>OZ018391.1:55034951-55441208 GCA_963969525.1 Ontholestes murinus
ATCAACACCGGCCACCACATGGGGGAGATGTCCCGCGATTAAAATTTGCCGAAAAGGGAAGAAGCTTAACCTCCTGGAAGGGTTGGAGATTAAGAAAGCCATCGACAAGGGGATTACCATTTTGAACAACCAGCAGGGAGCTAATCCAGTCCGACCAGATTTTAATTGCGGGACTACCCTCCCAGTAAATTATCTGCTTTCCTATATATATTTGTAAATGACCTCATTATAAATTAGTTTAACTTTGATAATGGTCTGCGAAGACCGAAACACGTGTCAGATAAATGAAAATAAAAACAATATGGAACAAAACAAGAGTTACTATTTACCCAAAATTAAAATATTTAATATCATTTTTATTTATTTATTTATTTACGGAAGGCCATTACAAAAACTAAAACATAGAGGCTGAGTTTTTTTTCGATGTTCTCTGTGGGGATCTCGGAAACTATAAGAGATAGAGAAACGGTTAAATGGGGAAAGAAGTGTAGATTTACGAGACGAATTAAATTCCACTTTCAAAGATTTCAAAACAGTCAAGGGTAACTAGATATTTGGAAAAAGGTAAAAAGTGTCAATTTTCTCAACATCTATTTTTTTAAAAAAATAAACTTGATCAGTTTTTATTATCAATAACTTTTAATCGAAAATTTTTGTAATTTTTTAGTTTTTTAAAAGGAAAATCCCACTGTCGGTGCATAAATTTTTATCAAAAATCTTTTAGTCCTTCTGGAAAAGAATAAAAGCCTTAAGTTTCGAATTTTAGCTCAAAATCTGTAGAGGTTCTTCAGATACACTTTTTTCTCTAAAAATTGTTAATAAGTATTTCCACTAGTGAACTAGAGTAATCAAATACTGAAAGTTTTTCCACAAACATCAACCTACTATGATAAGGACAAGCGAAATTTTACAAAATGAAAAAAAGACGAAATAAAACAATAAAAATCTTTTATATACTTAATGCTATTACATTACAAGACAGTTGTAATAATATATTTTTCTAAATTTATTTTAGTTCATATTACTATACTTAAAAACTGCTACACCCTTATTTATCGACCAATATGTGTAAATAAAAGTTTTAACAGCAAAAGTTAATCAAAATTGTTATTTTTAGATGTGCTTGAATTAACACATTGAATGTGAATTCAGTGAGACGATGACAAAATGAAAATTGTCTTAAACAATTATATTTTCATTGCATTAAATGAAATTAAAACACGAAGTGATATTTCTTGTTAATGGTAAATTATGATGCTGAAACTATAGCCAACGGCAAATGAACATTTAATAATTAACAAAAAGAATGATTAAACATAGCCTTTGACAGTTACTAGATAATAGATTTACAGTTAATAGATGGCAATTTACCATTAACAGTTAATAATAATAATAAATTACAGATTATATATAATAAATATCAGATATCAGCTTATATTTGACACATGAAAGATGCCGGTTGATAGATCACAGATGTTGTTGCCGGATGACACATGGCAATTAACAAATAATGTACATTAATATTAAATGATTTATTTCTGAAATATACACATGGCAGTTAAGAGATATTTGATGTAAAATGATAGATAACAGTTACTGGTTGTTATATTAATTTCCATAATTCATGCATAAACTTATTTACAATTATAGAAATAGAATATATTAAAGACTGATATATTCATGACTAATAAGAATAATTTAATGACAATAACATAATTGGTAGATGAGCGATAATGAGTTATTGATACATGATAGATAACAAATAATAGATGTTATATGACTGTTGATAATTAAGAATGATTTTATTTTTAGAAGTTATATACAGGGTGTCCCATTTTAATCCGCCAGTAGCGATAATTCTGAAACTTTGCATTGAATCAAAAAGTGTTCCAAATGAAAAGTTAATGGTTCTGAGGGGGACATCTGATGCCGTAGACTTTGCCCCCCAGCCCCCCAAGGGGGCGGGAACAGGGGGCAACTTAAAAATTTTAAATGGAAACCCCTATTTTTTATTGCAGATTCTAATATACGGTTAAAAAGTATGTAAGTTTTATCCGAAACATTTTTTTATTGGTCGAGAGATGGCGCTGCAAATGTAAAAGTTTTTTGCCAATTAAATTGCGAAAATCGTCACGTAATTAACTGTTATTATTACTTAAGACTTACTCACAACCTTACAAGGTTGTTTTTTTCTCAGCCGGCCCAAATACTACCCCCCCCCCCTACAAAGACGTAAAGTACTCAAAAATAGCGATTGAGTACTTCTTTTTCAAATTAAATAATGGTAAAATAATTTAAAAAAGAATGTCATTTTTTTTTCAAACAGTGTTTGACCTGGCCCCCCTCATAGCTCCATTTTTTGAAAAAAAAAACACATTCTTTTTTGAATTATTTTACCATTATTTAATTTGAAAAAGAAGTACTCAATCGCTATTTTTGAGTACTTTACGTCTTTGTAGGGGGGGCGGGGGTAGTATTTGGGCAGGCTGAGAAAAAAAAAACCTTGTAAGGTTGTGAGTAAGTCTTAAGTAATAATAACAGTTAATTACGTGACGATTTTCGCAATTTATTTGACAAAAAACTTTTACATTTGCAGCGCCATCTCTCGACCAATAAAAAAATGTTTCGGATAAAACTTACATACTTTTTAACCGTATATTAGAATCTGCAATAAAAAATAGGGCTTTCCATTTAAAATTTTAAAGTTGCCCCCTGTTCCCGCCCCCCTTGGGGGGCTGGGGTAGCAAAGTCTACGGCATCAGATGTCCCCCTCAGAACCATTAACTTTTCATTTGGAACACTTTTTGATTCAATGCAAAGTTTCAGAATTATCGCTACTGGCGGATTAAAATGGGACACCCTGTACATATAATTAAATACAATTGTATAAATAAAATTATAACAGCAAAATAAAAGTGTTCAAGGTTGATAGTTACTAGATGACAGATCGACATTTGATAAGTAATATATAACAGTTGACACATAGCAATTTTAACAATTTAACACGTTGAACGCCGCGTCAGCCATAAACGTCTGACGGCTATGTTTCCGCTGGGGCCCCGTCAGCCATAAACGACTGACACTTTTGTTCGTGTAATTAAAACAAGATTTTGGTACTAGTTTATAGTACTATTATTTATAATGCTATTTTATGAATATTTGAGATAAAGTAATAATTTATTTAATATAATTTTACAAACAAACGAGAAAAACACTCCAACACGTTGAACGCCACTACAAAAGGATGAGTGATGGCTATGTTTCCGCTGGCGACCCATCATCCACAAGCGGGTGACACTTTTTTTCGTGTAATTAAGACAATGTTTTGCTGGTAGTTTATAGTAATATTATTTGTAATAACACTTATCGCATTTCCTACTTCGCCCTTTATGTGGCGTATTGTATACTTCTTCTTACCAATTTCAACTAAAAGAAAGGTTTCTATGAACAAAATCACCTTTTAGTCAACAAACTCAATTTACACAATAATTTTTGGGTTCCCAAAACTTCTCTTCTCTTTTCATACGCATATCTGCGTATAAGACGTTTTATAAAATAAACTATACAACAAATACTAGAATTAGTTTTTAATTAATTTCGGTAAGAACATTTTAGCAATAACTTAACACGTTGAAAGCCCAGCGTGACACGGTGGAGTTTAAGCAACGCGTTGCTCAAACAAGATATCGCAGATTTGGGCCCCGGGAGAAACTTCACCGATTCACGCTGGGCGTTCAACGTGTTAATGATAATAGCTGACAGATGATAGATAATATATATCATATAATAATTAATAGATAAAATACTGTCACAGTATATGGTTTCAAAAATGTTTTTATTATTCACCACACAGTGGCTTCGTCATGTAGGTGAAAAAAAAAATTAAACCATTTACTGTGTCATTATTGTATTCAGTGATATGGAGTTTCAACAAATAACAGCCTCATCAATGCAGTATTTTCTAGATAACAAACAGCACATATAAGACGACAGTTAATAAATGCCAAATGATACATGATAATTGACAGATAACATATGACTACTGATAAGTGGATAATTAATGATTTATTAATTATTTATAAAAATTAAACATGACATCTGACAGATAATTAATAGAATATATATACCATATCCCTCCTTACCAATTTGGTTTCCTTGAATACCGTTCCACCTCCCTACCACTTTCAATCCTAACCTCTAACTGCCAAACAGCACACCTCGAACACCAAAAATCCGCAATTGTCTTCCTAGATATACAAAAAGCTTTTGACTCAGTTTGGCATCGAGGTTTGCTGTTTAAATGCAATTTCCTAAAAATCCCGCCTTACTTAATTGACAGCTTTTTATGCAATCGACTCCTACAAGTTAAAATCCAAAATACCCTATCACGCCCCTTTATACCTCAACAAGGTGTTCCTCAAGGATCTCCCCTATCGCCAATCCTGTATAACATTTATGTTCATGATATCCATAACCCTGATCCACAATACATCAACCCTTCATCCTACCCACTTCTATACGCAGACGATACTGCTTTAATAGTACATGTTCCCACCCTACAGAAAGCACTTACAACACTACAGGGGCTTATTGATACCATTCAGCTTTTGTTTGCTAAATGGAGAGTAACCATTAATCCTAATAAATCCACAGAATTCTCCATTCCATATAACCATTAATAACCATCTTATTTTACCATCCCCTTCCTACAAATACCTTGGAATAACCTTTGACCCCAAATTATCTTTTAAAACACACGCCCAAATCCTCAAAGCGAGTGTCAAGAAGAGAGCTCGGCATTTCAGAAGCCTTACGTATAAACACCGAGGAATATCCCCATCCTCCCACTCTTAAAAGTATTCAAGTAGCTAAAAGATCCCTTCGTACGCTCATAAAAATTAGACACTTTTTTAAGCCCTTACATAACCCATCCAACACCCTACCAATTAGCCAACCTAACTCCCATTGAACAACGCCTTACATTCCTTGCTCAAAAATTCGTCACTAACCCTCATACCATTGACATCCTTAACCACATGTGTATCCCTCGCAATCCTTTAATAACATCTCGATACAAATACCTAGAAATCACCATTAATCAGTACATTTACGCATTTCATAATGACATTAGTGATCATGACGTTTGAAGAACAACCGACAGTTAATTTCGTTAGACATTAGCAATCATGACGTTTGTAAGACAGATAACTCCAGGCTGAAAGACCGCGGGTCGATAGCCGTTTGACATAAAAAAAAATAATTGTATAATATCATTGTCTTATTGTTAACCAAATGTAAATTATTTTCTTTTTTCTGTAAATAAAGATGTTTATTATTATTTATTAGAATATAGATCGTAAATGATAGATAATAGCAAATGGCATATTTATTTTCTTAATTCAATTTATAGATGATAAATGGTACATGTTAGATGCTAGTTGATTAATGACACGTGATAATTGACAGATAGCCGATGACGTTTAATAAGTTATAATTACATGTCAATAGATGGCAGTCATAAATAGATATCAATTGATGGATGGTGTACAAGTCTATAATTCATACATAAAATTATTTAAAATTGTGTAAATAAAGTTGTCTAAAACAAAAAATTCTAATGACAGTTAATAACTGATTGTTGAACGATTAATAATTCACCGTAGACAATTAATGGATTACAACTTGCAGATGCTAAATGACATTTGTTATGATTGTAGTTTATGAGTGAGAATTGACAGTTGATATTTAATAATTAATTTTTTTTCAGAAGTTGTAAGTACATATAATTACGTACACAATATAAAATATTTAAAACAAAACTATGAATGATGTCAGTTAACCGTTACTAGATAGCAAATTGGCAGTTGATAGATGTCATATGGCGGTTGCTTGATGACAATCACAATTAAAAATTATAAATGACAGATGACTGTTGTATGTGAAGATGTGTAGATGCCAGATGTCACATGATAATTGGTTTGTTATAACGATTGATAAAAATCATTAAATAATTATTAATAATTTATTTATTTCAAGTAATACACCTGTCAGCTGACACATAATTGATGCCAATAGATGACAGTTGATAATTGGCAATTAAGGTATAATGAGCTATATGAGGGCCATTCGGAAAGTAATGCCCGTTTAGGAATATAAACAAAAAATCTAGTTTATATTAACAAATATTAACGTTTTATTTGTGAAGAACATATCTTAAACTAAATTAAAGCATTTGTCGTAACTTGTGACGATTTTTTGTATCCTATTTATATTCCTCCGACGCCAGTGTATTGAGTAATCTTTCTTTCCCGCCAAAAAGTATTGTAAACAGATGGTAATTTAAAAGAGCTAAGTCTGAACTATAAGGTGAATGGACAAACGTTCGTCCGTAATGACTGACGGCCTTACCAAACGCTCGTCATCATAGGTGTTATCTTTTCCTAAGTTGAAATTACGACACTAGTGCAGAGCAGATTCATCAAAAAAAAGTTTGGAAATCACACTTCATTTGACGATCATTACACATAAACATCATAGCCAATATCAGCAAGAGACAAATACAAATGAACGTGTTAGCACACATCCGGCGACTACACTATTCTCTAGCAGGGCAAACGGGTACTACTTGTCTACCATCCGCCATAAAAACAAAGCAACCAAATCTTGTGAATCGCTTTTAAAAAAATATTAACTGAAATATCAGTTTTGAAATCAATTTCAGGACAAAAGGAATATATTTGTGTGTCCCTGTACTTTGAGGGCTGTATCTAAAAAACTGAGAGGAATTTTGAGTTCAATTATTAAACTTCTGGATTTATTCTATATTGATAGATCTGTAAAGATTTTGGTGTCATTTCACTCATTGGAAATGGATGTTTACTAGAAGCATTTTTTTGTTTTTACACTCCCTATATAGAATATATAGGAAAGTATTGTTTTCGTGAAAATGTTTTAAAAAATTTTTGATTTTTTCTTATCCGTTTTGAGGTCCCCTGAGACCATTCCATGAATAAAAAGCCTTTGGTGAATATTCATAAACCGGAAGTGGATGTTTACTCGAGGCTATTTTTAGCTTTTCTCGATATTTTTCTAAATTTGAAAATAATTACAAAACTTTTCAAACAAAAATTAAAGTTAATGAGAAACTACACAAGTTTTATTAAAACATGTTTTTCATAGAATTTTTAACTTGAATTGAAAAATTGAAAATTTTGTCATTTTTAAACTATAGAAGTTACATGAAATTTATATAACAAGTAGTTGTAGAGAAGCTAAAATTGAACAAAGAATAGCCTTTTTGCATAAACCTCAGTTTTCGAGAAAAATATAGGGAAAATAATGATGGCCACATCTCCATTTTATATTTTCTTTTACAAACTCGAAAGTTTTTATTTATTTTTGTACTAAAATATAATTACCTAAATACCATTAATAAAAAATGTTCATACACTAAATGCTAAAAAAGCAATTGAGTTATCTTTTAGCCTAAAAATAGTTAAAATTTTACAAAAAAATCTAAAAAGCAATCTGAAACGGTGAAACTTATACCAAAAATGTTTTTCCAAAAAATATCTCTTAAAAATGAAAATTTTTAAATATTGCTTCAGAATAGTTAGATTTTAAAAATATCTAAAAAACTAAAAGTTTCACAAAAATGCTACTGTTTTTAAATGTTTAAACAAATTTTTAACAGATTATTAAATGCAATTTAAAATTTGCGAAAATAATTTCTTAAAAATAACAATAATTGAGAATTTCTTGCAATAAAAATGAACAGTTTATTTAAGAAGAAACGTTGCATAATTTAAAAAATACTAAGAAAATTTAGTGAACCAGAAATAATTTTAGAATTATTTTAAAATTTTCTCCACAATGTTTTTTCTTTATAAAAGCAGTTGAAATTTGTATAAAAACAGTTTTCTTAAAAATAGCAATAATTGAGAATTTCTTGCATTAAAAAATAACAGTTGATTCAAGAAGAAACGTTACAGTTAAAAAAAACAAAGACAATTTGGTAAACCAGAAATAATTTCAAAATTATTTTAAAATTTTCTACAGAATGTTTTTTTTAAATAAAAGCAATTGAAATTTGTTTAAAAAATAGTTGAATTTACACCAACATAAAAAACAATTACTATCGATCAAAATAGTCAAATATTTCAACTATTTATTTTTCAGAAATTTTCATTTTTATTTAATTCCAATTAGTTTAAAGCAAAGTATTTTTATTGAAAATTGTTTTAATTGACAAATTTAAATTATACTTTTACAAATTTTCAATTGGGTTTTAATTTCAATTCTATCTCATTTTAAAAACAAATTATTAATTGTTTCTTGATAAAGTTTCATCTGTTCTCCATCGTTCCCTTTTCTTTTATTTTAAAATTGTCAAAATATGGTAGTTAAAATTGCAATCTATTAAAATAGTCAAAAATTTTTACTAAGGCAATTAATTTTTATTAACCATTCTTTTAAAACTTTTCAATTGGTTTCGTTTAATTTAATTGTGTTTTCATATTCATGTCCATGTTCACTATTTTTTTAAACAAATGATCAATTAATTAAATTAATTAATAATAATCTTATTTTTTGCTTTAAGAACATTTTCAAATATATAATGTATTTTTTGTATTTGTAACAAAATTAGTTGTTTTAGAAAGAAGAAAACGTATTTCAATAAAAACAATAAAAAAATTAAAACATTTCAAAAAGATAATTTTATTGCTTCCTTTCAGCCTCAAAATGGTTTATATTTTATCAAAAAAAGTAGAAAACTATAAAATTTGCTTTAATGGCCGTTTTTTGAGAGAGAGAGAATAACATCTTTATTCAGACAACTATATATACAATTAAAAACATTGACAAATGGAATATAATGGTTAGTCTGTCCGTTTGGGCTATCGACCATCGGTCTTTCTGCCCTCGTTTTTTGATTTTGTTTCAGATTTTTCCTCAGAAATTTATCAAATAAAAGATAATAAACTAAATAACTAACTAATAAAAACATAATTTTCAAGAGAAAAAAACATTAAAACAAAAACTTTTTTTTTGTGAATTATTCAAAAACAATAATAGTTTTATGAAATACGAAAAAATTGATATAAAAGTTAAAGATAATAATAAATTGAATAACTTCCCATGACTGAATACTTATTAAACGTTGATTTTTTCTAATTAACTAAGAGTTATAATATAAAATACATAAGAAGAAGAACGAAAGAAAAATCTCTAGAAAATATCGATAGCAGAAACTTATATTAAAAAACTAGGGAGTCCGAAATGGTTCAGGTAACAACCCCTTCACTGAGATTAAAAAAACTATTCTGATTAAACAAATATAATTATAGAAGAATTATTAATATACCATCTATTGTCTAAGTATTGCACAAGACAATAGATATGGTTTCTTTATATTTACAGCCTCCAACTATGTTAAGCTGACGAGATCGAAAATATGAATGAATGAATGAAGGAATAAAGGAATGCTGGTATCAATGAATAAACGAATGAACCACTAAATTTATGAATTGAAAGGGCAAATGAATGGATGAACGAATAAGCAAGTGAACGAATGAATAAATAAATGAATGAACAAATAAAAAATAAACGAATGAATAAATAAAACCAATAAATTTGATAATTTGTTACTAATTTAACTTATTAATTAATCCAATTTGTTTTAAAATAATATTTCTACATCAATTAATTTATTTATTAATCGGTATATTCTTATTTTCAAAGCACCTGAAGCTTAGATTATTCATGCCATAAATTATTGATTAAACAATAAAGGGCTTCAAGGTTTTCTGATCTATTTCTAAGCATTTATTTTTGTTACAGCGAGTTCAAGGTTTATTCGTGTTTTCCTAATGTTACTTCTTTTAATGGCCTTTTTAATATAAGACTGTTGCCAAAGATAATAAATATTTTTTTTAATTAATGTTTTAATTTATAAAAAAACTGATATATTTATCTTTCGATCTTACTATAATGTTACTAATTTTCGTACAGAAAAATGTAAAAACCGCTTCCATGAAATTACTAATCGTTCATTGTGGAACTCGAATAACCATAAGTCAGATCTTGAAATATAGAATAAATATCAAAGTGTAATATGTTCACATTTATAAAACTTTTTCCACACATATAATACTTGGTTATATTTCTTGAAGATATTACCATGTAGGTGCCATCTACTGTCTAAACGTTGTACTAGATCATTTGTTAACAGGGAACAATAATTAAAGTTTATATTTCTTAACAAATAATGCTTTTGTTTAAGATTATCTAAAATAATTATTGAAACTCCTACACTTCTATCAAGCATGTTTTGGAGTGCTCTTATACGTCAATGACTTAAATCACTCGCTCCTATACTGGGTACTTTCACTTTTTATAATGCTACCTTGTAGTTTTTTCATAGGGACATTTTTCTTACAATATGCTTTCAAAGATTCTTTGGAGTAATAAAATTAGCATATGTATCACATAATTTTCCCATACAAGAGCATACAGTTTTCTGTGGCTTTAGAAAAAAATATTTTATTGACTACTCTACCCTTAAAAACTTAATATATTTGCTTTTCAGTAAAAACAATATTAAAACATCTATGCTAAAAGATAATAGATTTTACCTTACCTTACGTGTGGCTTTTACTTATTTTTACTATTTAATTTTTAAATTTTTTAGATGATTGGGAGATACCTTTTGAGCAAATTACTGACCTGACGTGGCTCGGCTGCGGCGGACAGGGCATCGTGTTCTTCGGGCGGTACAACAACGAAGCCGTCGCCGTCAAGAAAGTGCAGGACATCAAAGAGACGGACATCAAGAACTTGAGGAAGCTGAACCATCCCAACATCGTCAAGTTCAAAGGAGTCTGCACGCAGCCGCCATGTTATTGCATCGTGATGGAATACTGCCCTCACGGGCCACTCTATGATCTCTTAAAAACCCAAGACAAGTCAATTACGCCAGCGAGGGTCGTAGTCTGGGCCAAACAAATCGCCAGCGGCATGCAGTACCTACATTCCCATAAAATCATACACAGGGATCTGAAAAGCCCAAAGTGAGTAATTCAATAAATTAGTATTCAAGTTATTTATATGTAGGAAATTTGTGCATGTTTAGGTCTTATAATAGAAATACAAAAAGAAAAAATCTGGCAGGTTTGTGACTGACTTAAAAAATTTATTATTCGTATTAATATTATTTTTAACATCTATTTACTTATTTCAGTGTTTTAATTGGTGAAAACGAGGTGATAAAGATAAGTGACTTCGGCACGTCTCGAACTTGGAACGAGGTGAGCACGAAGATGAGCTTCGCCGGCACGGTAGCTTGGATGGCCCCGGAAGCCATCCAAGAATCGCCGTGCTCTGAAAAGGTCGACATTTGGTCTTTCGGAGTGGTTTTATGGGAACTACTAACCTGTGAGACTCCGTACAAGGACATGGAATGGAACGCCATCATGTACATGGTCGGATGCGGAAAACTCCGACCGCCCATCCCCTCCAGCTGCCCGGAAGGTTTCAAACTGATCATGCAGATGTGCTGGAAATACAACCCGAAAGATAGGCCGTCTTTCAAACTCATCTGCAACCATCTGGAGATAGCGTCCGTGGAGATTCTAAGCAACTACAAAGAAGAGCAATTCTTCAAGACGCAAGAGACTTGGAAGGCGGAAATTAGATCGCAGATAACGCAGTTCAAGGTGCAGCTACAAAAGCGAAAGAAGAAGTTCGAACTGCAAGAGGAGCAGTTGATAAAGAAGCGAGAGAATGAGTTGAAGCATATTAGAGATATTAAAGTTTTATACGATAGAAAACTGGAAAGGGTCAACCAGCTCTATTATGAATTATCTGCCGTACTGCTACAACTGGAACAACAAAAGCAGGAGGGCCGGAAGAGGGAGATGCAGGCGAAAAGGAGGTTAATTCAGCCGTTTATGAAGAAGCTGGAGAAACGACGGTGCAGCCAAAACAGTACGACGCCTACTAGTCCTGAATGCAGTCTGACAAGTCCGGATAGTCCACAAATTGTAAGTTATATTTAATTATATTTAGCAACAACAAAAAAAATATTATTGTAATAGCAAAAATATGTATTAATAATAAATTATTTTAAAGATATTTGATATATGTTTACAATTAACGTAATGATTGATAAGCTAGTTTAATTAATTATTCAAATAACTTCTGTCATACAGTCATTATTCAAAAGATGATTAGTTTCTAATCAAAGTACTTTTGATTGTGCACTAATTATTATGACTTATCTAAATATTAATTCAATAATTAGCAAAGAAACAATAACAGTTATTGATATATCGTATATCCTATTAATATTTACATAACGTATATTCTTCTTAAATTGCGCTATTTACAAATTGCAAATCAAAATTTAAAATTATTATTTATATCTTAATAGGTACCAACAAAAGCGCCTCTCTACACTCAACTCAACTCAACAAACCAGCCAGAATCCACGACATCACTGCAAACACCGACAAACAAGACACGCAAACGACATCACAGGACGAATTCAGGATCTCCTCGCAGCTCGGGTTGTTCAAGAAATTCGAGCGTACGAACCTCATTACTAGTGGACACGGAAACACAAACGGACTACATGGACATCTCAGAACCGGACCTAAGTCCCAATTACATCGCGACGTTACAGGCACCTCCAAATCCTCCCCAGCGAGTAATCCTTCAGGAGTTCGGAGATCCTTCGGACGGGGAGAGCGGAAATGGAAACTGCGTGCAGCTACACTATTTAACCCAACATTCCGAACCTGGTAATTAGTAAAACTTGAAAATAAATTAAAGCATGCAGTTGACAACAACTTAATTTGGTGGTTTTAATTTGAATGTTTGAAGTGGTTTTTGTTTAGCTAAATATTTTTTAGAAATTAATGTTAGTGATAATAAAATTTTAATACCATGATTTTAAAAAGAATAAATTAGACGTTGGTGGCTTTAACCTAATAATAAAAATAATTTTAATTTTAGAAATTCAAGTGTTTACACGTATAGATTCTCGGAGCACGACGCCGGATCTCTTGGAACGGTCGGACACGGTGAACAGTAATTCGCAGACGACGCGGGATCTTAGTGACGATGACAATTTAGAGACGATAGGCAGAAAGGTGTCGGAAGTGTCAGAAATAATTAGTGCCACGAATGGAAATCTCTTTTCCGATATTAGGAGTCCGGATAATGGGAACGCGTCCGACGATATCGAGGAGGTGCTGAGGAAGCGTAGGTGTTCCGAAACCAGGAACTCGATAGACAGTGCAGAGGACAATGCCAACGACAGCTTTACGGACGAAGAAGGAGAGGTCGGACAGTACAATATGACATTGCGGAGGCGAAGGTAAATATAACAGAATTATTGTTATTGCGTGAGAACTTATGAGAGTGGCGACTCAATTGGATTTGATTTTTAATTAGATGTTTTTTATTCTTAGAAATTAATATTTCTCTATTTACGGAGAGTTTTTTAATGCCAAATACAAATTTTAATATACATCTAGGATTTTTTTTTTAGATGAAATATGTATATTTAAAATTTTACAGTACAGTACAGTAGATTAGCCTATAAAAATAGATTACTTACACTGATGTTTGAGTATAACACATCTTTAGAATATATTGATTAACCTTTTTTTTCATTGGCAAAGCTAAAAAAATATTATTTACATACGATGTCTCCTAATAATTTAACAGATAGCATGTGTAGTAGATAAAAGACTTTATCTGATAACAATGGACAGGTTTAAAAGACTTTACCAATTTAAGAAATCATCAATGATGGATTTAATATATAACAGATTGAAAATAAATAATGTAATATTCCCAATCTGACTCCTTTCAATTCTTCAGATTTTTAGTCACATTTTTCTTAAGCTTTTCCAGTTCTTTTCTCTTGGCACTTTGTCGAACGCCATTTTCATGTCCAGGTATGTTATGAACTTAGATTTTTGGTTGATAGAGATTTATGGTAACTGAATGTTTACAGATGTTATTTCTATTAGTCAAAATTAAAATAATATAGCCAATTCTTAATTACTTACCATTAGTTCCTTCACAGATTGCCACTCTTGTCTCTTCTTGCGCAATACTTACATGAATACATGTCGCAATTAAATGGTGATTAGGTTTTAATCCATTGCTTTTTGACTTGTTAGTAAGCTTGGGAAAGAGGCTACTGTAAAAATCAGGTAACTTTCAGCTTGTCACTTGTAGACACTTCAACCATAATCGCACATTCATCCATTCATTACGATACAAGTTTTAAAAAATATGTATAATCATGTATATTATTATTTTTATAGTGTTGCCCGACGACCGATTTACCCAGGCAGAAGATCGGCACGTTACAAGCACACATTTTGTCAACTACAGCGCGAAGTGAACGCCTCGGATGAGGGAAACACCTCCGAATACTCAAACCCACCATCCAGCAAGAGTTCGACCTTGGAATCTAATCCCGGAAGGCCGCCTATCTCCCTGAAAAGGACAAACACGACCTCGGATGGGTCTTCTGACAGTGAATCGGAGGAGAACGTCACGATCGCGACGCAGCTATGCTACGATTTGAACAAAACCGAGAATGTAGTCTGATTTCAGTTGTTATCGTCCAGAAATTTAGAATAGGTTAGATTAGCTTAGGGTAGCAAGGAGTGATATTACGACGTTTCCGTGCAATTCCCCACCGTTAATTTATTCCTTATATTAAGTGATGCTTTAATAGGCGGACACCAGTGAGTTCTACTTAATCTTAATCATGTTTTTTTGTTTTCTAATTGTGGTGACCGTTTTCTTATAACATTTTATACATAAAAAACATTAATTTTTAAATTTTACCCTATTTATTCGACACATTCCATTTTTTTATATTTACTCTTACATAGTGTATATTGTGATTTGTAAATTTCCATTTTCAGGTATGATGCACCAAAAAAACAAAACAAAAAAATTACAAAATCTCGATAGCCGCCTAATGAATTGCCTTTAAGATCGTCTTTATTTTTTATATAAAGAATCGTATTTTGTAGGTCGGTGTATATTGAGAAAGAGGTATATTTCGCTAGTGCAAGTTTTTAACTTTTTAATATTTAAAGTTTTAAAGTAGCGCAAGTTTCAGGCCGGTCGACCGGAAACGCGGAGACTGTCGGCTGACGATTTTCGGTGCCTCTTTTTAAAAATACTCATTTCGTTTAGTTCTCTCTCATGGGTCACACCGGCACTTTCCCCTTTTCGGCGACCGGCCGCAAAATTATTGTCAAATAGGTACAATTGTTGCATCCTTTGTGTTTAAGGAAAAGAGATATTCAACTTTACGTAAAGTATTCAAATTATTGTAAGCTATATTAATTATGGCCTCGATTATAAAGAAAGTACTTATTGTGTAAAATCTATTTGTCTAGGTTTTACTATAAATGCAAATATTAAGTAATAAAAATTCTGAGGAAAAAAATTGTTTTCTTTTGAAAGAATGCTAACGCATTATATATAACCAGTATGATTTTCATCACTTTTTTTATCCAAATATTATTGGTAAAGAGAATATAGAAAATAATTGTTTGCCAGAATCAATGATTAGAGTGGAAGATCATGGCAGCAGAAAGAATTCTTCCCAGCTTTTTTCATCCATAATTTTCCCTATTAATATATTATACTGTTGATTGAAATAATATTTCAATCAACGGTTATACTTTCAGAAAACCTTCATAACCAAATAAAGAACACACTTTGTACTGAAATAACCACTTTAAACTGATTACTTTTTTATTAATTAAAACATCAGTTATAATATTTAATTTAAATAAAGCAAATATGTAAGAACACTATTGAGAATTTTCACAGGTTTTTTAATGTCGATTAATCATCTGCCTCATGTAGCCACTATGTGGCGAAACAAATGTCGTAGTGTTCGACATCAAAAAACCTGTGAAAAATCTAAACTAAAGTGTTTTATTTCCTATATACTAAATTTTTAAAAAAACTTTGTTTGTCTAAGGTTCTTGTTCTAAGAAATTATTTGCATGCTGTAGTCAGAACAACCACAGTCAGTATCTAATTAGGAAATTTATTAAAATTATCAATATATCCCCATATAATATCACAGGAATAAATAAAATTGTTAAAAAACAACATATTTTAAATACTTGATTGTAGAGGCTTTAACTTTGTGATACATATTTTATAACTTTAAATAAAATAAGAAAAACTTTGTTTATATCACACACTTTATTATTCTTAGTGACTATAGTTTCGACACAATTTAGATGGTCATTGTCAAACTAGTTTGATAATGACCAGCTAAATAAAGGGTGTGATACGAACATGAAGTTTATCTTATTTGTTTTTGCTTGAAGCCATCACTTTGTGATACATCTTGAATCAGGAACTTTAAATGTACTGTACGTTTGAAAGATTGAAACTATAGTCACGTAATAAATCCTGTGCGTGATATCAACGAAGTGTATTTTCATTTAAAGTTCCTTTATCTTATTTTATTTAAAAACACATATTTTGTAATTTAACAAAATATTTTTTTGAATGGTTAATGCTATTGTTGCTAAAATTTTAAAAACTTAGACAAGTAATACATTAAGTAAGTAAACTAACTTTCATAAGTTTGATTTATTAACTATTTTTCAGTATTTTTGCAACAAGACAGTACCTTTTCAATCGTTACATAATTGCTACCAATAAAACGATTTGTTCCAGAAATCCGCAGCTGATTTCAGTATGCCCCCAGCATTTTTTGCCAAATTATTGGTGAAGTAGTATATCGCATTGTTTCTAGGTGGAGTTTCATCATCTGCGATGTAATCTAAAGGACGTGTTAAATTGTGTTCTTCTAGAACGTCGACGTACTTCTGTAAATAAAATAATATGATTAAAAAATATGTTTTGATCTTAAAAGTCTTCTTAGTAAAGTAAAAATAATTCCAATAAAATATTACATGCTGAAAGTGTTTAATACGCGTCAAAATTAAATAATGTAAAAGTGAAGTTAGAAACATCTGTAGACACACCTTTCGATCTTATATATCTTATCATTACAACTTTATTATTTAGCAATTTTCGATGTTCATATTACATTACTAGAGTAAGAACAAGTGGTAGAAGTATATTCAACGATGTTTTTAAGTAATTTTTTATATTACGAACCCAATTCTCTTTCAAAATCACATTTAAACCTTTATTTGGCATATCTTATATATATAAAATTAAATCTACAAGAGTATAGCTTGCACATTTCCTTCTTCCAGCGCACACACTTTCATCTCGTACCCTACGACTCTCTTTACTGCCTCACACAATAAGGTCTCCCTATTCAACTCTTGCAAAATTATATACTCAGGTTTCGTCCTCTCCACCCCTAATATTCACTGCATGAACCATCTTTTGCCGCTTCACACACTCTCTGTCCCCCCACCTCCGCACCATATATCAAAATTGACCACGCATTTCAAGTTTATTCCTCCTTTACATCTAAATGTGCTTTATCCTCGAAAAGAGTAAATCTGTTATTTCAATAACTAGACTGACTGTGATGGATATATTTTTAATCTTGAATATTTAAATTTTTTGGTAACCTTAGAGTGAAGTCTGTGAATGGGTATGATTCAAATTCAAAACTGTGCTAAGTCTTTATGTATATTGGCACGTACTACAAGCTTTCTAAAGTTATCGTAAGAAACAATATAAGGCCTATGAGCATAAAGATTAGGTATAAATACCACCTTACTGTCTCAGAGCACTTGAATGGTCAAATTGTAGCCCAGGCCCCCATAATAGCATATTCCAGTCTTTTTTAAGAGGGGTATTGATGTTATAATGATTATCATCAATGTCCTCCATTTTTTATAGAGAGAAAAATATCTCTATAAGTATTTCCATTGACTTCGAGATGCCAGTATAATTGCTACCCCCTGAATCTTTAAATCTATGGGTTTGAGTGGAAGAACATTGGAAATCAGTGAACTTAGCCCGTGATTCTTGCTGTCTAAATTGGTGTATGTGTTTCATTCATTTATGTATTCTTTTGTAAATGTGTTATAAGCAAGAAAAGCAAAGTTATAAAGAATGAAGAATAAAGGACCTTATTAGCCATGTATCTGTGGTTGTGTACTCAATTTATTTATAAAAGGTTTTTCAAGATTCCCTTAAAAGATGTTGCTTTCTCTTGATTTATTGATATTGCTTAACATGTCCACTTAAATAAATTATTCTAACAATTTGTATAAATTTGAGACTTATAATAAGTGCGTTTTGTGTAAGAATGGAAGGGATACTTGGAGGCATTTGGCGGGGGGAGAGAGGTAGGAGAAGAGTGGAGTGAAACAAGGTATGGAAGGATTATATTTTTTGTTTATCTGTAGAATATAGTTTAGTAGATTGTGTATATTTAAGGATGCCAAATAAAGGTTTCTTCATTATATAAATTTGCAAACTACTATGTTGGTATCCTCACCAGCATATTTTACCCATTTTAGGCAATATTTTGGACATTACTACTTTATTTTTGCTCATTTTGTATGAGACTATTTTCTGTGACGTTTCATGACATTTTTTAAACTGTGTACAGTATTATTTTTTTTAATTATCATTAAAGATGTATATATGGTATAGCAAATTCAATCAATTTTTTGGTTTGTATTATTTATTTATTAAACGCTTTTCGGGCTACTTTCCTCATCCGATCAAGTTTCTTGTTCCAGTATGAGCTGGGTAAGCACGGCTTTTAATATGAAAAAAAGAGATAGCCTCTACCAGATGTCATAGACTTTGGTTCTCAAATTATTGTAGTTATTTCGACAAGGTTTTCATGAAGAGTTCCTTACTAGTTTTTCTTAAATGCCTGAATACTTCCTCTTCGGGAAATTAGCTACGTTGTAACAAATCCGCCTATGACCTGACAACGAAATATGCCAATAACATTGTTTAATAGTAAATACTATTTAATTATCAAGCAAATGACGGTATTGATTTACCAATAAACATATATGGTGCCTTAGATCGCTGATTGAAATCAATCAAAGGTTAGATTCAGACAATCCCATATATTTTAATAAACTTATTTCTGAATATACAAAAAATTGTAACTTAGTTGTAAGTATTACAAATGTTGAAGCTTGTTTAGGCAATAATTTCAAAACAAATAATATTATCGTATCCTTTATTCACACTACATTTCTATGCTTAGATATATATTTTGAGTGCTAGGAGTTTTCATTATCAATTATCTTCACGAAACCCAAAAAAACAAACTTCAACAATACAATGCACTTAATTGATCTCGATGAGAATATTATAAATCAAAATTTTAAAAGGTGCAATATGTAGTTTTCAATTGGAATGTAATAATTACCAAACAAAACTTTTAATATAGAAATTATATTAGCTGCAGTATTCAGGTTAAGCAAGCTTACTCACAAGGAGTCATAATAGACTTATCGACACTTGCTAGTTCTGGATGTGCTTATTAATGCCTTTGGAAGCAATAAATCACATCTTGTTTTCTCGATGTAATGAATGTTGGTTCACAGCCTCAATTACTAGGTTCAGATTTGTGCTTTAACGGAATTCGATCAGAACTTTACCAATTTTATTGTTATTCATGCTCTCATCCCAATTTCTTACGCTAAACTGCAAATGAGATCAGTCTATCACACTCATGGAAAGCTGTCAATAGAAGAGAGGAATTTTGCAATGAGACCACTGTAAGAGGTTTATTGTTTGTCAAATGAGGGTTTTGGTATACTTTCCTCTAAGGAAAGTGGGTATTTACTTGAGATTCTTTTTTTTTGCTTTTGCAAATATATTTTTTATAAATGTTTCAAACAAAAATTAATGATAATGTAACTTTAATTAACGTGGCTATCAACTATATGGTCGAGCACTAGCTTATTGAATGGCCAATTATCTTTTATATGATTAACTAATCATAACTTAACTCATAAAAATAGATCATGAATATTATTGAGTTCTATTTATATACCGTATGTCTCAGATGATCACGTATCATAGGAAATTTACATATAATATTTGTATTGTTAATTTTTACCTCATACAATGCGTTAATGTAATCGAAATGAAGTTAGAGTTATTATATCACTTAGAAACACTTTTCTTTCTATTGTTGACTTATACTTAAAATATAAATTATTATGTTGCTAGTTTTTCACTCTATTTTTAATTTATATTTTAAGTAAAACTCAACAAAACAGAAAATATGCATCTAAATAGTCCATATTAAGTGATAACTCTAACTTCATTCCGTTTGTATTAACATAATGTATGAGCATTGATGGAAATATTGTACAATATTTCAATCAACGGTATGAGATAAAAATTAACAATACAAGTTTTACATGTAAATTCCCTATGATACGTGATCATCTGAGACATACGGTATATATATATAATTGATGTTTATCACTTAACATCTAGCAGATGTGAATCATGCAAACTAATAAATGTTTTTATTTCATTTAATTGTTTGTACTTCTACAGGGTGGAGGGCGCTCTTGAGTGGAAGTATTCCCTCAATTTCTTTCTATCTTGAGTAATCTACTATACATCTAACTAATCGTAACTTAATTCATAAAAATTTGTTTTATTGTCAACTTAAAAGGTCATAAACGTATCAACTGAACTCAGCTGATAATATGGAACTTTTTGATGAACTTCCTTTATGATATAGCTATGTTGTAAACATTATCTGGCATGATTATTAAAATACTATTAATATTAAAGAATGTACAATAAATTAAAGAAAATAAACACAAACTTAACTATAGATAATATTTGTAAGTTCATGTAGATTTAAAAGAAAAAAAAAACAAAATGTAAAGCATGAAACAAGTACTTGTACTTAAAATATTGACCATAGATGCAATAACTTAGCTAATAAGAAATAATAATAAAATTAAACAAAAAAATGTGATCATATCTAAATCTATTTGGGTTAAATAAAATTTGAATTTGATTTCTTCCATAGTTTTTGAATAAAGTGGCCATTAATATTATTGTAGATATGTAAAGTTTAAAATGTAGTTCTTTAGGTAAATTAAGTTTTATTAATATCATAAAACATTACCTGTTGAAATAAATAGTTCCCTAACTAATGCCATGAATTATACAAAATTAATTATACTTATTACAAATACAGACCTATCCGATCTAGAGAAGGAAAATTCCCATAAACGAAGCTCAGTGCTGTTTACACTATCATCAAGCTAAGCTTTTACTGGTGTAATGACATCGTAAACACATATATTCACATTTAACATAAAAATACATAATTTTACATTTCAGGCCACAGACATGCATGATGTATATAGATGGACACCCATTGGTTTATTTAATTGTTATTAGCTTATTCTAAATACAATGATTATCAAAGCAATGCTAGTTTAATTATATAAATGACAGTAATATACTCAAAAAGTTGACCATATGTAAAAACTAAAGATAAGATTTGATTCTACAGAAATAATTACATTCGGGATTAAGGAAAATATCCACTTAGAGCATAATTGAATAATAAAATGTATTAATCCTGAACGTAATTATTTCTGTAGAATTCACTAATCCATCTTAGGTATAAATCCAGACCTTTAGTCGAATATATTTCATTCTTGTGTCAGTTGCAGTATATGCCTGAGTAAGTTATTTATATTTCATTATATTTATTTTAGTAAATGTTTTTATTTGTATTTAAAATCAGTTTTATAATAAAGCTGTACTGAAGAGATCGAAAGATCAAAACACGTGTCTGCAGATGGTTATAAACTTGAATGCTAGATTATTTTAATTGCTTTTGCTAATTTAATTTAATGAAATCAGTCTAAATTCAATTTTGTTCATATATTTTTGTTTATATAAGGTAATTATCATATTAAATTCAATAAGTAATTCCATTCCTATTCCATCTACTATCTCCATGTCTATCCATTACTGTTGTATTAATGCTGTCTTTTATGCCGGCTACCACACTAAAATTAACTAATACATATAATTTTCCCTTGGTCTTTTATAGACTTACTCTTTCAAAATTATTTTATCTATTTTATGCACTGTTTCATAAACTTATCTTAGGAAGGGTAAATTCTAATGTTTGTCTAAGATTTATTTAGTAGCACCTATATCAGATAGAAAAATTACAACAGCTACCTTTCAGGAACAATCAGCAAAATATAATTAGGGCTTAAACCACTCATTATTAAGAATGATGATTTATTAAATTTAAATTGCCCTCAAAATTTGTTTAAATATCGGTGTAAATATGTGAATGTTTAATTGTGGAGGTTTACTTTGTGGTATAGCTAGTAATTACTAGGTGTTAGTCGAAACTATAGTCACATATAATTTAAAATAAAGTGGTAAAAAAAAGTAATCGTGTCTCCTTCATTGTAAATATTTAAATTATAATCCGTGTTTGTGTAATTTGATTTTAGTCTTATGATAAGTATGTTATAAACAGGTGTTAGCAGTTGATAATAAATAAAGTCTGTTTGCGGTGTATTTATGTTAATAAATAACATTTGCTTGTTATCTCAAAAGCGAAGCACTCAATATACCTAACATAATTTAAAAGTAAATATGTAATCATGCATTTAACGTTGTAATCTATATTATTAATTTAATTCTAAATATATTAGTTTATTTTCGTTCTTTTTTAGTTAAAACAATTTTATGGGAACGCTTATCTTATCATTATCATGTTATAATGTATATTAAACAATACTGAGTGTAGATTAAAAAACTTTCATTAGAAACTCTTATTTCCACTCAAGTACTAGAATTTATAGATAAAAGTAAGCTATATCAGCTTGCTCAATTTATACATTCAGTATTTTTTTTATCTTTCTATACAGTATATCTCTATGGTCTATATTTCACGTTCCAATGATAACCAGGCCGAAAGAATGCTAAAATGACGATATTTGTTGTAACGTCGAACATATTGAAAAGATCTTGTACGAAACTGCGATGCTTTGAATATTTTCACAAAAAGACGATGGGTAAGCCAAGCCCTGTAATTAAACGAATCAATATTGTACATCGAATAAACAATGTCATCACGATACGAAACATTAAACTGCACGAAATGCCGTAAATTATTGTTTTGCACACATCCATCACATTAATTATCATAAAGTACGCACATTATATTGTAGTAATGTATTCTTAATCACTTAACCTAGCTTTAATTTAATTTGTTAAAATAGAATAGTAGTTTGGTGTTATGCAAAAACGAACCTCACAGAGGTAACTATTGTTGCCTATAATAACTGTAAGTAGAGTCACATAATCTGAATTTATTTCCCGCGCGAAATAAGGGTATAAGAAGCGAATTCGCGCCAATTCGCCCATTTCGTTGTTTACACCCGTTTGGTTAAGTTCTTCTGTTTTTAAGTTTCTTGCACAAAAGAATACAACATGCCTGTCGCAACCGAAGCCGGAAAGCTTGTCCTCAAGTACACCAAAGCCGTTCCCGAAGCTTTCGCTCCCACGAAGGGTTCGGCCAAAGCTGCAGGTTACGATTTGCGAAGTGCATTCGATTACGTTGTACCCGCCAGGGGCAAGGAAATGATCGACACCGGTATTAAAATTCAGCTTCCGGAGGGTTGTTACGGAAGGATTGCGCCCAGGTCAGGACTCGCCTCCAAAAACTGCATCGATGTTGGTGGTGAGTAAAATAAATACGGAAACAAGGGAATAACGGTTAAATTTCTAACCCCAAAATTTTTAGCGGGAGTCGTAGATGAGGACTACCGCGGCGTCCTGAAAGTGATCCTATTCAACCATTCCGATGTACCCTTCGATGTAAAGAAAGGGGACCGCATTGCCCAACTTATTTGCGAGCGAATTTTCTACCCCGAAATCGAAGAGTCTGAAGTAAGTAATAAAAATTATCTACTTATTATATCAAAGAGTATACAAATTTGATAGTTTGTTATTGTAAATTGAGGATTAAAATCTTATAAATAATATATGTGCATAGTTTTACAAATTAAAATGATTTAAACTAATTTTTCTAAAGGTCCATCATTAAGTTAGTAATAGTAAATTAATGCTTGATATCTGAATAAACACTTAAATAAATTTAGATAATATGAATACACAGTTACTGCTACAATGGATTGGATCCTCTATTGATAATAATTGTTATTATTATTCATTAAAACTTAATTACAATTTTGTGCAGTGGCGATATCGTAACTGATGAGGTTTATCCGAGGTGCGATTATTGCTTGTTGAAAAACTTAATTAATTACCAATAAATAAGTTTTAGTTATTTTAAACAATTAATTATAGATATTCTCAAATATATTGTTTGTAATGTATATTTTAGATATTTATTTCAAAATTTGTTTATCTTTATTATTAACTGAACCATAAGAAAATAATTACATTTCTTCATATCGATCTTATATTAATTTTTTGGAGTCATATTTAAAAAATATTGCAACACAAAATATTGTATCATATTTCATCTTTTGTAATAAATAATTAATTATTTCAATGTAAAATAATTGTTTAATGTAAAAATGTTGCATTTATGTTAATATATAATAATGTCTAATATTTGCAGTTTAATTCTATTTGCAAATTATTAGGCATTTTTGTTTGATACTCTGAGCTGTGGCCAAGGCAGATTTTTTTAATTTCCGTTTCTTATTGCTGGCACACATTTGTACCATCTCAAGTTGGTTGACTTATCATAATTTAAGGCCTATATTTTATTTGGCATTGCAATTTTAGGTTTTATCTTCCTATGTTCCCTTTCACTCACACTTATTTGCGTAATTTAATAAGTTAGTCAATATAATGAGCAAGTTTAGTCAATCAATTAATAAACGAACAAAATTGAACAATTGAAGAAATTAATATACTTTATTCTTTACAACTTAGTTTTTCTTGCTTACAATATATTCACAAAATAATGCATTATTTAATGAACCACGTACACAAATTTAACATGGGTTAAATGAAAATGCATCAAATGCCATTGATTGTAATGATACTTATGAAGAAATTATTATAAAGCGCTAACTTACATATCAACATTCCTGAATCAAGAATGCATGATGATGAAGCTTACATTTCTAATATTTTGCAAAATATAGTTGAAAATTCCAACATAAATATTTAGACTTAGAGCTAAAATTGGAAATTAACCAGTTAACTGAGTTAGGCGAGTATATTCGTTATTGATCGATTTTCGTGACACAGAAATACACACTTTCAAAAGGAAGCGACACAGTTAACTGGTTAATATAATATTTTTTAAGTGTGTATGGTTGTGGGGTGTTAGTTTTTCTCCAGTTAACTGTCGCTCCATTTTGAAAGTGTGAATGTCTGTGTTTCTGTGCATGAAATTCGCACTTTCAAAACAGAGTGACACAGTTAACTGGTTAAAATTGCTTTCAACAATTCCATTGAAGCAAAGTTTATATTAAAAATATTTAACCAGTCACATATAATTCCTAGATATAAATATATTCAGATTAGAGGTGATCAGACTCCATGCCAAATTGAGCACAAAACATCCCTTTGTCATTAGCTCAAAAAGTTGAAGTCGGTCTTAGAATTAAGTTTTTTTTTTATGTTCCCAAAATCTTCCAGAAAACTAGGTCTTCTTCTCAGCACACTACGTAATCTCGTTGAATAGCAGAAACATTTTTTGTTTAAATGAAACATGACTATATTATATTGTTTATGTCTCCCTATGATATTAATTGAAAATAATTACCCTGATTTTGGGTACCTTAGTAACCCTATAACATCCTAGGGCGTTAGAATTTTTATAATACTTCCTAGGGCGTTATTTTTCATAATTCATTCAAATAACAAAACTAGTTCAATAATAACTTTTTCTTTAACGTTGAAAATTTGGTCTACATAGAATTCGGCGCAAATGTCTGTGATATCTCTTAAAAGTGAAGAACAGTTTCGTTTCTGAAACTTCTTTTACTTCTATTTTGTGTATCTTTTTCCAATTTATGAAAGAAATTTATTCCTTCTCATACACTGGTGAAGATTTCTTCGGCAGTAACGCTTGTCTTGTTTTTATTGCCTCTGGTAAAGTAGCCATTCTTAATTAACACGAACTTAAATTTCCGAAATGAAATTGAAATATGCCAATTATTGACAGGCACGACTGCATTGATTTATTGACTTTATATTTTTATTAATTGTTTACATAATATGAAAATAGAATAGAATTTAATATAACATCATATTTCCGGATACATAAAATGTTGAAGGCACCACGGGCGTTGTAGGAAATTATGCCCTTCGCCGACGTACATCCCTTGGTACCTTTATTACTAATATGTGGTTATGAATTATTTCCATGTAACTGTAATGTGTATCGATGAGATTGTCTGACGTGGTGATAGGGTATTAATAGCGTGTGAGTTCTAATTTTCAATCCTAATTAATTTTTACATGTAACGACTTCATTATTGAAATGGTAATTTTTAAATTTTCATGAATTATTTTACTTCCCGAATTTACTTTAAATGGTGCATTTTTCTCCATATTTGTTTTGTAAAGAAATGCATATAACTTCATCCCTTGTAAATCCCATTCAACATATTTCCAGTTATTCTAGTTTTTCCTTCCATATATTTTTTCGGTTTTTTGATATTTACCTTCTCAATATAAACTCAAAACTAAAGTCCGTAGTTTTAGTTTAGTGTTTATATTAGGTTACAAATGAATAATCCAAATTATTTTAAGCAGTCAAGAAATTAATTTGAAAATCAATTGATTTTCCTGTTCTTTTGTGATTATATATTGTGGTTAAAACTGCATTTTTCATTAATTCCAACGAGGAAAAAATGCTGCAATATTCGAATATGTTCTTTTCTCGGCAAAGTTGTTGTATCTTATTTTATGTGCCATTTTTGGTGTAAGCAGTTAAGAAATGGTGATTTCTGTTTGATCAACAAACAATGCACTCGAAGCCCTAGAAAGTGCAACAACGATGAGTTGAAGAAGATGCTCGCTGAAAATTTGGCACAAACGAATTGATTTTCAAACGCCTACATAAGATGGGGAAGATCCAGAAAGAAGGAAAATGGGCTTGGCATTCACTCACTGAACTAAAACCAACAAAAATATTAACAAATGGCAACTTGTCTTTCTCTGCACTTGCGCTACGATTAATAATATAACATAATGTAACATTGACGTGTGTAACACTGTTTATAGCGCAAGTGGTTAATAAACAGGATTAAAAATCTTTCCTGTGGAAAATAGTTAAGAGTGATGAGAAATGGATACTTTATAATAATAAAAAATGCAGAAAGTCGAAAGAAAATCACAATCGGTCACAAAACCCACCCAATGGCTTTGGATAGAAAGTTCTTCTCTGCATTTGGTTAGATATGAAGGGCTTGCTTTATTATGAGTTGTTGCAAGTGGATGATACAATTATTTCAGACTGCTACCAATGTCAATTAATCTTTAAGAATAATTAGAAAGACACGAAGTGTTTTGTGTGTTTTTTTAAATTATTAGTTAAAATTTTCTACAATGTAAAGGACTTTAAAACATTTTTATTTTCAATCTATTGTCAATAATTTGAAAGAAAACGTCCGTATATTGGCAAAGGACAATGTCCACTGATACATTGCTTAAAATAAAGATATAAAATCATAATAAGTCTTGGCTGGGACGTTTTGTAGCACTCAGCATATTCACCAGACATTAAAGCAACATTCCTTGTCTGATATGCATTTCCAATCAGTGGATGAGCTCTGAAAATTCCTTGACGTCCAAAGACGTAACTTTTTTCCTGTGATGTAATTCATTAGCTGCCCTTTTCAGGTATTTTTCATGCCTAGAAAGTTGTAGAAAGCAGCAGCAAATACTTTGAATAATTTGATTTACTCTCTTTTTAAATAAACCTTGAATTACCACATAGTAACGGTTGCGTTATTTTATTTCAGACAAATTTAACCTTTTTTGATTTTAGTAACTTCTAGTATGAAGTTAAGTATCTGTACAGGGTGTCCCATTAATGCGGGGAAATGGCTAGACCATAGCTTCCTGGGGTCAAAATATGACGATTAAACGCAACTTATCTATATCCAAAAATTTACGGTTAAGCCGGAATTTGGCTTCAAAGTTTCAAATTTTTTTATTTCTTTTGTGTATAACAATTGAACGCTTTATTTGATTTGAATGAAACTTATTATTAATATGTACCATAATATCATACATCATTTCAGTTATTGTTGGCATTAGTGATTGACAGGAAGTATAAAAAACAGTAGTACCACCACTTAAAAACTAAAATATTTTTTTATTGGTGCATCCAATAAAATCCAAAAAATCTACTTGAAAGGGCATTAGATTTAAAAACTTTTTTGACTCTTACTAGTTTTTGATATCTTGTACAGTTTTTGCACAAAAAAATAAAATATGAATATAGTATACTCATTATGCACTCATTAATAAGTAAATAAACTTACTCTATTGAAAAAAATTAAATAATATCAATTAGTAAAATAAATCAAAACAACATCTAACCCTTTTCAAACAATTTTCTTTGCAAAATCCTAATACAAACAAGATATCTGTTTGTTCCAAATATGAATATTTATGAACTATAATAAAGTTAAAAATTAATTGTTAAAAGACACTAAATAATTATTATTATACATAATTTACATTTTTTAAACAAGACGGCCACGAAAAACATCTTTTTCGATTCGATGAAAAACTTGATTTTGTTTTTACTAGATAAAGAATATATATTTTATTTTTTTGTGGGAAAACCGTAAAAGATATCAAATATTATTAAGAGATAAACAAGTTTTTAAATTAAATTGTCTTTCAAGTAGTATTTTTTTAGTTTTTATTAGATCCACCAATAAAAAAATATTTTAGTTTTTAAGTGGTGGTACTACTGTTTCTTATACTTCTTGTTAACCAATAATAGTTATAATAACTGAAATGATGTATTATATTATGGTAGTTATTAAAAATAAATTTAATTGAAATCAAATAAAGCGTTCAATTGTTATAAACAAAAGAAATAAAAAAAATTGAAACTTTGAAGCCAAATTCCGTCTTAACCGTAAATTTTTGGATATAGATAAGTTGCGTTATATCGTCATATTTTGACCTCGGGAATCTATGGTGTAGCCATTTCCCCGCATTAACGGGACACCCTGTATTAACCCATTTAGACCCAAACGGTCGAAAACGACCAGACAACACTCTATCCCAAACGGTACGAAACGACCGTACTAAATACCTTTAATTAAAAGTCACTTGTGTATATTTTATGGTGCTAAGGGGTATACCCTCTGTATAAGTGATGTTTAGGCTACCATATTGACTTATCACCCCATAATAAACTTAGTAGTTATTTGTTTTTTGTGAGAATAACTTCGTACGTAAAATTGTTCAAGAACATGGCGGAAAATAATCGTTAATAACTAATTTAATTTTAACTTAAATATAAATATTTTCTGCTTATATATAATAAAACTCCACCTATTAAAATACCAACTAGCAATCAAATCGAAAAACAAATTTGTATGCCGATAAATGGCGATGAAAATGGAAGTGTTCGTTTTCGACCGTTTGGGATAATAAGTATAAAAATCTATAACAGTATTTGAGGTATGCTCCAATATAAAGCAATATATCTGTGAACGAATCAATGGTCAAATATTTCGCTAAACATTCATGTAAGTAGTACAAAACTTATAACTGAATTATATATCAAAGAAGGAAGAAAGTTACCGGTACAGTACGAGAAAATAGGACCGAAAAATGTAGCTTGCTCAATAGTAAAGTAATGAAAAAAAAAAAAAATCTATAGCCGTACTGACAAAGATAATTGTATTGAAGTTATTAGTTGTATAGATAACAGTGTTGTTACCATTCTGTCTAATCAAAATGGCATAGAACCAGTGAAGAAGATATTGCGCTTTTCTCTAAAGTAAATAAAAGTTTGAGGTACACTTATGGTATCAATATGTACAGTAAATACATGGAAGGAGTAGATCAAATGGCCAACCACATTTTAAATTGAACCTTCGATATAACTGTAAATATCTCAAGAGTTTCGACTCAAAATTAGATAAATTAGACATGTTGTTGAAGCAGTATACCAAACGTATGGTTACAAAATGACGAGACCAAATCCTAGCCAGAAATCAAAGTAAGCCAAATGCAAAAAGATATAGCAAGGCATTTAGTGCTAACTGGTTAAAAAAGCGCAAATTGTAGAAATAAAATTAACTGCACGTGAAAATTGTAATATCCCTTGATATGCATGATAAATCTTTTATAGAATATAATAAGTAGTTAATATTGTCAAAATTAATAGTTTTCGTAAATAAAATCTATAATTGTTATACACTTATTTAACTATTTGCTTATTACAAACAATATTCTAACATCAGAGACAATATTATAATAAAGTACATAATTTTTAATTTGTAGCACATTATCCCAAATAGTCGTTTTCGACCCAAGCCATAAGTCCAAAAATAAAAATGGCATTTAATAATTTTCTTTTATTTTCATCTTAGATTGACTAGTTTTATCATAAGAAATGACAAATACAAAATAATTTAAAAAAAGTTTCGGGCACATGGGAGTATAATATTTATCGAATTACGGGTCTAAATGGGTTAACCATAACAGTGAGAGTTTAAGTAATAAGTTTAATATTTTGCTATTGCACTTGTCAATAGTTGTGCTAAAAAAAAGTATTGTCATTATTTACCATCACTATCAGACCAATTTATATTTTTCCCTTTTTGTAAATAATCTCATAAACTCATTGTACTAGCTTCGATTATTTAATGTTCGTAATAACAATATCTTAATTACATAGCCGTTTCTGTTTTATCATCACGGTATACTGGAATTGGAATTTGATCATGTGCATCAGTAAGTCCTAAAGTTTTAGAGCCTTTTATCTCACTTTTTTTTTGATAAAATACTTCTGAATATTTAATTACAAAATCATTCTCCAGTGAACGTATTAACTCATTTGTTTTTTGTAAATTATTTTAGAATAATATATCAATGTAATTATTTTTTATATTTAAGTAATTTTAAAAATAAAAACCAGTTATATTTAAATCATTTAAAAATGTTATATTGATTGATATTACATTTTTTTCTTGTGATTTTTGTACTTCGTTTAATTGAATTTTTCTTTTTTGCAGTTGTCCAACACTGACCGTGGAGAAGGTGGATTTGGATCGACTGGCAACAAGTGAAACATTTTACCTTTTGATTTTTTGTTTTGGCTGTTCTAATCTTAAGAAACTTGTTGCTTCTATTTAACTATGTGTTTGTATTATTTTAGTTTAGTTTACTTTGTGATTGTTCCATTTGTTTTAATTTCGTATTGGTTAAATACTTAAATAAACTATTAACAAATTGGTACCTAAACTGTTGTTTTCCTTTACTTATGTGATTTATGTAGATTACAATTTTTTAGTGTCAGTTAACATTTAAGGTAGTTTTTCTAAAAGACCACTCAATTCAGTTTTTAAATATAATTAATCGATGAGACAAATTTACTTTTACGGTTAATGTTTATGATAAATCTTACTCTGTTTATGCTTATGAAAATTCTTAAATTAATTTGTATAAACGAATTCGTCTTTGTTTAAACAATTTATTAGTATTGTTTATTTTTAATTGTAATAATTTATTTATATTATCATCAATATTCTTTTGGCGATTTATATTTTCGGTCTATGGTGGTAGTATAAGAGGCTTATGTATGTTAAATGGTAAACTCATTTTAAGAAAACGCTATATTTTATTTTATTTTCTATGGTTATATTTAAATAATGATAAGATCCCTAGAGGGCTACTTTCGGTATTACGTGTTTTTGATACAGAATACTTCAAAATTAATAATGAAGTGATATTAAACAAGATGTCGCCATAAATTAAAAATACATACTTTGGATATTTAACATTAACTACTGTAGTAAAAAGAAATACCTTTTATCTATTGCGTGCTTATATTTTTTTTAAAATTTAGTTATATTTAAAACAGAGTTTTTATTTAAATTAGAAATTATTAACTAATATTTTAAATTCTGTACTGTTGGTATTTTAGAATGGAAAATGAAAGGTTCACCTACTAATCACAAGATAGCGCAAGCATCCTGTTATATTGAATTAATTTTGCATTGGAAGTCACCTCTTCGAATACATGCTATCCGGATAGAAATGTGTCTGTTGCGTCTTCATACGACGTTGGACTAATATCAGCGCAACTCGCACACTTGTCGCAAGCGCACAAAATAGAGATAATTTTGGCACATGGGAAATGATGTCCCGTTTCGAAAACAACATGGCGACCATTGTAGTGAATCAGAACGAACGGCATCGCACTAATATTTTCATATTAGCTAGTTACTAAACAAGACGATCATGTTTTCCAAAAAAAGTGAGATTTATTTGTGATTTATTCAATTTAGTTCAGTGGTAATTGTGGTACAAGTTTGCTATTTGTGTCATATATGAAAATGCATTAAACATGTAGTTGCATATGCATTCTAAATCACATGTAAATTGTACCGTTCATTTAATCAATTGCATAATAATTTAAACGAACAATATATTATTAAATATTAAATATTATTATATTTATTTCATCACTACAAATATTTTTATGTATAGTGTATTCATCGCTCTTTTGCCGAGCAATAAAAAATCAAAAACAGCCCGCTGTCTTTGGCGGCATCGCCGCCGCGTCGTAAAAACACTCGATGCGAGTAGATCGGCACACGCCGTGTGCACCCTTCCTCCTCATGGCATAGTCTATCCTTTTCCTATATATTCGACATTATATTTTTCGTGGCTTGGTTTAAAATTCATTTTATCAGCAACTGTGTTAGTGCATATTTCGTCGGTGGACGCTGTATCTCAAAAACGAATAATCCTCTTGAGTTGAAACTTTAAACTTAAGGTTTTATTGTTAAAAACTGGAACTGAAAAGCTTTTGGTAAACATTCATAAACCGGAAGTGGATGTTTACTCGAGGCGTTTTTTAGTTTTTTTGTTATATTTTTCTAAATATAATTTTTTTTAAAAAACGTTTCAAACAAAAGTTAAAGGGAATAAAAAACTAAATAAGTTTTATTACAACATATTTTTCATAAAATTCTTAAATTTCGAGAAAAAAAAAATAAAAATTGAAATTTTTCACATTTTTTACCAATTGCTAATAAACTATTCAAGTTACGTAAAATTTATATAACAAATAATTGTAGAGAATTAAAAAAGGAACAAATTATTAAGAATAACATTTTTCCGTAAACCTCATAGTTTTCGAGTAAGATATAGGGAAAGTACTATGATGGCCACATCACCATTTTCTTATTGTTTGTTATTGCGCTGTATCTCAAAATAATCCGATTGAGATGAAACTTTAAACTTAAGGTTTTATCGTTAAAAACTGGAACTGACTTTTTGTTTTCTTCAAATATTTTTTTTAATATGAAAAATATTACAAATATTTTTTAAACAAAAGTTAAAGGGAATGAGAAACAGAACAAGTTTTGTTGAAAAATATTTTTCATAAAACTCTTAGTAGTAACATATATTTATTGACAAATTTTGTACATATTTACATTAAAATGATGAATAATGAATGATGTGTTAATGTATTAATCTGTCAAAAGGCTATCGACCAGAGGTATTTCTGCCTTGTCTTGTCCAGTCATATGGCGTCAGTCGTTAGTGAGTAGATGCATGAAATGATGAAATTAAATCAAAAATGGTAGAATGTGGGTTTTTAAATTTAGGGATTGTGTTTGCGTTTCGAGGAAGACAGTATAGGGATAATATGTGAAAGTTAAAAGGATTTTTGGCGAATTTTTCTGATAGGAATCGAAGACGTTCCTGGATGGGATAACTAAAGTAGTATCATAGAGGAGCTGATTGGAGGGATTGTGTAGAGGATTAAGAGGATGACGGAGTTTTGTTAGGGTACGAAGGGATGCTCGTTCGCTAACTTCAATATTACGGGAGGTTGGATTGCTGGGGTTGGGATAGAGGGCACAACCATAGTCAAGTAGTGGGCGGCAGATCATCTTGTAAATTTTTACAGCAGTTCTGGTATTAATACCATTGTTTTTGTAAGTTAAACTTCTAAAGCATTTTGCCCTAGAAGTAATTTTGCTTTTTGTTATGGCTGTATGTTTTTTAAAATTAATTTTTTGATCTATGGTTATGCCCAAGTACTTAATGGAAACTGAGGGAGGGATCGCAGTTTGGGAAATATGGACTTTGTGAGGTGAATTACTGCTGTGATGATAAGGGATTAGGAGCTGTGATTTGTGAGGATTGATTTTAATGCGCCATTTTGTAAACCATCGTTAAAGGGAGTCAATAAGCTCTTGGAGGGATTGGAGGGCTTTTGGTAGTGTGGGAGCATAAAACTCTTAATTTTCGAGAATAAAAAATAAAAATTGAAAATTTTGACATTTTTTGCTAATTGCTACTAAACTATTGAAGCTACATGAAATTTATATAACAAATAATTGTAGAGAATTCAGAAGTGAACAAATTACTAAGAATAGCCTTTTTGTGTAAACCTTATAGCTTTCGAGTAAAATATAATTATAATAATATAATAAAATAATTACTATAATGGCCACATCACCATTATTACTTTTTTGTTATTACGATCAAGTGACTTAGGCTTAAAATAAAAATATATATGTATAGTGGGTGGGTGTCTTCTTTCCTACCCTTCATCCTATAAAATTTGTACTTAATTTTAATTGGATTCATTATACTAATGCATAGATTATTCAATGAAAGAGTCAACTTGGTATTATAATTTTTATTAAAACCCTCGCTTATGTTTTATGGATTGGAAGGTGGAATAGAGGCTTCCTTATTACCCATGCTACATTTTGTAATTAATAATTTTGACATTTTTTGCCCATTGCTAAATAAACTATAGGAGAAGTAAATATAAAGAATCCAAAATTGAGCTAATTGTTTAGAATAGCCTTTTTGCGTAAACTTCATAGTTTTCAAGAAAAATATAGGGAAAGTATTATGATGGCCACATCACCATTTTTAATGTACTACAAGTGAAAACAATTTATTCATGAAAATATTCAAATTTTTTGGGTAAATATAATCACAATTTTAAAAAACTGATTGTTCTAATTAAAATGAAAAACTATTTAACAAATCCGGTACAAACATTTTTTTTGTTTTAGCAAAAAGAACATTTCCTGCCTACGAATTGAATTACAAAAAAGAAAATGTTATTAATAGTTAAAACTAAGAACTCATTAATGTTTCTTTATTGTTTGTAATGTAGAAGTAATCATAGTTTAAGATTAAATGTTTTAATTTGTTATACCAAATAGAAAAGCTTTTGTTTATGTATATTTGTTTGAATATTATTGACATAATAAGTTATTCAAAGTTATGATTTAGATGTTTTTAAAATTAATAAAGTACTTCCAATTATAATTAAATATTATTTTTATAAATACAATCTGGCTAACTTATGTGTAATATTCACAATTAAATGTCCTAATTAAAAAAAAATATATAAAAAGTAGTCATAATTTACATGTTATCATTTAAAACTGAACTATTACAATAAAAAGTGTTCAGTAAGTTATTTTATTAAGAAACGCCTGAAAATTCTATCATTGTTTTGGATATACAGTCGACACTGTCTATAGTGAAACTCTATATAGTGAAAAACTCTTTATAGTGAAATTTTTTCAAACCCCAAAATATTTTAATGAAATTTCATGTAAAAAGCACTGCATATAGTGAATCTGTAAAATAGGAACACTCTATATAATAAAATTTTTACCGGAATTTCATGTATAAATTTTTATGCATTTATTGAGATTTTGGCTACTTCGGGTTTCCCATTTCTACCTAACATTAGCACGAACTGAATTTTCATGACTCACTGTTTTGAAAAGGTTCTTAAAGCGTTTATAACGCCTAACAGGCAAAATGTAAATCAAGTACAATAGATTCCAGTGAGAAACACGGGGAAGTACCCCGGGGAAACCCATTTTATATGTAGTCGATGCGTAGATTAATTCGCTAACAGGTTAAAAAATAGCTGATTATTTTTCCTAGTACATAATATGTATGTTGTTTAGCAATTTATTGAGACTACACAAATTTTAAATGTACATATGTATGTATGTATTAACAGATTTTGTATTATGTATTCTTTCTATTTCGTTTGTAGTATTTAGCCCTCTACATACATAGGTAATGTGTACAGTATGTACATTATGTACATGCTATGTATTTAAACTTTTAAATGTTTAATAAACTTTTTTAATAAGTAATTCAATTTTGAAATTTTTGTTTCTCTTTATATAGTGAAAAACTCTATATAGTGAAATTTCGGTCAACATTTTGGCCCTTCACTATATAGAGAGTCGACTGTATTTTGTTGTTCCTATGTTTACTTTGATTTTGTTTTACAAAGTATAAGAAACTTTTTTATAAAATTAAATTAGTATATTGAAGATTATGATTAAGTATTTTGTTTTATTTACTTGTTTTAATTCGGTTACCTATATTTAGACTATAAGGTTAGGTTATAAGCCCAAGAAGTTTCGTGAAAATTTTTTGAAAAGTTTGTTGAACGGAACTATACTTTGAAGTCTCTACTCTTCTAATCCACTAATTTCTAAAAAAAAATGTCTGTGTTTGTGTGTGTGTCTGCGTATCTGTCTGTCGGTGGGAGCTGTATCTCAAAAACGAATAATCCTATTGAGATGAAACATTAAACTTAAGTATTTAGAACTGAAGAGCTTTTGGTGAACTTTTCTTCGCTTGAAGTAGCCACAGTGTGTCGAAACAATTCTTGCGTTTTAAAAAAGCAATAATAAAGTGTTTTGAAAATTTAAGTGTTTTTACTTCATCAACCAAACAAGTGAATATGAATTTTCATCATAGAACAGCCTCATCTGTTACTATATTCAAAAATTAAATCATGTTTATATAAATAATCAGATATTTCTGATTTTTTACTGGACGTGGTCGGTGCCTTATCAATTTGTCGACTATGATATGATGCATTGTCCATAACTATTACGGAGTTTTTGGCCAAATTCGGTATCAATTTATTTTCGAACCAGTTTTCAAATAAAACCGCAGTCATATCGTCATGATAACCGAAGTGGCATTAAGAGATCTCTATATTTAATGAATTGCTCACTTAACCCGTGGTGAAACATATTTGAAATCAAAAACACTTGGTTTGTTTCACAGAATATTTCTTATTATTCTCCGACTAGTTTCGATAATATGTCATTACTCTTTGATAATGACATATTGTCGAAACTAGTCGGAGAAAAATAATAAATATTCTGTGAAACAAACCAAGTGTTTTTAATTTCTAATCAAGATTAAGAGATCTCCTTTACCGATAGAAGTAACCAATCGTTTTCTACTAACCTTTATAAAAAGACATTTTTCGTCACCGAATACTCAAACGAAATTTTGAGTTCCGTCACTAGTGACGTTAACTTTCGTCACTAGAGACGATAGTGACCTACAAATTCTCACCTCGGTCTAGTTGTCTGCTGTCACTATATCGCGTCATTATTAAAGATCAGTTTGTGAGTGTGTGCTGTGGTAACTTCATCATAATTTCTGATTCAGAAAGTGATTTAGATCTTCCCAATACTCCACCAGAAATAGTAAATTAAGCTGAGAAAACTTATGGAGGTTTATTACCAGAAAAATAGAAAAAGAGGTATGAAAAAAAATGCAAAATTTATGGAATGGAAGACTGATAATCAAAATTGTCGGAAAATTTGAAACCATCGACCTTTTGGTCCATATATTCTATGTTACGAACAACATTATCAATAAAAGAAGATATCAACATGAGTATACCGCGTGACCCGTTTCAAGACGCATCATAGGGGATTCCCATGTAAAATTTGCAATTGCAGTTTGTATCTCTATTATTTAAATTATCAGAATAAAATTAGAATAATACCTTTACTAGAGTTATTGTGGAGGTTTTATTTTTGTTTCATCTTTAGTTTAATTCGAAATATAGCTTAAAAAGTGTAAACAAATATTCGATAATAAAATCCTCAATATAGTAGTTGCTGTGAAAAGTCAGTGTTTGTCATCTAAATTGATTCAGCCACAACCAAAAAATTAAATTCAAAATGAGTGCTTACACCAAGAAAGAAAAGTCAGTTCCTTAATATAAATTATAGAAGCGAGTTCAAAGGCACAAATTCATTATTCTTGTTAAAACGAGTTAACTTAAAGGTACAATTAACGTAAACAGAATAAGACCCTTTTTACTATTTCTCATTTATTTCACAAAATTTAGAACTTGAATCAGGATCAACTGCTCTTGATAAATGGCTTCTATAAGTTTGGTATAATGTCCAGAAAGTAAGGACGAATTTTTATTTGGTGCCATTTTGTCATATGACGTTTGCCAGTCGTGCTTAACGGCATCTTTCGTTTTTGCGCCGACCGACAGACAATTTTTTTTTCTAGAAATTAGTGTAATGGGTTCAGGAGACCCCAAAACGGATATTTCCGCAAAGAAATTTCCAAAAAATTACGAGAACAATACTTCCCCCATATATATACATATACTGCGTATATAGGGAAAGTAAAAATAGTCGTCACAAGCAAAAAATAATGGTAATGTGGCCATCATAGTACTTTCCCTATATTTTACTCGAAAGCTATAAGGTTTACACAAAAAGGCTATTCTTAGTAATTTGTTCACTTTTGAATACTCTACAATTATTTGTTATATAAATTTCATGTAGCTTCAATAGTTTAGTAGCAATTAGCAAAAAATGTCAAAATTTTCAATTTTTATTTTTTTTCTCGAAAATTAAGTTTTATGAAAAATATAAATAAAACACTTTGTAACTTTGTTTGTATAACACTATTTATTTACTGTTTACTATAGTTTCGGCATCTCAACGTGCCATTATCAAAACATACAATCATTGTATCATTGTATGTTTTGATAATGGCACGTTGAGATGCCGAAAGTATAGTAAACAGTAAATAAATAGTGTTATACAAACAAAGTTACAAAGTGTTTTATTTATACTCAAACATGTATAACGAAGTAAAAGCCGCAAAAATTAATAATTTTATGAAAAATATTTTTTAACAAAACTTGTTCTGTTTCTCATTCCCTTTAACTTTTGTTTAAAAAAATTTGTAATATTTTTCATATTAAAAAAAATATTTGAAGAAAACAAAAAACGGCCTCGAGTAAACATCCACTTCCGGTTTTTGAATATTCACCAAAAGCTTTTCAGTTCCAGTTTTTAACGATAAAACCTTAAGTTTAAATTTTCATCTCAATCGGATTATTTTGAGATACAGCGCCCACAAACATTTTCACGCACGAAAACAATACTTCCCCTATATATAGTATATAGGGAAAGTAATAAACAAATAAAATCCTTAAGAATATAATCTTGTAAGTAAAGTAGACACAATAACAAACAATAAGAAAATGGTGATGTGGCCATCATAGTACTTTCCCTATATTTTACTCGAAAACTATGAGGTTTACGGAAAAATGTTATTCTTAATAATTTGTTCCTTTTTTAATTCTCTACAATTATTTGTTATATAAATTTTACGTAACTTGAATAGTTTATTAGCAATTGGTAAAAAATGTGAAAAATTTCAATTTTTATTTTTTTTTCTCGAAATTTAAGAATTTTATGAAAAATATGTTGTAATAAAACTTATTTAGTTTTTTATTCCCTTTAACTTTTGTTTGAAACGTTTTTTTAAAAAAATTATATTTAGAAAAATATAACAAAAAAACTAAAAAACGCCTCGAGTAAACATCCACTTCCGGTTTATGAATGTTTACCAAAAGCTTTTCAATTCCAGTTTTTAACAATAAAACCTTAAGTTTAAAGTTTCAACTCTAGAGGATTATTCGTTTTTGAGATACAGCGCCCACCGACGAAATATGCACTAATACAGTTGCTTTTAAAATGAATTTTAAACCAAGCCACGAAAAATATACTGTCGAATATATAGAAAAAGGATAGACTATGCCATGAGGAGGAAGGGTGCACACGGCGTGTGCCGATCTACTCGCATCGAGTGTTTTTACGACGCGGCGGCGACGCCGCCAAAGACAGCGGGCTGTCTTTGATTTTTTATTGCTCGGCAAAAGAGCGATGAATACACTATACAGATAAAATATATACAGCGTGCGCGTTTTTCTATAATCACAGAAACTATTAGTAAAAGCAGTTTTATAAAAACAAACAAATTACTTTTTTAGAGGTTTTGAAAATAAACAACAATAATTGGATATTAATGATGATAAAAATAACTCTTAAGGTGATTATTTAATTTTGTCATCATTCTGTAACAAACATGTTCTTCTTAGGCTTACCAAAGAAACGTGGCCTCAAATTAATTTAAAAATACACTTTTGATGAAAATAAGGTTTTTTTATTGCTCACGACCAAGAAAAAAAATGTATGACATTTGAAAGTAATTGCTTTATTTAGATAAAGTGCTAACGAAGAACAAATAATTATATAATAAATCGACTTTTTGTATTTGAACAATTCAAAAGTTTTTAGCAAATTAAAAATATTTTTATTATATTTTTACTAGATGTAAAGCCTAAAAAAATTTCTTTTCTTTTTCAATATACATATTTAAACTGATTAGAATTATCAAAAAAAAAAAACAAAGAAAATATAGATTTTTTGTTTGTTTATCCTTTCATCCGGTTTGACCTACATATGTACACACTATTGCATTCTGAACAACGGATCTCATACACGCCAGATTTTTTAAGAGACTTTATCTTTTGCATTGAATAGCATTTTTACTATAATTATTATTAGTGAATTTTACAATTCAGGGTAAGTATGGATTACCACTTAGTAACGGTCGCAACCATTCTCTTTAATAATAATCACTACTGCACCCCGACTATGGTAGACGCTATAGCAGTCACTTATTATTTCCATGGCTACAGAAATATATTTTATATCATTTCTGTGTGTAAATCATTGCTATAGTATTAAAAGGAAATGTTGACTTACCTCTTTTCCTTTATCTTTGGTAATTACTGTAGCTTTCATTCCGGTACCTTCCAGTATCTTAAAAACTACTGTAGATACGTTTAATTTGGGGCCAACTCGAATCGTGCATCGCTGTTGTTGAACGTCTACCACAAAAGAAATCATACCCTTTATCGATACCAATGTTTCGTCGAGAATAAATCTGCTTATCTAAAAAATAAAAATATTCAAAACTAAAAAAAAATTATGAGCAATTCAGACAACTATAAAGTTTGATAGTGATCAGTTAATGATCGAAACTCGAGTCGAGTTAAAATAAAGTGTGATATCAACAAAGTAAAGGTTTTTGTTTAATTTTCCAAGATGTATCACGAAGTTAACGCCTCAACCATTAATCAATAAAGTTATCAAATGTTTTCTTTTAATCTCGTTTAAATTTGCAAATGAAAGTAATTTTAAGCAAGAGATATAAAAATTTAAAGTATAAGTAGTTTAAAACTGATCTATAAATGTGTATTGCAAGTTCATAGTATCACAAATAAAATATAAGACGTACGTATATTTACCGGTGTTAACTCTGCAATATACAAATGATACATCATTGTCGTCCTTTTTCCATATCTTTTTTGGTTTGTTCTTAATCGAGTCCCATATGCAGGAGGCGCTGAATTACGGAGAGTTTCCACTAACTTGCTAGCTCGATCAGAAATGTTCTTATCAAAAGTTCGAGAACTAAAAATAAATATTACATTACGAGGATTGCCTTTTATTTTTCGGGAATAGAAAACAAGAATAAAAAAATAATCATCGTACATGGGCTTATTGTTTTATTTTAAATATTCTTTATGAAGATCAATAAACTTTTGCATGCGCTTAAATAAATATTCGAAGAACTTGTTTCATTCTGATTGAGGTACCTCTAAATCATGCATTTTGAACTCATCAACCGCTTTCTCAAGTGGCGAAAAACTTTGGCTTTGTAATTTATTTTTTATTTGTGGAAATAAAAATAAGTTATTGGGTGAAAATCGGGGCTATACGGTGGATGACCCATCAGTTCGATTCTCATTTGAGCCGATGCGAGAGAGTTCGCATTGTCCTGGTTTCCTTATACTTCTGGCAAATAAATGGTACAATTGGCACAGGTCTGATTTTTTTGAAAAATCAAGTCACTATTTGGCTCATATTAAAAGACTCATACATTCGACTGCTGTTTATATTCAGGCTCGTAATTTTAAATTTCTACCGGAGTTTGAAAATTAATCAGCACTGTGGCAGTTCTAGATTCCGAAAATTCTTTTACTCATTTGTACAAAATAATTGTTAATATTAATTAGGTTAACGATCGACGCAGTCAACAATTGTGCCTATTGTCTGTCTATCTCCTTCATTGTTACAATTCATAATAGGTTTAGAGATAATAGTCCTTTTTCTGTTCTAATTATTCTAAATTATATTTAAAATAATTTTATTTTTTCTCTGTAATCAATATTTTTGATATAGAGGTTACCAGGATCTATCTTTCATTTAGTTCTTTTCTATTGACCTTAAAAATTCTATTCTTGAGATCCAATTGAAAGACGTTGATATTTACGACGTCTATTACGAAAATCAATTCAGATACAACACCAGTTGGTATAAGTTGGTATGGAACTTATACCATTTTTTCGATTGTGGTGTATATTTCCCACCACTTCATTTTGAGATGTTCAAGAAAAGCAATAGCTGCTAAAATTTTTGCAATTTTTTCTCTCGGATATCGCGAATTTGTAATAATGCAAAACAATTTGAAAATAATTTTTAGTAAGGCATCAAAATTACCATCTAGTTAAGCAAATAAGCTAATTTATTTTTTTGTGTTTATTCTATTCATCCTCATATACCTTGTCTACGTCACAGTCAGCTTCTATTGTAAGCAATTTGAAAATTTAAAAATCTTAATATACTTTAGTGTACTTGGTCAAATTCTTTTGGTAGCTTTATCTTCATATTGATGGAAAACTTTTATATTAAATATGTCAGCATTGTAGGTATCACAGGAGCAAAAAACAGTTTTGTTTCATGGTTTTATTTTTAAATTCCTGATACGTGTTTTGATCTCTGCAGATCGTTATCAAGGATTATACTAACTTCCTAATGAATGAATATTACATTTATCTGACGCTAATTATAGGAAAGTTCCTATGATGATATCGGCATGGATAAACTTCCGTTGATTGTTTTGGAGATTAATTTCTCTAACCCTTCGAAGTTTCCTGTTAGTTTTGTATATTTTAATCGGTATCATTTGCTCCAACAGTCTATTCACTGTTCAGCCAATTTTGTTAAAATTTTGTTCTTCATCATCTGCTAGATAAATTGGTTCAATTAATAACTATTAATTTATTTTATATGTATCTAATTCTTTTTTTGATTTTTGAGATGTTCAAGAAAAGCAATAGCTGCATAAATTTGTTTATCATTTTTTTGGTAATTGTGTTAAGCTTTCTATAATGTGATTTATTATCATGTTTTGGATGTTTGGTTTGTATTATTGTACCGTGTCGTTCGATATGATTGTGTCAATTTTAGTTCAGTTTTGTAGAAAAATTGGATACGAATTTTCGATTGGAATCATCAAATATTCAAAAACTGACGCCAACATATAGTCGGGCCTCCTACTGATTGTATCTTCGCAGGCTGCTTCCACACGACTCATTAAGGCGTCAACTGCTGCTTCTGCATCTAAGTCTTCTGGCACTTGGTGGGTAGTCATTTGTGCAGCCAGTGGACAGTGAGAGCCAACTGCTTGATTGACCAGTACTCGGTTGTGTTGGTACTTGGTATCTGTGTTGCCTGAGGCCTTTGAGGACTATTGTAGTGTAGTGGTGGCCACTGAGTGACTGGGTCGTATTGTAGACCTACCAGTCATGCACAAGCGGCGCGAGAGTCTGAAGCCAGCGTGACGACCACTATGGAAATTGCTCTGACCCTTTGGAATGTCGCAGTGTCCCCTTTGTTCACCACATACAAATCCGGGTAAGCCAGCATGTTCAGAACTACACGTTTTCTATCGTCCGTCGTCTGTGATCCCATGCTACTACGTTTGTATTGCACGCTTCCACATTTGTATTTAGCTCCTGCATCCAGTCGTTGAATTCTGCCTAGCCAATGTTTTGATATGTAGCAGGTATAGTAAGCGGAGCCCGCTACAGGTACACAAAATATTTCCTTGGTGTTTCGTGTTCAGGTCCGTTGCGTCCGACAGCCATTCTCGTTCAGTCGGGAATTGCTCGGCTGGCTGAGTCGGATGATGTCCACCCCGCTGTCCTTGACTGTCTCCTCTTGAAAGACATGTGCATGTATCGATTTGCATTGAGCTGTATAACTCTTACTCCACTGTTTGGAATTTGTTGTATATACATGTAAACATTAAGGGTTGCATACGTGATGTGATGCGGTTGAACGAAAATAAAGATCGACACTGTTAATCTAGACACAGCCGAGTAAGTATCATTGAAGACCCCTTCTCCCCTAACACCCCCAAACACCACATGGCGCAGTCCGAAGAAGTGCTCGTAAAAAATATAACGATAAACGGAACCAGTAAAATATCGAGAGGACACGGTGCAGAAATAAATAAGCTGTATAACCACTAAATAAAAATGGGAGATCATCGCGGGATTTTACCGATGAAAATGGATGAAGGAGACATCGCGGACAATTGGAGGTTATGGCGGAAAAGGTTCGAAAATTATTTAATAGCTACAGAATTAAATAAGAAGCCAGAGGCAACACAGTGTGCACAATTGCTACACTACATAGGGGAATAATGTTTTAATAAAATATACTTATCGTTCACCTTTGGGGAAAACGAAGAAAATAATCTCGAAATTCTATTAAACAAGTTTGAAAGTCATTTTAAACCGAGACTGAATATTACATTTGAACGATATAAATTCTTCAAGACGAGCCGGGCAGAAGGACAGTCTGTGGACAATTTCATAGTAGAGCTGAAAAAAAGGCGCAAACATGCAAGTTCGGAGAGCTAGAATCAAGTTTGATAAAGGACATAGTAATACTGGGCATTGGTGACTAAGAAATAAAAGAAAAATTATTGCAAGAAGAGGACCTAGATTTAGAAAGGGCGAAGAAAATCTGTGTAATGATCGAGGCCACAAGAGAGCAACGACAAATGATGGACGGAAACAAGCAAGTGGATACAGTCAAAGGAAAACCAAACAAGTGGACCAATCAAAGCAACAGGCGTGAAGATCACACTAAATCAATTACTGATTGTAGCAGGTGTGGAGGATCACATCCTATAAGGAAATGTCCAGCATATGGAAAAACATGCAACAAATGTCACAAAACTAGCCACTACGCTAAAGTATGTAAGTCAATTAAAAATGTAACGAATAGATGTGAAGAGAGTAGTAAAATAAGTACAGTTAGTATGAATGACACTCAAAATTATATGTATGTTGGTGAAATAAATAATAACAGCGGGAAAGTATGGTATAATACAATAGAAATTAATGAAAAGAAAATAAAATGCAAAATAGACACCGGATTTGTTGCAAATATAATGTCAATTAAAACACGTTCAGGATATTGAATATTAAACAGAAGATAAAACAATGTAATGAAACGTTATACTCATATACAAATAATAAACTAGACTTGCTAGGCAAAATAAAATTAAGCTGTGTAGAATTAAATGTTATTAAAAAAGTAGATAGAATTGATGATAATAGAATTATAAATTATGATAGCATTTTTGACAAGTACAAAGAACAATTTAATGGAATAGGTTGTCTTAAAAAACCATATAAAATAGAATTAATAGAAGGAGCTAAACCTGTAGTACATCCAATAAGGAAAGTACCATTAGGGCTAATGGAGAAACTTAAAATCAGTATTAATCGTTTATGCAAAGAAAATATTATTAAAAAGACAGAGGGACCATCAGATTGGATAAATGCCATGGTTATAGTTAGAAAACCAAATGGAGATTTAAGAATTTGTTTAGACCCGAAAGATTTAAATGCAGTTATTAAGCGACAATATTTTCAATTACCAACGTTAGATGATATAACACATAAACTAGCAGGTTCAAATTATTTCAGCACATTAGATGCGACAAATGGTTTCTATCAAATTGAGTTAGATGAAGAAAGCTCTAAATTATGTACATTTGGTACACCTTGGGGAAGGTATAGATTCATGAGACTACCATATGGTATCAAATGTGCACCTGAAGTATTCCAAGAAATATTTAAAAGTATATTTGATGTACAGGGAGTTGAAATTTATATAGACGATATTCTAGTGTATGGAAAGACAAAAGAGGAACATGATAGTAGGTTACTAAAAGTTTTAGAAATTGCAAAAGCAAATAATATCACATTCAATCAAACTAAATGTAGACTAGGAGTTACAGAAATTAAATATATGGGTCATATAATAAGTGATAAGGGAATAGCACCCGGAGAGGACAAATTAAAAGCATATATGAATATGCCAACACCTAAAGATAAAAAAGGGGTACAACGTTTTCTAGGCATGATTACATATGTAGGCAAATTCATAAAAAATCTCTCTACTGATAGCACACACTTGAGAAATTTACTAAGGAATGAAACAGAATTTAAATGGGAATCAGTGCATGAAGAAACATTTAATAACTTAAAACAAAAATTACTTGAAAACCCTATACTACAATTTTATGATGTCACAAAAGAAACAGTAATATCAGTGGATGCATCAAAAGATGGACTAGGCGCAGTTTTAATGCAAGGTAATTTACCATGTGCATATGCTTCCAGAGCAATGACAGAGGCGGAGCAATTTGTTTTGGAATAAATAGATTTAGTCAATATATTTTTGGTAAAAAATTCATAGTAGAAACAGACCACCAACCACTCATTCCAATATTCAAAAAAACCTTTAAATAAGTGTCCAGCGAGACTACAAAGATTATTACTTCAGTTAACAAAATATGAATTTGAAATTAAATATAAAAGGGGTAAAGATTTAAACATAGCTGATGCTTTATCACGAGCATACTTAAATGAATTTACAGACATAGATCAAAATTTGGATGAAGAAATGCAAGCACAAGTATGTTTAATGAAATATAATATAAACATATCAGAAAAAAGAGAACTTGAATTTAAAGAGTTAAACAAAACAGATGTAGAATTAATAACATTGCATGAAATGGTCCTAAATGGATGGCCAAAAAATAATAACGCAATACCAACAAATATAAAGGTTTACCATAAATCTAAGGATAAAATAACAGAATTAGACGGGATGTTATTCAAGGAGAATCAAATTATAGTACCAAAAAAATTGAGGCCAGAAATGTTAAAACGAATTCATTACAGTTATTTAGGAATCAATAAGAGTGTAGCGCTAGCAAATAATTCTGTATATTGGCCAGGTATGACAGCAAAAATTACTGATCTAGTTTCAAAATGTGAATATTGTCACAAATATATGAATTCAAAATGTGCAGAATCATTAAACGAACATGAAATACACGAAATCCCATGCTATAAACTGGGAAGCGATCTTTTTGAACTTAGGGGAAAGACTTACTTGCTAACTGTAGACTATTATTCAAAGTTTGTAGATATCACAGCTCTTAATGGTGATACCACAAGTTAAAAAGTAATAGAGTCATTAAAAAAGTTATTCTCATGCCATGGAATACCAAAATTTTTATGTACAGATTGAGGATCACAATATAGTTCAGAAGAATTCAAAATTTTTTCAAAAGAATGGGAATTTGAACACATAATCATCACCCAGGTACCCACAATCCAATGGGATGGTTGAGCGACAAATACAAACGGTTAAAAAAATGCTTAAAAAAATTATTGATGAAAAGAAAGATATTAACTTAGCATTGTTATCTTATCATAATACACCAATTTGTAATAAAATCACACCATCAGAACTATTAATGTCACGAATGGTGAGGGATAATCTTCCTAAAAGCATAGACCAGTTAAAACCACACTTAATTAATAGAGAAAAATACCATCAGTATTTAATAAATGTACATAAAAAACAAAGAGAATGTTACAATAAAGGGAAAAAAGATTTAGAAGTCCTACCTAATAATACTAAAATCTATGTGAAAATTAACCCACAAAGTAATTGGGAAAAGGGAATGATCTTAGAAAAAATCAGATATCGGACATATAAAATTAAAGTTCAGAAAAATAATTCAGTTTTGATCAGAAATAGGCGATTCATTAAGATCAGAAAAGAAAATACAGGCAAAAAAAACGAATCTAAAGTACCACTAAGTACAAATAATATGGAAACAGAAAAGAAGTCGAGGGAAAGTATCTTTATAGAAATAGAGAAAAATGATGATCAGGTAAATGAAAGGGAGGAAAATGAGAATAGAAGTGATACACAAAACAATGATAATGACAGTGAGAAGGATAGGTCAGATGAGGAAGATAAAATAGAAACATATTTGAATAAAAACATAACAACTAGAACAGGCAGAGAAGTAAAGAGACCGAGTAGGTATAAGTTAAAACTGTAATGTTAGAATTTAGTAATAAGTTAGAAATGTAATGTTAGAAATTAGTAATAAGTTAGAAAAATAATGTTAGAAATAAATATTAAGTTAAATTATAAGATAAATTAGAGATTAAGAATCTATTAAAAGAAGGGAGATGTTGTATATACATGTAAACATTAAGGGTTGCATACGTGATGTGATGCGGTTGAACAAAAATAAAGATCGACACTGTTAATCTAGACACAGCCGAGTACGTATCATTGAAGACCCCCTCTCCCCTAACACCCCCAAACACCAAAGTATTCATATTTTTTCTCCTTTTCTTCTGTCTTACCGGCAGACTCGACCACACTTTTTCATATATATATTCTGGTCGTCTACTTGAGGCAGTTTCTAGAAATCGTACACTGAGTAGAATTAACTATGCTCATCTTGTTTTCATTTTAGTCTGCCTAGCTAGGTCACAAATTATAATCGTTGATCTCTCCCTTTTAATGTTGGTACAGTCCTGTTCATTGCCTGTTCTATGGCCTCTGTTAGTTTTCCTCCGCACGTTACCCTTTCTTTAACTGAACCACCATGTCTCCTTACTTTATCTCCGTGACTTTTCCTACTTTGACCCCGAGCACCTAAATGTTCACTTTACCTTTAAGCTCTTTCAGGGTATTGGCGTAGAATCTCTGTCCTATTCTCACAATGATTATATTCCCTCTGCGATGTCCAACGTTTCTTGAATTTTTCACGGGTTAGGTCTTCTTCTACTCCGTTCCTGTGAATTCGACCACTTCAATTTTGCTTTCACGGAATCTCTACCAGTATCTTCATTATACTCCAATTGATCTGGTTTCACAATCTCTTTTTTAACAGTAACTAGGCATCTGTACCATATGCTCAGCTCAACTCGGTCCCTATATATCTTCCTTGTGACCAGGATCAGATGGTCTGTGTAACTATTTCCCCAGGCTTAGTTCACTTACCCTGAATTTGTCCGAGACTCTCTTGGCACGTCTATTTTTAGCGGTAGGGGCTGCGTTACTCCATGGCCTAGCGCATATCCTTTGTACTTCCTAAAATATCTTCCTTCTCTTCTCTTATCACGTGGTACTTGCCGCCTTTCAGTAGCTGCTGGCATTCCCTTTTGTCGATGCTTTTACCGCTCTTCCATTACGCTGGGGGATTGGTAGTGCTAGCATCCCTCGTTACGTGGCTCTCTGCCTGCACGTCTGCAACTGCGGCAGCTCCAACTTGTTTAAAGTGGCGGATTTAATCTCAGTTTTAGATCATTGAAGTCTTTCTGAATTTTCGTATTGGCCTTCTTGATAGGACCATGCACATTCCTGTTCTCCTCTATAAAAATCGCTGCTTCAGCCAGGTAACGCTTGATCGCCCTCATCTCTTGGTATTGCCCTGCTGGCTTTCTGTTTTCCCGCTCGCGTTTCCAATGTAACGTGTTGGCGTTTTCCTGCGCAGGCGCTGTTATTTCTTGATTGCCTGTTTTGAGGAATAAGTGCCGTGTCGTCTTGACCTCCACTTCTAGGATGTCCTTTCCGCATGTGTTTCTTTGCAACCACTAGGACAGCATCAGCCTCTTCAAGTAATACGCATGGCCAATCTTATTTATAAGGTGGTGCCACCACTTTATACTTATTTATTTGCGCTTTACGTGCCCCGGAGTTCGTGTCCACGGGTTTTGGAGGTAATCCACTCGCATCCACGTTTTTCTCCGATAACCTCGTGAGTGATAGCATTCGTCCTCGTCCAGAGCACATGATACCACCAATACTTATGGGGCAGCTCACTTTGGGACAAAACTATTTTCAACTCAATGCGTGCACTGTCACCACGTTGTTTTTTGATTATGCTTGCATAACTTCGTAACCGCAATAAATTCTGCAAAGTCTCAGACACGCCACAATGTATCTCGCAATAACTACTTCCAGCGCTATTAGACGAGCAAATATCTCCTGTCTGGATCTATTCGCTTCCGAGTACACACTTAACCTAACCTAACCTAAAGCAAAACCAGTATTTACATAACAACGAACATATTTGAGAGCTTTGTTACAGTTGGACTACAAATTTGATGTCCGGAGTCATTTTATTAGTCCGAATATATTCTATAGCAATTATATAAGCACGAATCAACATACCTATAAAATTTTTAGAGTATGCAGATGTTATAGTAAATTATAAAGTATTTAGAGAACCTGGAATAGTCAAAATTACTACGGTCCTTTAGTAGTGACATTAGTAGTGTTTGGCTATCGACCAGGTGTTCTTTCCGCCGTGTTATTTACGTATTCGTGTGTGTGTAAATGAGCTTGTTACTTTAAAGGATCGCCCAGTCACTCTAAAACACAATTCATTGTATCCCAATGTTGAATGGTACTGGTCAAATCCGATAGTTATAAACTGCAATAAATAACATTGTTGCACATTTTTATAGTGGCATTTTCATTACGATATGTTTAAAATAAAATGCATGATTAAACTTTACCGTCATCTAAAACGGTAAGATATTGTAGATGTAATTTTTCCCTCATAGTTAAAATAATATATTTAGGATTAGAACGTAATATTTTTTAGTGGGTAGCGGCCTGCTCATGGGCCATGCGGTGTGGGTTCGAATCCCAGCCAGGCGGTGGATTTTTCTGTAGGAAGAATTCACCGTGCGGATCCATGGATGTTTGTGTGTGTCTATCATTCTCATTTTACATTTACATTTTATTTGTTTGCATTTTCTTGCAAATAGTTGCCCTTTTGCGGTTTAATCGTGAATAAAATAACAAAACAAGTAATGTGCAACATAAATGTAAATTAATAAGATTAAAAAAATAATCAAGAGCGCCGACAAATCATTAAACGTAATAAATAATAACCACTTCGTGGGGGGAGACTTTGATAATCTTAATTACTGTCAATTAAAATCGGAGAAGGAATTGTGGCCGGAATGTACCCGCATCCATCCTTCTCGCGCTCTTCCAATTAGTGGGACTAATGAAGCAATTTAAATTTATGCAATTCTGATATTGGCACGGCCCCTTTCGCGTCTTAGATTAGTCATACCGACAATACCTGATGGCCAAGGACTCCAAGGACTCGAAGAACCCGAAGGTGGATAGGAGGGCCGGATGGTTTCGTTCGTTCGTTATCAAGTTATCCATGATGTCCAAACAAAGGTTGATCACTTCTAGATTCTTGTTTTCTAATAGCGTTGCTGTGTATAGTACAATAGTTCTGTCCTAGAAATAAAATTAATTTTTAAAGCATGACAACTGTTTCAATATATGAATATAAAAAAGCTATTAAAGTTACCTTCAATAATTCGGCATGATTAAGCTCGGTCTTTGAGAGCTCTCTGTACGATAATAGGATGTCCACGACGTCCGAGTTTCCATTTGACATACTTTTCATTTATTTATTTTATACAAGTAATCGTAAAATCATGACCATAATGACAGAGGTTTTCATAGTTACGCCCTTTATTTTTTGGGTTTTAAAAACATTAAATAATTTATGGTAAATAATATGATATTTAATTATAGAGAAAATTCTAGTATTATTCAGAATTTAGATATAAATTTTAAAATGACCATAATTTAAAACATTAAATTATTTGAGTATAGTTTATATTCTGTCAATGAAGGAGAAAATATATGCAAATAATTTTCGTTAATTGATAATGAGCTAATAATTTGAGAAGCAATTGCTGTGAAAATAAATACACTTTTTTGGAAATCACAGTTATTCATAATCTTATTAAACAAAGTAATTAATATTATTCTGGAAATGCTAATTCTTTAATTTAGACTTGATTGATAGACTTCCTTTAGTCTTTGATTGTTTAAGTTTTCTATTGTCTTGTCATATAACCATTGCCACTATTTTGCTAATGGTGATGTTGACTTCTATATTTTTTTAAAAAGTTTATTTTTTAACATCAATAGATCATTACATGAGATTTTTATACACATACATGTCTAATTTCTAATTCTTAATTAATTCTTTCTAATTTCTTAATAAGAAATGTTTCTGATTGGTGGTTGTGTTTTTTGGCGAAGACACTGTTTTATCATATATATTTTCTAGTTTTGGTTTAAAATATGAATTTTTGTCTCAAAGATTAGTAATGCACATTTCTGCTAGTTTTGTTTTTTATATGATTTATTCTACTGTTCTAGAGACTACGTTTTTTTCGTTTCGTGTTTTCCACTACTTTATTGTAGCTTTTTGACACAAGATCACACAATCATTATTGAGTACTTCCTAAATATTGGTACTTTCCAGTTATGTTGTACTTTTCCTGAGACAGAGTAATTGTTGCTTAAATAAAATGGTACCAGTTCTGCCAAGTACTTTTATTGTCTTTTCTATTTTCTCATCATGTACTATTGATTCTTTTACGGATTTTATAGCTTCTATTACTTGATTTTTAATGACTTTTTGTTGTCTTTTATACTTATTCTTTTTTCACGTTTTAATTGTATTGGTTATAATCTGGAAATGGATGTAATAATGAGTTATGTTAAGTTTTACTACCGTTAAGCGTCTTGAAAATAGGTTTGTGTTCAAAACTTAAGTTTTTGATAACAGAATACTTGATGGTTCTAATATTCGACGTTTGGTGAAAACACGCCATTTGAAACTGCCTTTAACGCCTCATAACTTATGGGAATGAATTGTATTGAGATGACAATTGACAATTTTCTCAATATTAATTGATTTTAAAACTCCCGCTTTTATATTCAACAAAACTTTTGCTATCTAGTGTGCAGATTTTCAATTAGGGACCGATAAAAATTAATTGGTTCTCGTGTAAAATATCTCGAGATAACATTTTAGATATCATCCAAATTTTCAAATTTTTGATCACTAAGAAAATATTGTAGGGTGCGATATCAGGCCAGTACCTCCTACCCAAATTAATTATTTTTTACCAATTCTCGTCTTGCACAGCTTGGTCTTGCATTGTCGTGTCGCAGAATGATGACAATCGTCGGATATTTTTGGATTGGTTCACTCAATCCTATTGTTCACAATAATGGTCTGCATTAACAGTTTGTATAATTTTCAGCAATTCAAAATGAACAATTCCGCGAATCCTCCACCAAGCACACAGAATCGCCTTTTTAAAATGTACACCCCGATTCGCAGTACTTATTCATTTTAAGAGAACCACTGCCTTTTACGTTGTGGATTTTCATAAAGGATAAATTTTTCGTCTCCAGTAATCAAACGATTAAAAAACGGTTGTTTGTGGTGCCTTTGAGCAACGTATTGCATGTAATGGATCGGTTGGATTTGTTCTCTTCGGATAGATTATGAAAACACCTGCTCTGCTTATTTTTCCAATTTGCTTTAAATGTTCTTTGATTGTCGACAAGGTTGGTTAAAGGTGTTTGGCAGTTCCTCGATTGTTTGACAAGGATTTGCTTCCACTTCTGCCCTTAGCATGTCGTTGTCTAATGTTGTTGGTCTTCCTGATCGATAGGAATCAGAGAGATCAAAATTACCGGATTTGAACTTGAAAATCCATCGTTGGCATTTACGAACGTCTAATACACATGGATAATCATCGTAAGTATTTTTGGTCTTACTACTTTTGCGAAACTTAAAAAGCATATAATGCCGGACATGCTCTTAAAATGACGTTGGCGCGCCTTCAAGATACACAATGAGCTGACAAATGACAATCAAATATCAACATGCGCACAAACCCCTATTTTACATCTAAATTTTACAGTTGCAAGTTAATTACAAAGTCAATGCTTGTTGAGCTACCCTCTTGATGGAACCAGATATGTAATTTTGACGAAGAAAAACACTTATTATTATTGATATTGATGATATTATTACATTTATTTTCAGTTTCCTGATACACGTTTTGATCATGTTTAATCATTTTCAAAGGTTAAACTAGTTTTAGAATTTGGTTCTTCTATGTTTTAGGTGACAAGCTTTTAAAATATAGCATTTCTTATTTTTTATATAACCATGATTGTGGCAGAAAATGTTTTCGCATAATTCATACAGTTGCAAAAAAAAACCTGTTGGTTTCCTATGTTTACAGACAAAAGTTACAAGTTAGATTAGCTTTCACAATCTAAAAATTGATATTATTATTAGTAGAACAATAAAATCGTACTACATAAAAATGATATAAGAAATAATTGCATTTATTAAGTAAGTTTAAACAATAATTGCAAAAATAATCTGTAGAAGTCTCAAGTCATTTCGGTGCCGATCAATTGATGTCTACACTAGAATTTTTAGAAAACTATCTTCAGTTACCTAGCAAATAAATTATGACTGAATGGTGAAAGCCTAACTCAAAAAAAAAATATCTTCAGTTCATCTAAATTAAATACCATTTGACAGGAGACACTTCAATAAGTGAATCGATACAGTAGTCGTAAAGTGGTGGTCAAAAGATAAATTGCAACGATTGCTTAACAAAATGGCAGTGCCAGAATTGGTTTGTCAAATTCCACCCCGGTAATTTCAATGTTAAAGGTGTGCTACTTTGAGGAAGACCAGTTGAAACCGAAGATGACTCGACTGGTCGCATAAATAATAAACATTTCTCAAACAACCGTGGAAAGACATTTGCACAAGCTGGATATGTTAGTAAACTCAATATTTGGATTCTACGTGAAATGAAAGAAATTCATTTAACAAAGCGCATAAACGCTTGCGACAAGCTCTTGAAAAACAACGAAAATGATTTAAGCCCGGTGCACCAAAAAAAGATTATGCTCTCAATTTGGTGGGATTACAGAGGCTATTAATGCAACTATGTAAATTGAATGAAGCCATTAATAAAAAGCTACCAGAATCGGCAAATCGTAAAGGTATTGTCTTCCATCATGACAATGCGAGTCCATAAACTTAAATACGTCAACTGGAAAAGTATCCAGACAAATGACTTGGATTCCGCATATAATAAGTTTATTGAAGAATTTGTACATCACTGCAATATGTCATGCCCAAAAATACTCTCAATAAGCAAAAAGAGTAAACAACTGGATAAATCATGAGGTTAGACAATCCTCTGAACAACTAAAAACTTCATTTAATAAAATGAAGGAAATGGGATCTGTTGAAGCGAAAGATATATATAATAGGGAAAAGCGGGCTCATAAAAAATTAATTCAATACACTAAAAAATACTTACATGACCGAACTACCAGGTCTATAAATATGAAACCGGAATTTGTCCATAAATGTCCCTAGCTGTAAATGTAGTTACCGTCAAACCGCGTCATTGTTGACATCTCTGACAAAGATTTTCAACTCACAACAATACAAGTTTCTTATAACAGCATAGTTTGTAACAGCTTTGAACATGTCTAATTTTGTGCCTGGAAGTTACGATTTGCGGACAGCATTGATTTTCTCTTACCAATTGAAGAAAACTGCAGCAGAATCGCATCGAATGCTTGTCGAAGCTTACGATGAGCATGCTCTTGGTAAATCACAGTGCTTTGAGTGGTTTAAAAAATTCAAAAGTAGCGATTTCGACGTGAGAAATGAAGAACGTAGAAGAATAGCAAAAAAGTTTGAAAACAGCGAATTGCAAGCATTGTTGGATGAGGATGACGCTCAAATGCAACAACAACTCGCGGATCAATTAAATGTGACAAAAGAAGCCGTCACCATACGTTTGAAAGCCATGGGCAAGATCCAAAAGATGGGAAAATGGGTTCCATATGAACTGAATGAAAGACAGCAGGAAAACCGAAAAACCACTTGTGAAATGCTGCTCGCCAGGTACAAAAGAAAGTCATTTCTTCATCGAATTGTGACTGGCGATGAAAAGTGGATATATTTTGAGAATCCTAAGCGTAAAAAATCATGGGTAACTCCAGGCGAACCATCGACATCGACTGCAAGACCAAATCGCTATGGACGGAAGACAATGATCTGTATTTGGTGGGATCGGAAGAGTGTGATCTATTATAAGCTGCTAAAGCCTGGCAAACCGTTAATACTAAATGCTACCGGCAAAAAATGATCGTTTTGAATCAAGCTTTGCGTGAAAAACGACCAGAATGTCAAAAAAGGCATCACAAAGTGATTTTGCTTCATGATAATGCACCATCACACATAGCAAAACTGGTCAAGGAAACGATTGAGGCGTTTAGTTGGGAAATACTTTCGTATGCGGCTTACTCACCAGACTTGGCTCCAATTACTACTTATTTGCATCGATGCGACACGCACTTGCCGAGCAGTGCTTTACTTCTTATGAAAATGTACGAAAGTGGCTCGATGACTGGTTTACCTCAAAAAAGCAACAGTTTTTTTTGGCGTGGCATCCACAAATTGCCAGACAGGTAGGAAAAATGTATAGCTAGCGATGGGCATTACTTCGAATAAAATATTTTTTATCATTTTCATACACTAAACGTGTATTTTCTATACAAAAATTCCAGTTTCATATTTATGGTATTATAAGTGCTTATAATATCCAACAGAAAATTTGGAATTTAGTCAATGAAGAATTAAGTAGAACTAAAAGTTTAGAATCCATTAAAATCATGGATGATGAGGGGTTTCCATTATTAAATCGTAGGGAAATAGCAAACAGTTTTGATAGTTATTATTTAACTACAACAGAATTAAAATAAATAACCACTTTAAAAATAATATATCGGACGGATATAAAACATCAAAATTCGAACACCACACCATGTTGTTAGAACCGACAACCCCAGCAGAAGTAACAAAAGTTAATATGAATATGAAAAATAAAAAAGTGTTGGAAGTGACGAAATCCCAGAAAAGGTTATAAATATGAATATGAAAAATAAAAACAGTGTTGGAAGTGACGAAATCCCAGCAAAGGTTATAAAAGGCGTATCATGTGAAAGTGCAGAACCATTAACATATTTAATTAACCTAGTATTCAGCACTGGTAAGTTTCCTAGCAAACTTACAATCTCAAAAAGGGATGCAAAATGGAAAAAGAAATTTATCGTCCCAATGTGCTGTTTCTCTAAAATTATGGGAAAAATTATTGTGATAAGATTGTGGGAATATCTCAAGAAATTTAACATAATGACGCAACACCAGCACGTCTTTAGGGAAAAAAGATCAACGAAAACAGCAACCTTCGACATATTAGAAAAAAATACAAAACACATGGATAATGGAATGTGTGTAAGTGGCCTTCTGTATGACGTTTCCAGTGCGTTTGACACTATAGACGCAAAATTTGTGCGTGATAAACTTTATGCGATCGGAATTCGGGGCAATTTACTAGAGTTAATCGTATCATTCCTCTCGGAATTATTATTATATGTTGACGTTCGAAACACAACATCGGAAATCTATAGACTATCCAAGGGCATAGTGCAAGGTTCTACTCCGGTTTGTTCTCTACATCAAGGATCTTGAGCAGCGACCGCTACATTGTCAATTCTCAAAGTGAAGTAGAACAAAAGATTCAAATAACAAATGAGGAAATGAGTAACTAGTACTCATTATAATTTGATACTAAATAGCTACAAAACAGTCAAAATTCAATTCTATATGCACCAAATCATCCGATGAACAATACATTAGTCAGTACAAAATTTCTGGGAAGTTATCTAGATGATAATCTGTCATGGAATTCACAAACAGACCATGTATCATTCAAACTAAATAGTGTATTATTTGCTGTATTGAACCTTTGCGAGAAATTTTCATTTGAACATCTAATGAGTATATTTAACACTTAAAGAAATACTGACACAGTATAGGGTTTCAGAATGTTTTTTAATATTGTACTACAACAATGTTTCACCACACAGTGGCTTCATCAGGTAGATGAAAATATTATTATGGAGTTTCGACAAGTAACAGCCTCATCAATCCAATAATGAGTATATACTATACACTGGTATATCCCTACTTAAGCTATAATATTATAGCATGTGGTAGAGCAAGGGTATTTATTTTACAGAAACTGTTATTTAGGTTCATCTTTAACCTCAAAAATAGGGATTCATGCCATACATGTTTAGGATAATAAGGCTGGCTTTACGCAAAATAGAGATCTTCACAAATATGATATGAGGCACAAAAATAACATATGTACAACATCACACAAAACAACATTATACGAAAAGTCAGCTAAATATTCTTGTGAACAAATTTATAATAAATTAAGACTTAAAAGAATCTTACAGCTACCGTTTAATTTCCTCTTACTTACGTTTTTAGACAACAAAGGGTTAGTATCAACAAAATCGCCTCAAGTGAGTTAGAACTCGTTTGCAGTGTGTCTCAAGAGTCAATCCAAGGGCTTTTGTTATTTTTGATATATGTCAATGATTTTTCATATCAACTAACAGGTTTCTCGGTTGTAATGGCATATGATCGGATTTTTAAATTGTTACGAAATAAAGAGAAAAAAATCTGCTACTAAATTTTGTTTGCTGAGGATACCACTATAAAGAACTGTTATGCTACGGTGCATATAGCATTGATGCTAACTCTGTGAAATTGGATTCTAGTTGGTTAGCCGCCAATAGGCTAGTGGCTAATCCAAATAAATCAACAAAAATGAAATTCCCCTTTTCGAACACGGCATTGTTTGAGAAAATAAAACTTCTTTGTATTTAAACAGTTAGCTAAACGGACATTCACATGAGGGCCCAGTCTAGCAAATTGTGCAATACAATTTATTTACTTCGTCATGTTTGATTGAAGTAAATTATCTATTCGCTTAATTAGATGTGCTTATTTTGCTCTATGTCAGAGTCTTAATATCTAGTCTGTCTTTTAATAGTAAAATACATTATTTTGTGTAAGACGAACATTTGTAATAACTAAATATAAGTTATTAATTTTCAATAATAATGCGTAACATGCATTTTAAAATATCGTTTAACAAACTTTACGAGAAGTCTTAATATGAGTTGGGTATTAATACAATTATTTTTAGTGTCATAATTATTATTAGTAATTTAGTAGCCGTTTTTTTTCTCTTTATTTCGTAGCAATTTAAAAATCCGATCATATGCCATTATAATAGCAAATAGTGTAAAACCTCATGTCTTGCCTTTTGATTTGTGAACCGGTATAAAAGCATTAACAATTACAGAACTGCAATCAGTTAGAATGACACCGCAGATCCATTAACGTAATATAAATTCGAAGAAAGTCGTTTACCTAAATTCTTTCTCGTGCTATAAAGATTTATTTCTTAAATGGTATTCCTATTTGTACCGGATCGATAATAATAATAATATAAGTCGAAAATTGTATTAAATACATATTATAATTTGATTGATTGTCAGCGCATAAAATATTTTACGAAAAATAAGGTGAATCATAAAGGATATTTATTTTCCTTGTTTATTATTCTCGAGAAAGATCATAATTCGATAATGATAGTGTGGACCGACGTCGTCTCCGTGGCGGTGGCTTTCAGTCTGGAGTAGTTAGCTGAAGGCTAAGTCGAAAATTGGTCCTTTTCAGGAGGGCGCATTCCTCAGGTAAGGACAAAACGCAACACCGGCAATTAACCGTGGCGTAATTATTACTCCACGCCGACTCTTAATTACCATTTGTGGGAGATATATGCGCACCTCAATCGGAGTGTATGTAATTTTTTTAATTGTTGCTTTTATTGACCGTCCGAAATCGCAATTATGTGCTAGCCGGAATGGCTTTAATTGTCGGCCGGTCGGGTTCGAGCGTTCTTAGAAAACAGAACATTACACTTGCCTAATTAAAATGTGCTTATATGCGCTTAGAAATGAGTATTATGGTTTTTCGATGAAAGACATTTATACTTGTATTTAAAGATGATAGGTACGTCATAAAAATCTATTGAAATTAAGTACTTATGTTACGAGGGCCACCTGGCCACCCTTTTCCGAATATGTAAAAAAATAGTATCTCTTATAAAAAGTATTTGTTTTATTTGTAAAGAACATACCTTAAACTACTTCTCGCTTTTAAGCATTTGTCGTAACGTGTGACGAGTTTTTGTATCCCAGCTTTATATTCTTCTGTAGCCAGTGTATTAAGATACGTAATCTATGAAAAAATCCGTTTTAAACAGATGATAATTTGGTAATGGTAATAGTTGAGTACACAGACAGCTGAAATATAACTGAACATGTTAGCACACTTCTGGCGGCCACTCTATTCGCCAGCATGGTGCAAACGGGCACTACTTTCCTACTATCCCTCATATTTTTTATTGCAGAAGGTGGTAAAAATTGTTTCTATGAGTTTTTTACATTATAACTGTATTTATGTAAATTCCAAAAATATTTTCCAGGATAATATACAAATATATCAGGACATAATTTAAAATAAAAAATAAGTTAACCTAAAGAATCAATTGAAAAAGATATTTGCAGGTGAAAAATTGAAATATTAGATAATTATTTACAAAATATTTTACAGTGGAGCAAAATAAATATATCCTGTATAAAAATAACTTCATCGATGTTAGAAAAAGCTATAAGGAAATTAGTTAATTATCAGTTCTAAATTATAGAGTTTTCTTTATAAAAAGAAAAATTACTGGAATGATTTTTAAGGAAACGAAAATTTAATGATATTCACGACACAAATAAAGAAATTTAATTAAACACATTAAATAATTAAATTATTGGTTCCAAATTCAGCACCGGTTTCGAACTATTTTGTGTCTCGTCAGCGCAGTTGAAGACAAGGATACGAAATATCCAGTTTTTTTTAAGGATACAAACAATATAAAGGTGGCATCTGTTTTCTAGACGCCGCACTGATATTCCTAATTGAGTGAACAAACCGCCGACAATTAGGGACTGTCAATAGACACAATTAACAATAACGATGAGCAATATTAGATAATTATAATCTGAAGTGCTAACATTACATTGTATTTTTAATTTTCTAGAATTTCTAGAGTAGAGAGATACTTCTTTAAATTATGAGAACATTTTCTGGATCTACTCAATGCATTTAAAATAAAAAGATTCAACTAATTCATCAGTCCTTAATGAATATATCGATAATTTTTATGAAAAATTTGGATTAAAGTAATAGTAAATAAATAATATATATATATATATATATATATATATATATATATATATATATATATATATATATATGAAACTTTCAAGTTTCCAAAATTGTATCTCTAGAGATTTATTGCTACGATTTCTGAAAAGCAACTACAATACTATTCTAAATACCTGTAAAAATTAGTTCAGAATTATTTAATTACAATTTCTAATTACCCCAATTAATAAAAATGGACGAGACAACTTAGATTATGTTTTAAATATTCGTCAAAATAAATTAACATTTCTATTTAAAACTAACAGAGCTCTACATTTGGATGCCAACTTGATACGCCTTTATAACTATTCCTCATACAATTACTCAAATATTAGGGTCACTGTAAACAGAGGTCATATAGTAGTTACCTCTCCAATTTAGCTATTGGGTTGGGGGCAAGCCTGGTGCAACTTCGAAAGCAAATATCGATAAAAAGAAAGTTGCTAGGTGAAGATGGTACCGGATTTCTACCAACCATCTTAACTAGGATAGAGAAATAATTAGTGTCTAAACACTGCACTGTCAACATTGGTAAAAATTAAATTATTAGACAAATAGATTTCACCGCCGTTATAAACCTATTTATACATAATTTTGGATTAAAACCCAATGATAAAAATTATAAAAAAATATGTTAATAGTTTTTTTTCGTATTACGTAAGGTTTTTTTTTGCCACGTTGGAATTAATGAGCTATTTTCTCTTCATATTAGGAAGAAATGAACGCTGACTTGATTGGCGTTTGGGATTCTGGTAAGGATTTTGTCTCACCAAAAACCAACAGTAGTCGGCCATCCAATCGAACCCAGTACATCGGTTCCATCTCTTTTATTATGTAATGGAATCTCTCACCGGGTTCTTCACTCAGTGCTCCCCCCACTATTTGTGATCAATTCGCAACTAGAGAAGACCATTTGGTCCTGGACTAGTCACAGAACAGTGATCGCGGAGGAGAGGTTTTAACCGGTAAGAGTCCGACACTACCTTACTATAAGGGTGTCCATACAGGATTTCCTCTCCTCTTACAAAAAAAAAAACTCAGTGCTCCTAAAATCTCTGGGAAATGTTCCAGACGAAAGTGGAGGAAGTGTAACTTCAAGCTCATATATAATCCCAGTCACCTGACCTTTTTGAGCATAGTTATTACAATTTCCTTATATTGATCACTACCCAGAAACTTCTCGATGACGTTCTTGTATGATTCCAAAGCTTGTTTAAGTTCTATGTTAGCCTTGCAATTTTTAAAAGTAATATCCTTCATAAGTAGCCATCAAAAATACCTTCCTTCACCTTTGCCGACAGTAACTGAAATCTGTTAGCAATACATTGACAACAGGGGACATTTTCGTGCAAAGTTTTAACAAATTGCTTTATTAATCCCAGTTTTATGTCCAAAGAAGGTAGTAATATTTTTGCATAATCAACTAATGGGAAATGTATTAGTAACTTTTCATTTCCCTGGCTTTAGAGTCACAAAAAAAATATTTTATTGTTAATTTCGTGTACCTTCCTTCTAGCCCCAATAAAATACCGCACATTTTAAGGTCACAGCACACGTACCACTTGTGTTTCGTTTCTTTCATAGCAACTGAATGAACTACTGGAACTGAAGCTAATTTATTCAGAAATACGCCCTTCTTTTGTTAAAGTCAATAAATAAACGTCAATCTGCCGGTTCATAAACTAGGCGACTAATCAAGCCAGGGATATCACAACAGTACACTACTCTTACCTCCATTACAAAATACTTTCTAAATTCTTCCTCACGATATCTATACCAATAGAAAGTTGTATCGGGAGCTAATAGACTGTATTCTTTTAATCTCAATCCTAAAAGTTCACTTTTATCTTTTGTAAGACCCAAATCGCGTACCAAATCGTTTAATTTTGATTCATTCAAAGGTCACGAACTGTTATCTTGTGATTCTGGGGACAAATCAAAATCATCTTCTGTGCTGGAGGTGGAAGGAGAACTGGTATTACTCTCGTGTAATGTTGATGGTATTGGAATAGGACTATCTGGCCCATGTGCTATAGGTTTAATTGCTGATGAAAGATTTGGATATGTAATGGCCTCTTTATTTTTCTTATTAAAGCCAGAAATTTTGCACAAACAAAAATAACAATCATTATAATAATTTTGCTGCTCTCTCCAAACCATAGAAGCACCAAAAAGCAAAGATTAGTGGTCCCCCAGTAGTATAATGTCTTAAATTGTACTGATATTCCAATTTTAGATACAAACTCTTGAGCAGATATACCAAAATTATTTATTTATTTATTTATTATTTGCTTTGTGTCTTTTCTTAAATAAAATCTAAAATACATACTACTATAAATTTATTTGAAGAGACCCGGGCGGAGTTCATTTCTTCGAGATGTTCTTCCACACAATGACAAACTAGTATGAATAAAATGAGTGATTATATTTTAAAATCGTGTTATATTTGAGGCTTTTACACATTTTAACACAACATACATATACACATACGTGTATATAGAATTGTGTGAAATCTGAACGTGATACGTAAAAAAACTAATGACATTTCCGTTATCAGGCGATTTGACTTGACTTATCTGCATTAAAATATCTCATGTTGTAAAATCTTCCCAGGCATGTGTTATTTATGTGAGTGTTTATAATGTTCAAGAAAAAGTTGTTAAGTTATGCAACATTGTGATATTCATAATCAATTGAAGGATGTGTATGGAGAAAATGTTATGGATGAGTCGCCTGCTCAGCGCTGGTGTTGTAATTCAAACTTAGGAAGAGAGAACACACATTATGGCGAGCATTTGGGACACCTGTCAGTCATTACGAATAAACTTTCAAACATCCATCTTATAGTCCAGACTTCTTTAGCAGGAAAGAAAGATCACATATCTAATATACTGGCATACAAAACTCATCACATATTACGACAAATGCTTAAATTTGTGAGGTGACTATGTAGAAAAATATACAGCGATGCTGAGTTTGTTAACGACATTATTTCTACAAAGAAGATATAAAATCATCTCACTTAAGTTGCATTAATTAAGTGCATTCAACTTTATTGTTAACACAAGCATTATGATCGTGTAGTAGAAAGAGTTAAGTTCAGATTAACTTTTTTGCAGAGGAAGGGAAATTCTTTATGAACACCTATTGTACTTCTTCATAATAGGTAGTGTGGAACTCTATTATATTTTTTTACCCATACCCCTCTTCCTTAAAGACACTGCCGGCATCATCTTCGGATATTTTTCAACAGCATCCCTTGCCTTAGTTGACTAGGCTATTTACTCTGACTCCTCCTTCTCCTCTTCCTCCTTCCGCCTTCTTGCATTTTTTCTTCCTTCCGTATTTATGTTATTCGTCCTCAGCAAACTCCTTCACGGCCTCCTACTATTCCTCCGTCGCCAGCATGTGGCCGACTAATATAACTTCTCTAGATGGTTCGTCCAGAGCCTTTTTAAGTCTCCTTCATTCATCTTCCCATTAAAGAAATGCGCCCTCCCCTGGCCCTCCGATGTTCATCATTATCTGAGCCATAACCGCTTCCGTTGCATCTCGTATGCATACGGCATCTCGGGTTTGTCTACAGTATGATTTTTAGGGACTTTATGACTTCCTCACCTCTGATCTTGATTATCTCCCTTGGTTCGTGCCTTTACTGTTTTGTAGACAAACACGCCGCCGTCGTCTTCTTCGGTGCAACTTCTATCACAACCTCTTCTATACACTCGATAACTCTTTCTTTGGCCTCTCTGATGATATGCTGTAGCCATTTGGTAGCTCTATCCACACCACGACGTCGTTTTCATAACGTGGGGCGTAGTACGGAACTTAGAGGTACTATTTGCGGGATCGATATTTTCTGATTTGGTCCTTCTTTTTCTTATATCATATTATTATTATATATTATTTCGCTCATGTAAGAATCCATTATCCTGATGAGGCAGGGAAGGAAGGGTGTTAAACGCGTTACAAATGTTCAGCAGTACCTTGACTTTCTGAGTGGTCCTGCTTTCGCTTCTGCAGCTAACCTCTGCACTGTCATGATTGCATATCTACTGAACCCTCTCTTCCTTAATCCGTATTGTCTATGACATAAGTTCCCAAAGATGACTGGATACCGACCCATCTAACAAAAATTTCCAATATTGGGACCCATCTCTTAGCTGTCTTAGAGAAAAGAGGGCGTAGATATTGTTAATGGTCATTCCCTAGTCTTATTTGTTCTAATTGAAATTTAAAAAAAAAATGTGTTTTTAAGTGTTACCAATATGAATGAAAGGCTGTTAAAATATGAAACACGACTTAAATATTTTTTTAACTTAAATACCAACATCTGCAATGCTTTTTAAGAAAGTTATTTGAATGGGAATGTATTTGTTTCTTCATTATAGTTTTAGCATCAACTTCAACTTTAGTTACATTTAATCATAGTGAGTTTGATATATCCAATTTATTTCGGTATTTAGTTTTAATGTTAACCATAGCCGAAAAGCCGACTTCATATAAATATGAGGTAGTAAAGAGGAGGAAGACTTTTATAGCTTCATCAAACAGGCAATGATAATTATCAGCAACTGAGAGCCAGAATTTCGTTAACTATTTACAATTGAAACTATTTTTCAGTGACGTATCTTCTGATAAATCAATGAGTGCTTCACTTGCTTTTGTTGACATACTAGTTGGCAAGTCTTTTTGAAATGGGTTACAAATCCAACACAACGAATCAAACTTTTTCATCTCTTCCCCAAAAGAGTCGCCAAAATTATTTATTAACAGTGAAAAATGACTGAAAAATTCAAATAGTACGTTCATCTTAGGCTAGAATTGGTTTACAATAATAAAAGTTTCAAAACAATCATACTTGCCATTCTCAATATAACTTTTTCACAATATGCGCGTTTTCATGAACGCTCGAATTTTATAGTGAACTGCAAAAATATCTGAACCGTTTGATCCCTGCAAATACAAATTAAGTTCGTTTAATTTCGAAAATATATCCGCCAGTAGGGTCAACATCCAGCCGTGTTCCCGGCGATCCTGGGTTCGTGCTTGTAGGAGAGGGTGCATCGATCACCGCTTTAGTTTTGTAAAAATGCTAGAGAATAATCTGGTGTATTATGAATTATTTTTTTGTTGCAAATGAATTGTGTGAATAGTAGTCATGATTTCTATAATATTACCAGGTTGTGATTACTCTATTAATATAAAAGCCATTTGTGACTCAAAATTAAGATATTTTGTTGTTTTTTAGCTTAAATTTTACATAGTGCAGTGTAGTATGCACACTATATATTTTGGAAACTACAGATAATAGAGTTTAGAGTTGGTTTATTTCCAAGCAGAATGTTACATTCATGGGTGAGTCATAAATAATATTAGTAATAACAATATAGATAAATACAAGAATACATATAAATACATTATAAACAATATCTTATGATTTAAATAAATGGCGAACATATAAAACTTAATTACTAGTACGACATATTAAAATTTAGTGTATATATATAATAGACATAAATAAATATTTAAAAACTGACTTACTATGTACAACACGTTAAAATTGGTGTATAAATAAAATAAAATATAATTTGTATATATGTATATGTGTGTATATAAACATACCATACACTACATGCACACACATATACAAACACATAATTATCCTGCCGCATTATCACAGTAATTTGTATATACATTTATAGTGTAGATGCAGTTATCTAGGAATATATTTTTTATTTTCCTTGTGAATGGTTTAATGGGTAAATCTTTGATATTTTCAGGTAGTACATTATTTAAGTAGGTGTATTTGCCTAATTTACTTTGTTTACATTGTGTTCCATTTTAGATAATTTTGTATGACAATCCCCACTGTTCCCTTAATGTTTCTGATTCATGAATGACTTCATTATTTAGATGAATATCCGTTTGACCTAGTTGTGCTCTAAAGTTCATAATTTTTGTTTTAGTTACTTTAATTACTAGGTTGTTCATCGTTAAATACGAATTTAATTCAGTTAAGACATCATTTGCTGCAAGATTGAGATTATTTATGCATTGGTCTTTAAGATTTATTGTTGTATCATCCGCGAACATTGTTAAATATGCATTGATTGCAAATGGCATATCATTAATGAATAACAGAAAGAGAAGTGGCCCTAGGATACTACCTTGTGGTACACCAACGTTTGACTCCACCAAATTGGAATAGTATAATTCGTTTTTTATATACGCGGTAGTTACGTGTTTTCTTTCTGAAAGATAGGATAACAGAAGATAGTAACATTTTCCCCGGATGCCATACATTGAAAGTTTGTTTAGTAACAAGCCACGTGGTCGAATGCTTTAGTTAGATCTACAAATATTGAGAAAATGTTAATATTTTTGTCGAAATTATCCAGAACAAAACTTAAGAAATTAAAGATTGCATGTTTGGTTGTGACTTTTGTAAACCCAAATTGATTTTGGCATAATATATTTCTGTCCCTTATGAAATTGGTTATTCGATCGCAAATTACTTTTTCAAATATTTTTGAAAATATTGGTAAAATATTGATTGGTCGATAATTACCAATATCATGTGGATCACCTTTTTTGTAAATGGGAATGATTTTGCCCACTTTCAGCTCCGATGGAAATGTTCCCTCACTTAGTGCTTTATTTACTGAAATTGTTAATGGTTTTATTATATTTTTTACTGTATGTTTTATTACTGAGGATGATAAGCCATTAATATCGCTGCTATTACTGGATTTCATATTGTGAATGGTCAACTCTATTTCAGATTCAGTTGCAGGATATAAGAAAATAGTATTTGTAACGTTTGTGGGAAGAACGTAGTTGTCAGAGTGAGTTCCGCCCAAAACGTCACCTATTTTGCTAAAATATATATTCATGGTATTTAGTACCTCCTTTGGTTGATTTATTTGAATTCTATTTTCATCATAAATATACTCCAGTTGCACATGTTTATTATTTATACCTTTTTTATTTTTGAGAATTTTCCAAAGTTTGCCTTGTTATTTGAATTATTTATGCGGTTTGAATTATATTTTCTTATTTCATTTTGTAGCAGTGAGGCGTATTGTTTTTTTGCAGACATGTACATATTGTACGTGTAGTTGCTTTTGTACCTACGGTAGACCTGGTTATAGAAATCGATTTGATTTTGTAGTTGCTTAATGTCCTCAGTGTACCAAGGCCGTTTTATCTTAAAATTGTTATTTTTTATTTGTTTCATTGGACAACACTTGTTAAAGGCCTTAATAAAGATTTTATAAAATTCATTAAAATAAGATTGACAGTCTATGCAGTAGTCACTTAAAGTGTTCTAATTGAGGTTTTCTAATTCAGAATTTAGTGCATCAAGTGAGTTCAGATTTACAATTCTTTTTTTAACTGATTGATTATTATTTTCTGTTATGTATTGATATGTTAGTATTTGGCCCATATGATAAGATATATGTGTTTCGGCTACTTCTGAGTTTGTATATTTAATGTTAGTGATAATATTATCAATACATGAGCTGTGGTTCAAAGCAATCCGTTCATGAGCATTTATGCATATCTGCAATCCATAACATTCAATTAAGTTGATTAAATCGGTAGTGTTGTGATGGGCTAATTTCAAAAAAATCAACATTAAAATCACCTCCTATGATAATGTCGGCCATTTCCTCTATTATTATTTTATGGAGTATGTTCTCAAAAATACTTTTAAATTCCACAAATGCACCACTCGGCGGGCGATAGATACAAAGTATGATTGTTTTACGACCGTCAATAAGCCATTCAGCACCTGTTACTTCGATAGTCATTTCCCTAGATAGTTTATTTATATCCGGTCTTGCTTTGATATTGAAGTTATTTTTTATTAATATCGCTGCACCACCATGGCCTTGTTTTGCGCGTTTATAAATGGAAATTTGGTGGTAGTTTTCTATGTGTGGAAAGGTCTCAGAATCCACCACCCAATGTTCCGTAACTAAGAATAAATCGACTTTAAGTTCATTGAGTATAATTTTTAGTTCATTAATTTTATTTTTTACCGACTGTATATTTTGATGGAAGATTGTTACTGTCTTCTGCTTATATTCATTATTAATTAAGGGTTTATCGTAAGTTTCTTGTCTCTGTGAAAAAAAAAGTGAGATATAAGTACCACAGGGCCACAACTGAGGATCAATTGCCTTATCAAAATTATGTCTATCCACAGTGATTTTAAAAGAGGAATAATGTTCCGGATATTTACTCTGAAGTGGTTCGCAAACTGCTTCTGGAAAATATGTTATTACATGATTAGAAATATCTTGTAATTTCGTTGACGGATGTAAGCGTGATAAATACAAAAATGCTTTACGCGCTGCTGTTTTTATGTTGGAGTCAGTTGTGGACAGACCAATTATTCTTTGGCTCGTTCTTTTCTTCTTTTTTTTGGTGACGGTTTCCCATTTTCCTGTTTTGCTAGCATCAGTTTCAGTTACATGGTTGTGGTGGTTAACATTAGATTGGGAGTGGTTAGCGATGACAATGTCTTCTTGCATTGCGTTCTCGACTGGTTTCTCTTGTTTGGATGTTCTATGATGTGTTTTCCTGTTAGTTTGGTTGCTTGTAGTGGAATCCGTTAAATTTGTGGTTTCTATTGTTTTCGGATTGTTCGCTTCAGCATTTCTATTATTTGCAGAAATCTTTGTTGCGCTGGCGATGCTTGGTGTCATCTTGCGGCTGGCAGCTGAGTTAATTTTCTGAGTGCAATTGCAGAATTCTGTTTTGATTTTTAGTTTATATTCTAGTTCTAACGGGTGTCCAACAATTATTGAGTCCCGGGTGGCGTTGGAATCAAAAACGTAGGTCAATTCTTTCATGTTAATTGTCAAACATAACCTAAATGTGCATTAAAAATGTCAGTTTATTTATTTGCAACATGTAAGAATCGACCTACGTTTTTTATTCCAACGCCACCCGGGACTGCAATAATTGTTGGACACCCGTTAGAATTATTTCTTTATAAATTAGATTTTCTTTTAGAAGATTTGAGTTTTCCTCCATTTCTCCTACTAACTTTCTTAATATATCGTTATCATATTTAAGAGTACTCACAATTTCGGTGTTTCCTTGTTTTTGCTGATTTACCTCAACTGGCTCAACTTGGGATATAACCTCACTTGTACTGCTGGATTTCAACCTCGTTTTCTGGCATCTCAGTTCATGAATATCCAAACAGGATTTATGGAATGATTTTCGGCAGTATTTGCATTCTTCTGCGGCAATTACCGTTTTATAGCATTTGTTACATTTGGTGTAACTTTCACTAGTTTGTTCACTGATATCACTTATCGTCGCCATATTAAAATTAATGATAATAAATTTATAATATCCAATTTTGCCTGTGTCACTCTTTTTGGATATGATCTAAATTGTTATAATTTTTAGTCTTTTTCAGTTATTATTAAAGTAACGTTTATTATTATATTTTAGTTGCACATTTATATCACGAAAACTGTGACTTCATCGAACTAGGCAAAACTTCAAAGGGTTATTCTATTTTAAGAATTTTTTTTTTCGTTTCAAAGATATAGGACGAACAGAATTTTTGAAAATAACAATATTTTATTACCAAAAGTTACATGTTAAGTTTCTCAATTTGCAAGAAATGTTGAATATCACTACCTCCATTTAGGATGAATTAATCTAATTTCCTCCTCATTGACTCACTCACTATTTAAAAAAAAAACATCAGGGTCGTTTCTTATTGTGTTACACCCCGTAATTAGAAATACCGATTCAATTGGGAAGTGATTCACAATTCCAACATAAATGTTGAGCGAAAACTGACGTTGAAAACGATCCTGAAGTATCTCATGTGGATTTTTCTTTATCCTTATCGCATTTATTGAAAAATTCTCTTCATCGGTATTAGTTGACGAATTTGAACTAAAATGTGCAAAAGCCATTGATAGAATGCAATATAGGGGGAAATCCGTAGAAAAAAGTGCCTGAACGTGTTGTATGGGTACAACAAATAGTCTCTAAGAATTTTTCAAACAGTACTATTACTCACATTCAAAGTTTTGCAATTTCCCATTCTATTCCAATTCTACCGTTCTTACTGTTATGGGCCTTCCTGGTTCTCCACTTAGGTTCAACGCGCCTGTTTCATGAAGACTTTGTTGAATATTTTTGAAAATTTTTCTATAAGGAACATCACAGACAGAAAATCGTTCAATGTACAACTGCCTAGCTTGTAATGAATTACCATTAGTAAGTCCACAAATGAAGTACTGGTTAGTCAACTTGGCGTTCGTATAACCTTTTATGATAAAGGACTTCACTAACAAAAGTTTAACCACTAAAGGCAGAAAATAAACGTCAAACAGCCAAACGTCACTCAGTCTACACAAATCCGACATATAAAAACTGATCAATCACGAGACATATTCAAATGAAATCGATGTTTAAACTGTATTTCTCGTTAACGTCTGTACTTGCTTACTGTTAGTGGATAAAAGATGTTCTTAGTAATTACTGTGTTGTTAAAAGATTACTACGCATTTCATTTTTTTTTATAGTCGGTATTTCGACTACATTAATAATTTTAAAAATATCATAAATGGATTTGTCGAAAATTTTGTTCGCCCTGTATCTTTAAAACAAAGCGGGGTTTCAAAAATCATCAGAGGACAAAATATTCTTAGAATAGCTTAGAGAATAACCTCTTGACTTTTTGCCGTATGTTTAATAACCACCCTGAATAATATATTGTATAATGCAATACCTATTGGACTCATGGTAGAACAACTTGTTTGTGGAGAATTGTTATAATAGATAATTTAATAAGGATATTTTAGTAAGTAAGCTTATATCCATAAGATTACCTCTAAGTGTCGGAACGCAGATTTTAAAATAGAATTATTATAAAGCATATTTAATTAAAATTGTAAATGTGACGATATTCACCTTCAGCAATAAATCGAGACATAAGACATAATTAGCGCAATGCATTATAAAATCGTTGCGTGGGCAGAGACAGGGTGTCCGGTAGCACTCTTTGTCGGTACCATCGGTAGCGATTGACTGCATCCAATCAGCTATTATTCACCCGAACACACCCCTAGGGGCCACCTCTACAACTCCTTCCTCCGCACCGTGACGCTATTTATTATCATAGCCACCGGTATCAAATATTAATTATGCTGCGACCTTTTTATTGCCACCCGTTCGGCGAGGGGACATTTAAATTGGAACCTGTAACGGTCTCACCGACACACACATATCAAAAGATCTCTACTAAGTAACTAAGCGTGTACCGCTCCAAGTCACACTGTTTAACTACAAATAAAACCCGGGTTATAGATGTTATGACACGCATATAAATAAATTTCTATGTCTTCCAACGCACGCATAAACGGCCGATCGTTTATCAAAATGTGTCTTTTACATTAATGGAAGTATTTGACATGCTTAGATGATTGAGAGATAAGTAAGAGCGCCAAACTCGAATTTTTATAATATATGTAATTTATAGCCCTTTGATTTAGTGTAAAATAATACTTAAAGGGTGACATTTATACATTTTATAAATCTACTGCTATACAGGGTTCCCCAAAATATACTTTATATTTCATTTGCTTCTTACGTAAACTTAACGAATTCGTGATGCGCGGGATGTATGTTAATCGGTAGTATAGCTCTTAGAAATTCGCAAGTTGTGCGTGCAAGAGTTTTGCGAAATTGCTATTCAGTGCTGTACGAAGATTCTGAAACATTTGAGGTTTTCGCTATTCAATTGAGGCGCTAAGCCTACCTCTAATTCGAAAATAGGCAAAAACTCAAAAAAGGGTTGATTAAGATCATCAAGAAGGGCAGAGAACGTGGTTAACAAGTCTATTCATGACGATTCGGACTTTATAATTTGGAAGCTCACAATTGCTTTAAATATGCCTAGACCCTATTTTGAACAAATACCTAAATCCTTTATTTTGTACAAAACTTTAAAACCCCGGATGCCGATTAGGTGAAATTTTCTTGGCAAATTGATTTTGGGAAGAGGCGACCTAATAAATCCTGACTTAACTCCTGTGGACTTTTTCCTGTAGGGTTATTTTAAATATGAAGTTTACGCTTATAGACCAACTGCTCTTGCATATTTGAAAGGTATACCTTTATATCATTAAATGACAGCCATAACAGAGTCTGATAGCTGAGCCATAGTAAAAACAGCAAGAGTAATCCTGAACATTAAAGAAACGAAGCAGTAATTAACTAGGAAACTAGAATAAATAGAATAAAATAATAAACCAATTTAAATAGGAAACTATAGAAATGAAACAATTTGAAGCTGTTTCTTCAAAGGAATAAAAAAATAGAAGCTGCTGAGTGTTATTAACGATATAACTTCCCTTTAATTGTATCAAAATAGAAAATTCGACTGGACGGATTGCTCAGTGTGACAGTAAATAAGTAAAAATGGAACAAAAGTTAGAGGATAGTTGCAACAAAATCCTGAAAATCGTAGATATAATTGCTGACAAATTTTGCAGCCCTCGAAGAAAAAAGCAAAATATTCTTCATAGAACAAATTAAAAAGTAGTACGTTAAAAAAAATTATCGCAAATTATTAAAATTAACAAACGAAAGGAAAGAGCAAAATTAAATTTTCAGAAGATTTAGAATAAAAATTTCGAAGGTGTAGTAAAACTCTAAGATATGTGGACAATGTTAATGCTCTATTTATTTTAAGTCTGTGGTATTTATATTTATTTCCATTACTCACTTTTTGTGTATTAATGTGCATTTTTTCATATATGGAATTGTATTAATTTTGAGAAACTTCAATTCGACCAGTTGTAGAATTAACACTTGTTTCTAAATCCATGCGTTATTATTATTTCTTCTACAAACAAAGTTGATGAAAAATTCTAAACCCTCTATGAAAGTTCCAGAAATTTCTAAAGAAAAATGTTATAAAATTCTAGAACTCTCGAAGATAATTCTCACAATAATATTAAATTCCCATACGACAAAGCAAAAATTATTTAAATTTTTGAAAAATGAAAGACTAGTTTCTGACAAGTAGTATTAAAATGCGCTAAGCAAATTCAAGAACCAAAAAATTCCTATAAGATAAAGCACGCAGTAATTGGAATTTCTGTAATAGTGTACCATAATATAAGCTTCTGGAACCCCAGAAGAGTATTCTTGGAACATTTTGACGAGAAAGAGTGAAAAATGTTTAAATTTATAATCCATTGTTGAACCGTTCATAGTTTGGAAAAAAATATTAAAAAATCTGATAAAAAAAACTTCTGTTCAAAATTGGAGCAGAAATTTAATTTTTTTTTCAAGAATGCTCAAACAAAATTCTAAATACCTTTAAATATAATTGCTGATAAATTCTAGAGAAACGTTATCGACACGATAAAGTGAAAATGATTAGTAATTTCTCAAGAAAGTTGCCTAATTACTAGAATTCTGAAATCTGTAATGGAAACTGTTAAAACATTCTAGAACATTCGAATATATTGACAATTTAGAAATGGAGGAAAATGTAGGAATATTTTAAAAAGTTATCCGAAAATAGAATATTCTACATATTTGCATTGTAAAATTCTAAAATTCTCGAAGAAATTTCTCACAATTTGGAAATCAAAATCCCACATAAATTCTGATAAGATAAATCAAAAATAGTATAAATTTGAGAAAAAATGTTGGAGCTGTGTCAAAATCACGCTAAGAAAATACTAGGATTCCGGAGAAAAAAGTTCTTCAAAATTTTAGAAACTTTTAAGATAATTCTTATAATTTGGAAGAAAATTCTCAGTGTAAATATTCGGGAAATAATAGAGAAGACCTGAAAAATACTAAAAACTTCAAAAAAAAAATATAAAAAAAATATAGAACTCTAAAAAATCTTGTTATTTAGAAAAATGAAGTAATAAGTTCTATTATAAAATTTTCTACAAAATACAAAAATCTTCCAAGAACATTTGAGAAATATGAATATGAATGAAATACTTTAAAATATTGAAAACTTTTACAAGTTCAAAATTCTTGGAAATTATTTGTGCAAATATTCTTTGAAAATAAAATGCTTGAAAACTGAAGATACCTCAAATAAAGTTCTAAAAATCTGAAAGACCAAAAGTTGTAAAATTCTAGAACCCTCAAAAATTCGGATAAAGAAATTATGAAGAATTCACAAAAAATCAGTAAATTGCTCAAAATTCTAGATGTTTCAAAGAAAATTCTAGAAGAAAAATAGTTTGAAATTTTAGAACCCTCGAAGATAAGTCGCGAGAAATTAAAAGAAAATTCGAATTTTTAGAGAGAACTTTAAGATACGATTGATTAAATTTTCACTTAACCCGTGATGAAACATTTTTATGTTATTTAGTGGTTAAATAAACACTTGGTGTTGTTTCATAATTTAAGATCTTCGAAAGAAAAATTATATTTAGGACTCTTAACTTTTATTCTGGAAAACTGGAAGAAATATTTGGAGAAAATAAATAATAAAACTTTTGCATTTTGAGAGAGAACTTAAAAATTTTCGATAGAATAAGGTAATAAATCGTTTCAAAATCTTTACAAATAAATTTAAACTACCTGAAATATTAATGAATTAGACATTTTTTCAAATATTTGATTTAGTGAAAAGGGTTCTATAAATTCTCAAAAATGGAAGTAAACTTCTTAAAAGATTATAATAATAATAATATTTATTGATCCTATTAACCAAGGTTTTACATAGGTCAAGTTAAAAAAAGCTGATTACAAATGCACAATTATAAATATATAAAGTAGCTGATTCTGTAAGGATACCAAAACAGTTATATGAAATAACTATAGTAAATAGACAATAGTATACAAATTTATTAATTAAGATTAAAAATACAGTTTAAAAGTACGAACACAATTCTTCTAAAAATAAAATAAATCTTGAAAATAATATTATAAGTAATTTAAAAATATAAAATTAGAACTCGGACATACACATTAAATGCAAACATCGTAACAATACAAACATTTATCAAACAATAAAAGCACTAAAAATTCAAAATATATAAAAATAGGTCAGAATTTCTTATATTTCGTAATTTAAAAGTTTACAGTTAAAATCGATAAAATGTGTTATTAAAAAATACGGACACAAAGGTATTAGACAGAACTGTTACAAACTTCTTAAAAGTTATTTAGTAAAGTGTAAACTGACGAAGTTATGTAGCCAAACATGTTTAAATTGACTAAAATTTCCAGTTAAGTTAATGCAGGTGTGTAAGTATTTTTCTAGAGGATAAAAGACGTTTTATGTTAGATGAGATTTACACCAAACTTAAATTGGCTACCAGCTAAATCTTGACATTTCGTGGTAATACATTGAAGAATTTTACACAATAGTACCTAGTCTCAGTTTTTGCTTTCGATAAGCGGAATGCGTTTACACGTATGAGTTCCTCTGAATGTACGTCATATACTGCTGTTGAATGTATTTAAGTTATTTTTGATATAAAGAAGACATTTCATAATGTATATATTTAAAACTGTCATAACTTTAAGGTTTTTCAAATATTGCCGGCAATCATCTCTATAACCAATTTGAGCTACAGCCCGAAGAGCTTGCCTTTGTTTCTAAATATATCAGACATTATTGCAGAGTGATTCAATAAGATGTTTCTGTATGATATGTGTGAATGAATATAAGCATAATATACATTTATTAGCATATCTGTTGTCACTAATCTTGATATATTTTTCAGAATATATACATTTTTAGATATTTTTTTAAAAGTTCTGAGACATATATTCCTCTTGTCATTTATGTATCCATAAACATTCCTAAAAACTTGGTTGAAGTGTTTGCAGCAACTTGACTTATTTTAAGTGAAAAAAAGCATTTCTACTGTTTTTCCGGTATTTTATTTAAGTCGATTACTATCAAACCAACAGTTAGCTATATCCATATGAGATTGTAACTGAGCTCTTACTTCCACAATGTTATTGCCTTTGCACGAGATAGTGGTATCATTTGCAGAAAGAATATTCCTGATGCATGAGAAAAATGTATATTAAGAACATTAACGGTCCAAGTATTGAACCCTGAGGTTCATCGAATTCTATTTCTTGCTCTTGAGAAGTTAATTACCGTCCTAACTCAACAATTTAGTTTTTTATTTTCTTGTATATTACACTCATATAAACAGCACATTCAATACCATAACGAAACATAACTTTGAACATTGACATCTGAAATATAACAGAACATGTTAGTTATTCTATTTGTTAGCAGTGTGTAAACCTATAATACTTTCTTACTATCCCTTGTATAATATCAAAATAAATATTATTTAAATTAAAAATTAATGAAGATAATTTGGTTACCTTTTAAAAAAAAGTTTTTCCCTGCATATCGAGGGATTTGATTTGTTACATAATTTTAAGGACTACCTGGTATAATTAAAATAGTCAAAATTCCATCAATCAATACACACAATCTTCAGGGGTGTATTAGTGCACATAAATCTGAACACGGCAGTCGTGTTTTAATTGCGTGGGATGATCCCGTTCTCGAAAGCCCTGAACGTGCATGAGTGCCCCTCCGGCCAGTTTCGGGTATAAATCAGGGCAATTAAAGGGCGACCACTTTAATTACCGCCAACTACCGGTCTACCTCTAATCATCTCGTGAATTTAATGGTCTACCACTTTGATTGGGCCTTTTATGGTAACCCTTTTTTGGCGTTTATAACCACCCCTCAGAACAAAGGTAATGAAAGTCAACTGTCTCGACGTCTTTATTCCGACTGCACGTAGAGTAAAAAGAAGCGATCATGTTTTATGTTTTTGTTATGTGTTTTGTTGTTAATTAATGCGCAGCTGGGGTTTAATTAAGAGGCGCGGTTTTTGATTTACGTTTTATTACAGTTATATATTGTACGGAGGTATCGGTTTTATAAGAATTTTACAATTACATTAAGCTTCTGAAAGAAATTATGGTATTAGCATAATATAGGTTTTTTATATCTTCTTGTAAAAGTTTATGTTATATATCTTAATATATAGAGTAACACAATATAATTTAAGATGTAAACGTAAAACAATATTATTATTATTAGTAGTATGTAATTTCATAAACGTTTTTGGTTTTTTATATAGTAATAAACAATAATATAAGTTCAATCTAATATAGTTAATGGACATATTTAAAATTGTATTGTTAACACGAATAACTGCATATTAAAACTTAGATGTCAGTGTAAAAATTGCTAAAGATTTGCAATCGTTCGTTTAAGGCATTTGATACGAAATTTTTATATAAGCAGATTTGTTACTAAAGATAGTCCATTAACAAAACTATCTTGATTATTTGAAATTAAGTCCCGAGTAGTATATTGTAGTTGTTTGAATATTAGTTTATTTAAAATCTTTTTGATTATTTTATAATTCATCTGTAGCTTAAAGAACTTGACTTGAGCATGGGAATTATAATAAAATTTATCTACTATTTAGTTCAGTTAGCTGAAAAATTGTTTAGGTAATTAGCTAAGCTAAGATGTTTTCAAACTAATAATATAATAATATTAACAATATCCTTCTTGAACATTCAGAGAAATAAGTACAGCACCATATTTAAGACAAGTCCGATAATTAAATTAGGTGGATTGGTACATTTATATAAACCGTGGAGTTATAAATAAAAAATAGAAGTAGAATCAAATGAATTAACCCTTAGAAAAATTGTTGCTATAACTTTAAACAATTGCACCAAAAAATATCACACAAAACTATTTTCTAATTACAGAAATTAAGACCAACCTGAAATTCCAGAGGTAGCTGAAAAACTTCATGAACTAGTCAAATTTGCCGAAGAAGTTATTGATGGCAAGAAAACTAAAAAGATGATTAAGAAACGTATTATCAGAAAACCAAATGATATGGAAATATGGAAACAACTATAATAATTGTCATAGAAGAAGTTGAACGTTAAAGTGTTTAAAGTTAGTAATATTGATTTTGAAGAAGAGTTACTTGATGATATTGTACCGAAAGAAGAAAATTATATTATATTATATACATATATTACAAATTATCAATCACTTGATAATGATATTAAAACGTCGAAACTTAAATCGTATGTTTTTGTAATATATGTATTGTTATATATTTATATTTATTTTTTTAGTGGTAGAAATATAGTAAGTGTGTTAATTTAGTGTTTGAAGTGCAGTCGTTAAGAAAAGAAAAGTAAATAAAGAATAGGAATTAATTAAAGAATTGGCAGAAGAAAAGGAAAGTTGATGAAAATGAAGTAACTGAAAAAGGTTAGAAGATTGAGAAAATTGTTGAGAACAGAAAAATTTGAAAACTAAAAAACTCGAACCAAAATGAACGCTCAGAAGTTAAGCCTCAAAAATTAATTATTACTAAACTCAAATATGCTCCGGTTAACTTTGCTAAAATAAAATTGAAATAGCGCGCGCCGCAACGAATAAATCATATTAAAAAGTCGTATTGTTCCTATCATATTACCACCATTATCTGAAAGTGAACAGAAGCCTTGAACTGAACTGAACTGAATAAAAATAACTGCATATTATCGCGATTAAAACCAAATGACGTAAACTAAAGAAGATGGTCAAAGATGAATGAATTAGAAAAACTTGATTTGGATTTTGATAAGCTGAAAAATATAAGAACTAGAAAAGGTAGACAAGGAACTCTATAAAATAAAACAGAAAATGAAGTAAAACAATTAAAACTCGGTAAAGGAAAAATAGGAGAAGAACATGAAGAACCGCAGAAGATTAAAAGACAGAAAATGCCAGAAAAACCGAAAGAAGCTCTAGAAGAAATCAAAGAAAAACCTAGGAAAGAAAAACAGGAAGAAAAGAGAAAGAGTAAGAACAAAAACCTGAAAAACATAAGTTTGAGTCAATAGAATTTGAAAGAGAAGGACCCGAAAAAGAAGTATGTGAAAAACCAGAATTTGAAAAGCCAAAGGAAGATATTCCTAATGAAGAAACCAAATAAGGTAAAACTAAAGCCTGCAGTTGAACAAATAGCGTTGAAGAGGGTACCAAACAAAGAAGAAGAAATACCTGAAATAAATTTGAAATATAAACAAAAACCTAAGCTTGAGCCAACTTGAAAAAATCACATTAAAACCGTCCGAAAAATCAAAACTAAACAAAGAGGAGGAACCAAAAGAATTAGATGTGGATAAGCCCCAAACATTTGATGTTAAATGAGAAGAACATATAGTCATTATTACCAGGATAAAGAAGAAACCTAAAGGTAAGAAAAAAACTCTCATAGATGGAGTACGTAAAGAAATGAAAGAACCTGAGGAAAACAAAGATGTTGTTTAAGATGTACCAGATATCAATATCTACGCTGAACAAAATTGGAATACATTTATTTTGGAAATATTTGAAAAACTGCAGATTCATTACAGAAGAGGTAATTATATGTATAGTAAGTATACTCATGTACTGTATCGTTCCATTTTAATGTAAATTTCACCAATAATACAAGAAAGAAGTGTTTGTAATATTGTTAAATATTAAATTTGTTGAAGTATTGTTAAATTATTGAAAGAAAAAATTGCTTTTAAAAAGAATTTAAAAAATTAAAATTTCTAAATTATGTGAAATCTTTCGAGAGAATAATAATCATTTGAATAAATTCAAAAAAACTTATATATGACGATGTTAAATAAATAGATTGGTCATTCAATCTTGTAGTGCATCTAATGTCGCAGCTAAGCAATTTATAATTGTATAATAAAATGTATTAAAGATCACTGTAGAAAATTAAATAATTTATCAATTAAATTAAATTATTATAATTGTATCATTACCAAGTAAAAATGCCTATGTGTCCTATATATCACTTATAGAAAATACTTCAAGAATTACTAAACAGTTGTATAAAGACTCTCAAACTTACTTTAATTTAATGAGTAATTCTACATCGAATGATTTATGCGTGTTTTCTACAATTTCTTTCTTTTTCTTTTCTGCTTGATTATCTTCCTCATTTTCTTTTCCTTTTCCATTATCATCCTCTATTAACTCTGTGTACTTTTTTCTCCTTATAGTTCTGAGAAGTGCTCCATCTTTGCATCTTTTATATTATTATTTATTACAATTTGATATATAACTTCTATCTAAGGAATTGTAATTTTTTATTTATTTGTATTCTTCTTCTTATAGTTTTGTAGAATAACTTCTGACTTTTAAAATCTATTTAGGATAGTTCTTATATTTTTGGTTTTTTGATTCAGTAGTGGTATTATGCTGTTTTTATTTCTCGATATGCACTTCTTGCTACATAAATCATTGTACAAGGTGGGGCAAAAGTCCCGCTACCATTTTGATTGCCTATAACTTTGCTCAAAGAAAAGATAAGTAAGTTTGGTTTCCATAAAAGGTTTATTTTTTAGGGCATTTTTTATGACATCGTTCAACATATCGGGCTGAATTTCTTAAATTTCGTGACGGATATTGTCTTTAATATGTTGAATCGTTTGGGGCTTATTCACATAAACTTTTGGTTTTAAAAAACCTCATAAGAAAAAATCTGCTGCTGTTAAATCCGGAGATCTGGCTGGCCATGCTTAATCGCCACCTCGCGAAATTAGTCTTCGTGGAAAAACGTCATTCAATAATTGAATTGTTGAACCAGCTGTGTGTGCTGTGGCCCCATCTTGCTGAAACCACATGCCATATAGTCCTTGCTCTTCAATTTCAGGCACAAGAAAATTTCGAATCATGTCTTGGTACCGTTCAGCATTAACAGTAACTCCAACACCTTGGTCATTTTCAAAAAAATGATGTTTCCAACATCAATACTACACCATACAGTTGTTTTTAGTGGATTCAATGATGTTGTACGAATTAATTGAGGATTGTGTGTTCCCCAAAATCGACTGTTCTGTTTATTGACCGGGCCACTGAGAAGAAAATGGGCTTCACCGCTCATTATCAATTTAGACGAAAAATCTTCAATTTCACCAGACAGCCTTTGGATTGCTTTACTGTACTCAACTCGTTGATCATGTTCTCTGGGTTGTAATTTTTGGGCTAATTGAATTTTGTACGGGAACATTTTCAAATCAGTTTTCAAAATTCGAGTTAAACTGCGTGCAGAAATGTGTAACTGGGAACCACGTCTCCGAATTGATGTTTCTGGAGACTCTGCAACACTATCGCGCACCAGAGCTACATTTTCATCTTTACGAGACGTCCGCTGTCTTCCAGAACGAGGCCTGTGTGCTGTCGTACCATACTGTCGAAAATTCGCATGTAAACGATAAATTGTGGTTTTGTACGGCACTGAACGATTAGGATATTTTTGACGCAATTTCCGTTGAATGGTAATAATGGAACGATTGTCTTCCAGAACGAGGCCTGTGTGCTGTCGTACCATACTGTCGAAAATTCGCATGTAAACGAAAGAAAGAAGAAAGAAACCTTTATTTGGCATTATTACATATACAAACTCAACTAAACTATATTCTAATAATAAACAAACAAAAAATATAATCCTTCCATATCTTTCACTCCACTCTTCTCCTACCCCTCTCCCACCCTATTTTCCTAAGCACATTTACCCTGGCCCCATCCTCATTAATCCAGTCCGTCACCCTCCTGCACCCTTCCACCCACTCTTCACTCACCCCCTCGCATTCCTCCGCCAAATGCCTCCAAGTATCCCTTCCATTCTTACACAAAACGCACTTCCCATAACTCTCTCCCATCCACCACTTTCTCCCTTTTTCATCTGACCCACACCTCGCCCTTGCCATTGTCACCTTATCCTCTCTCCCCATTCCGCTCTCTAAATACTTCGGCTTTCTTCCATGCACCTGCCATCTCCCATATCCCTCATTGTACTCACTCCTCTCTATGCAGCCTTGCCTTTCTTGTCTCTCCACTTCTCTTTCCTTCTCATATACCCAATCAGCCACATTCACCCCTTTCTCAAGCCATTCATTCACCACCACCTCCGCCAAACCTACCCTTTCGTACATTCTCCTTCTCTCCGCTCTCCATCTACCCTCCACTATACTCTTACTCATCCACCATACCTCCTTCACCAATCTCCCTTCTTCCAGCGCACACATTCTCATCTCGAACCTCACCACTCTCTTCACTGCCTCACACCCTAAGGTCTCCCTATCTAGCTCCTGTAACAATATATATTCCGGCGTCGACCTCTACACCCCTAACACTCGTCTCATGCACCATCTTTGTTCCCGCTCCACACACTCATACCTCTTTGTTCCCCATACCTCCACACCATACAACAAGATTGGCTTCACGCACGCATCCCACAATCCACACATCACCCTCACATTATTTTCCATCCATCTCCCCCACCTCTCCCACACCACACCCCACGCTCTTCTCGCCTTTCCTTGTACCCATTTCATGTGCTCTTCATACCCTCCCGTACACTTAAAAATAAATCCCAAGTATTTGAATACTTTCACCCTTTCAATTACTTCCCCTTTCCATTTCAGCTCTCTCATTCTTCCTTCCCTTCCTTTGTTCCTAAACCTCATCCATTTCGTTTTCCCTACATTCACCCTTAACTCCCTCTTATCCATGTACTTTTCCACTCTTGCTAACATCTCTTTCACCCCCTCCCAGTCTCTCGCCATCAGTACCATATCATCCGCATATGCTAACATCCAAACCTTCTTCCTCCCAATCACTACGCCACCCGCTTGCCCTCTCCTCAATATTTCATCCAATTCACTTGTATACAGATTAAACAATAGAGGGCTTAGCGGGCATCCCTGTCTCACTCCCATCCATGTTCTAAATTCCTCTGACACTCTATCCCCCACCTTAGCCACACACCATGTCTCCTGATATACTCTCCTCACAAACTCAACCATCCCCTCACTCACCCCTCTTCTTTCCAAACACTCCACCAATCTTTCCCTAGGTACCGAATCATACGCCTCTTTCAAATCTAGGAACACCGCATACACACTTCCTCTCTCTTCCATTACTTTTTCTACAATCCTGGCCAGGGTAAATATCTGGTCTGCTGTACCTCTTCCCCTCCTGAACCCACCCTGCGTCTCTGGCACAAGACCTTTTTCTTCTACTTCTTTCACAAGTCTATTTTTTACTACTGTCATTGCTATTTTGTACCCTGAGTTGGTAACGGTTATCCCCCTGTAGTTCTCCACATCTCCTGTGCTTCCTCCTTTATGCACCGGGCACACGGCCCCAATCCTCCAAGACCGCGGTATATCCTCCTCCCCCTTCCATATTTGATTTAACACCTTTCTATACGTTCTTCTACCCTCCTCCCCAATCGCCTTCCAAACTTCCACCTTCACACCATCCGGCCCTGCCGCTTTCCCCTTCTTCACCTCCTCAAACGCTCTGTCCACCTCCTCCTCTGTGAAGTCGTCGGATATTCCGCATCCTCCTCTGACTCCTACCCCACACGGCTTTCCGCTCCCTCTCCTACACTTGTCCACCCACTCCTCCAGTGTCACCTCTATCTGCTTCCTTTCTACTCCATTCCTCAATATCCTCCACATATCCGCTTCGTTTCTGCACTTCTTCAATTCCTCCATCTTTCCTTCTACCACCGCCGATTTCCGTTCCTCACATACCTTAATGTACTGCTTTCTTGCCTCCCGGCACTGTGCTTTGTCCCCTCTACCCTCCATATACTCTCTCCTCGCCCTCCTCATCCTTTTCTTTGCCAGCCTGCACTCCTCATTAAACCATCCTCTATCTCCTTCATTCTTTGCCCGCGTCCTCTTGCCGTATCCCACTATCAGCTCTTCTAATTCTTCCATCGTCCTCACACTCACCCATTCACTTCATTAAGCTTAGCCTTCATCTCCCTGATCGCCTTTTCTCCGCTCTCCAATTTTTCCCTTTCCTGACCCTGCGAGTCTTCTCCCCTGCTCCCCTTTCCTATCTCTACCTCCATCATTAATGGCAAGTGATCTGAACCCTCCACCTCTTCCACGACCATCCTCTTCACCTCACTATTCCTACACCCCTTCACCATAGCATAGTCTATCACGGATCCTCCTCCCTTCCCAATATACGTTCTCTTCCCCTCCCAATCTCCTTCTGTGCATCCGTTCAGAATCTCCCACCCCTCTTCTATCACCCATTCCTGTAATCTTCTCCCCTCCGCATTTACACATTTATCTTGCGATTTCCTCTTGATCCCTTTCCCTTCCTCACTGATTCCGCCTATTAATTCCCCCATCCTTGCATTGAAGTCCCCCCCCAAGACATATCTTCCTCCTTCCTTCGTCCTTTCCTCCAACTCCTTCCTTATCTCTCTCCAGTTCTTATTCACATAAACGACCCCCACTGTTATCTCCTCCCCACCCTGTCCATATATCACCCACCCCACATCTCCTTCGCCCTCCATAAATTTCACCCTACCCTGTTGACTGCTTCCTCTTACACCCACAATCATACCTCCCCTTGCTCTACCTCTTTCCGCCGTCCTTCTTGCCTCCTTCATTTCCCACCTGAACCCCCCTGGTAGCTTCGCTTTAACTTCTTCCCAATTCTCCTTTGTTATCCACGTCTCCACCAGTCCTACTATTACCTTCTCTGACATCCACCCCTTTAATTCCTCCTCCCACCTCCCACCTCTAATCATCTCCTTTATCCCCGCCACGTTCCAGACGCCTAATGTTATCCCCCCTGTCCTCCTCCTCTCACCCCCTCCTTCCATCCTCTCTGCCTCTACTCGTTTTTACCTCTTCTTCGAGTTCTTCTTTTGCCTTATTCCACTTCCACACTTTCCCCTCAATTGTCAATTTCTGATACCCCACCCTTGCTGATCTTCCCTTATCCCACTCCCTCCTCGCCCTTTCTCTTATATCTTTCTGTATCCTTCTCTCCTTTTCCGTCAGGTCATCATCAATAAATATTCTCTCTCCTGTTCTCTTAATTAGCTTCTTATTGGTCATTATTTTCACTTTATCGTCCCTCCCCCCTAGCTTGGCCACAGTTATCTTTTTCCCCTCATCCACCCTGAAGCACTCCTTCACCTCTATCTCCACTCCCATCATCTCCTTCGCAAATTTCTCCACCTCTTTGCTGTCTCGGAATTCTCTCCCTCTGATAATTATATTATTCCTTCTCTCCCTTTTCTCTTTCCTCTCAATTTCCTCTTCTAACTTCCATATTTTCCCTTTCAACATCTCCCTTTCCTGTCCCCAAGCTTCCTTCCACCCCCTTAATTCCTCCCTCCACATTTCCCACGATTTCTCCATATGCTCCTTACACATCTCCATCTGCGCTTTCCATCTCTCCTCCGCCTTCTCCATCTGCGCTTTCCACCTCTCCTCTACTTTCTGCATCTCTTCTTTCCACATCTCCCTCTCTCTTCTTATCTCCCTCAACACGCATGTAAACGATAAATTGTGGTTTTGTACGGCACTGAACGATTAGGATATTTTTGACGCAATTTCCGTTGAATGGTAATAATGGAACGATTATTTTCATTAAATATTGTCACTATTTCTGCTCGTTCTTGTGGCGTATATTTATCCATAATAAAATTTGGAAGTCTACGCAATACAATAGTTAAAGCGTACCTGAGCTAAACGTCACAGAACGAATATGGCACGCAATCAAAATGGTAGCGGGACTTTTGCTTCACTTGTTATATATTGTTGTTAAAACTTGATAGTGGTTGTTTTTTCCACTTTTACATTCCTTATTCTATTCTGTTTTTTTTTTTTAATTTTACTATAAGTAGTCAATTTTTGTGCCAATTAAATTTTATGATAAGTTTCATAATTTTTGAAAGGCTAATATTTTTGAAATATACGAGGATTTATTAAATATTAACTTGACCTTTTTAATGCGGTATTTACTATTGAAATTCAATGTTTCTACAAAATGTTCTCTTATTTATCTAAAGTTAATATAAAATTTAAAAACAAACTTGTACAAAGATTCATAAACATAATTAACTAAAGGAATTAGAACATGAATGATTTATTTAAATGAAATGAATTTTATGAAATAGTAAATTAATTGGATAAGTTACGTGAAGATAAACTTGATTATAAAATAAAAAACCTTTCTTCACACAGTTTATTTGAAATATCAAATATATATTTCGGACATAAAGTGACCATTATCAATGGTTTAATACTTATTTCAAATAAACTGTGTGAAGAAAGGTTTTTAGTGCTTTATTTTATAATGAATTTTATGAAATTGATTTTTATTAATTTTCCTTCCATGGTATATATCGGGTCTATTATAAAAGTAATGCGTACTTTCTGAGAAAAATATATATTGATAGTACCACTACAAAAGCTTGGAAACGTGTCTGGAATGCATGGAAGGAACCCTGAAAATCCTGGATGTTCATTACCGACTCCTAATGCTTTCTTTTCAGCTCATTATTCTTATATAAGTCCTTTACGTTGTAGAAAATACACTAATAATTAGAAAAAACACGAAAATATTTTCGTAAAATCTGCAAAAAATGTGTCTTATTACAAATCACTTTTGAAACAACTACTTCACTAGCTAATACTTCGACAGACATTGAACTAAAAGTTGACTCAAAGATTATCGGGACAAGAAATTGAAAACGATGAACGGGCATTATCATGGTGGAGCCTGACCCTGTCTTTGATGTCAGCACTAATGCGCACGACCGTTTCACTTGAAACTAATTTGAATTAAAAATTCAAATTGGCGGATCCATTATAGCGGATCGAATATTCACTTACATGTACATAGATAGTAAATGCCCATATTGATCTTCCAAAACGGATACATCAAGGTTTTTGGTAAATGATATGTGTAAAATATATTTTATAGACTCCGAAAACATATAGAAATGGTGTAACTTCAAAAATCGCAATCGCATTCGGCGTCACCTCCTTCCATATAATTAAAAAAAAACCTCATTACGGATTCTAAATTTATTGTAAGGTGATGGCCACAATCACCACGTACGAGTTTACTGAACCATTGATGATTATTTTGATTGGTGTGGTGACTTAGTTGCTGGTGTGTGTCACAGTGTTAGCCATTGGGACCAGCCAAAAATATGCAATCTGAATCTCATCGACAAACTCTCTGATGATGAAGATGTGGAACAGGATGAAATTGAGGAAATTGAAGAAATTTCATAAATACCACAATGTGCGTAATTATATTTTATTAAAAAAAATACTATTTAATTAACTTCGTCATCGCTCTCATTACGAGTATATCCTTCAATATTTTCGTTTGAAAGTGGTACAAGTAATAATTTCGTAACTTTCGGCAGTATTGGTTTACCATTATCTGGTTTTGGAGGTTGCAGGGAAGAAATGAGTGGGTCGTACGATATGAGGAGACAGTGGAACGCATCTGTCATTGTTTTTATTCGGCCACATATTCTTAAATTTTCACAAAAAGGACGAATATCTTTATTCTGTGCTTCCTAGGCTTTTTCAGGTAACTGAACAATTAGAAGCGGTGAAGCTTATGTAAGTCGGCTTGGGATACCACGAGTACAATTCAATATAACGCTTCGCAACACCGAGACTATAATTTTTGCTTAGTAATGTCGAGTTTATAAGTTTATTAACATATATATTCTTACACAAATACGCAGTCGGTAAGTTTTTTTCAAAGCGGAGAAACGAGGAGAAATTATTTTACAATGCGGAAATAATCTTAAAAGCAACGCAAAATTTGTAAAAATACATATATATTCGTGTGTATATGTTTGAAACTTACCTACCGGAGTGCAATCCATTATTAGAAGCCGCATATCAAGGCCAGAATTTCGAATTATGATTGTAGAACACTTCCAATTGCAAATTTAAAAACAGCTACTTTTCATTGTTTACGGTTAGTTTAATTTTGCCAGGTTATTCAAAGTATATTGGCGACTGAAATATCATTCCAGCACAGAATCTGTGTACACCAGTGCTCTCTATATCTAATTTTATGAACTAGTACTCGGATGGTAAACTTTTTTTTAATTTTGGAAAGGATTTTTTTATTTATGCTTTGGCCCACTGTGCATAGCCCCCATAAAATCATGCACATTACTTTTATAATAGACCGTGTATAGTGAGTCCTTTAACAATCGTATTTTTTTTTGCAGGAATAGATAAATATTTTCAATATAGTGTAAACAATTGTAACTTTTTCAGTCTCCACTATTTCCCTTCAAGTGAAAATATAACTTCAATCAAATAAGTACATTTGTTGCACAATTTATACTATTTTTACGACATTAAACAAAGAGGTATACATTAAGTCAGTCTGGTCGTTGATAAGTGGGACGTCCGGAATACGATTTACTTTGAAAATTTTTATGTCCTCTAATCAATTCATCTTTACCTCGACAACATAAACATCATAGGTGTGGTTATTTTCGCATAAATTACTTGCAAATATTGATTTGTCATTTCCGTTTGAATTATTCCTGATTTTCTATGGCCAATTATTTATTTTTTGATTCGATTTTACCCTCAAGATTATTATTATAACGATCAAAATCGAAATCAAAGTTCAAATGAGCATTTAATTAGAAAATAAGAAACAATCATTGTAACAATTTTTGAGATCATAATAAAAATAACAATTTTTAGACTTATATAATCAGTTCTTTTTATTGGATCTAAACATTTAAGAATACAGTGTCTATAGCGAAAAATTGGTTTAGAAATGCGCCAAACAAGTGTCAAAACTGTCGCTTTAGCAGCCCTAAAAACCTCCGCACAGCCAGGTGTCAAATTGTGTTTAAAGTTGGATAGATAAACAGATTATTAAGTCCACATAAAGTGTAAAGTTTTATTTCGTAGGTTTATCTTTAATATACTTTTTCATATTTTCGTTATTACTGTCTTAAAGACGGAAAGAGATTTTACGGCGAGCGTCGAATAGGGATTCAACTTTCCATAATTTAATCATTGCCCTATGGAGGAGAGGAGAGTTTTTCAATGTCAGTTTGAAAATTTTATAAAACGCATCCCGAAATTAAGGGAAAAATAAGCATCTAAATGCCAAAAAAAAAATAAGTATCCAATGCTTGACCGTTTGGAACAGCGGAGGAGAGGAGAAATGGGTCTGAATGGAAGAACATTTAATTGCAAGTGAATTCCGCCCTTCTGCATGCTGACAAAATTTGTATTGTTTATATGTATGTACTTTTTTGTGCCAATTTTTGTTATTATTCCATAAAAGCATGTATGATAAAGACAAATATAATATGTAGAGCGTCAAATAGGGGTTTAATTTTCCATAATTTAATCATTGCCTTCTGGAGGAGAAGAAGTATTAACAATACATATTTCCTTTGATAACTAGAAAAATCTGTTCGGCATCTGTTTGAAATCAAGGTAACTATTAAAATAGTCTGCCAGTAGCAACGTTTCATTGGATAGTGGAAACTCCATATTATGACATGTATCGCAACAAACTTTATTTCAATTATGGCAGCACGAAATTTAGTCGCTATCCGAAATGAGTAAAAGTTGGTACATTCAACCGTACAGTTAAAACGTTCTCTCGTGATATATTTTTTTAAAATATACTGTAAATATCTCTTATGTTTTGTGGATTTTCCTTGAGCTATTGAACTTGAGACAATAAATAAGTCACATTTACTTGTTAGTTATTTCAATTTTGGATATTAATTGTGATTGGTCAAGAAGCACGTGATCTCATCTTTTTAATTATTTTAATTGAGCTTTAGTTTGATCGATTCGACGTTTTCAATCGGTACTTCCCAATTGAGGTCAGAATTTTTGGTTTTCCAGCAGCAGCTGGCTTCGTCAGTTCGAGGTTTTTTTGGTAACGTTTTTTCGCTATCTGCGTAGCACATGATGAAAAATAAAACTAAGGTTATACAAACCTTCAAAATGGCATCCTTCGAGTTAACACGTATACAATTGAATACAACAGTTTTCCAAAATTCTGTCGTCCTTGTTTATGAATGGTCGGTATTGAATCATGCACAGGATGAAAGAGTACATTTTTCATATTAGAATCCTACGTGGAATGTATTCAATAAAATTGACGGGTTTGTAGAGAAAATAACGAAAAACGTACACAGAGAGTAAACTATGCATCTACCTACATTACTTTTTAGACAATACGAATATCGCTAGATGGTCAAAAATATTTACTGGGTTTTGGAGACGCTTGTTTTAAACTATGTCACGTGGCGTATACGACAGAATAATCTAAATCTAAAATGTGTCTGAATGCGAAGTTCGTGACATAATTAATAAACTAAGTAATTCAAATACTTTCGATGCATATGGATTCAACAGCAAAATAAGGTTATTATAAATATATATTGCTTATTATACAAAATGTGAAACAAAAAATATTAAATTAATGAATAAGGATCAATTACTATAAAAAACTGTTTATGCTTATTGTTGTAAATTTGCAGAAAAATAATCAAACGGTTTATCCTGAATTGAGTAGCCAAGTTATTAAAATATTTTCAATTAATTATGTGACATTTAAAATGACCCTATTATTAACAACTAATTTTCATTCTGGCACTAATTAATATCAATAAAATTGGTCGGTATCAGTGGGCAAGATCAAGAAACGACATTGATTCTTATGAAACCCGATCAGAGTCACATAAATTAGCCTCGGACGAAATATGTAGTCTACGAGTAGTAATTAATGCGCGTGGAATTTTTATCGTCCACTAATTGCCTCTCCCACCATCCGCCAGATTTTAGATTTTACTCACCGGCCGATATTATTACAATTTTTTTGATTTACAATTCGGCCCCGATCGTAAATTGATATATTTATGTCGCATTTTATGGCCGCATAAATAATGCCGGTATCTGGTCCGCATCTCAATGATATTAATTAGAAACGGAGTTATTATTTACAATTCAATTAATTAGCCCGTACAGCTGTACAGGTAAGTGGTGTAATTAATCGGCAATAATAACTTTAATTCTTACACAGTGTTCTAGTAATTGGAAATGGGGCGATTTTTATTGATGTTCTCGTTTGTGATTCGAATCCATATTTGATATCACGCGCAAGGTGGCGAAGATTCGATAATAATTAGCCGTAACGGATCTTATAGTTTTAGGGGGCAATTAATTATTTATGGAAATTATATAATTTCTATAATCTTTTACGCGCTCTAGTTTCTACACCATATGTTTTCAACGTATGCCATCAAATTTACGTTTGACAATACTGCACATTTCAGAATTTGCATAGTTTGTCTGGTAAGGGCAAATTTTGTCATAAATTCAAATTTAATTGAAATAAATGTCTGAGTAAATTAATTTATACATTTATTTCAAATAATATTTGTAATAATTTATGTTGTTCGTTACATGTAAACTTTTGAGTGTTTTTATATTTTTTAATGAAGCTAATTTTAATTAATCTTAGTTGTTGGATTACATAAAAAATAAAAAAACGTTCGACATGAGTACAGTAGGAATAGTATGTTAGTATCAGTACGATAATATTCACAAAATCCTAACTCAGCATCAAACAATTCACGAAGATCACGACGGGTGTTTACATTTTCAAAGATCCGAAATTTTATAATCAAAATAAATAGAATTACCCTTTCTAATAAAAGTAAATAAATAAAAATCGTCAGCAGGGTCTTCAATTCTTGGATAGCGGATTTTTGCTTGGTTCTTTAATGCCAAATTGCTTTCTTTTTTGTGTGCTTGATGTGAAGTTTTTAAATAATAAATCATAGTGCAGCAATTATGCCCTATTAATTGTGACAAAATTGTCCACCATCCAATATCTGAAATTTGATTCAAACCAACTATAATTACACGCAGGATATTTCGACCTTGTTTTGTTGAAAAATAGATTTTGTCATTGTTAGCAGTTAATTTATAATATTTTCCTTTGTATTCTACTGTTCTTATACTTTCGTCGCTCATCTTTGTATGTATAAGTACTCAGTCACTACCACAAGTGGGCTTTGTTTGAAGAATTGTCTCCCTATTAATTTTCCTAAAATTTCCCTAAATAAACGCTAATAAAAACTGCTGAAAGAGAAAAATCGAGCAGCATAAATTATCTGGATCTGGATCTGGATCGAGCTTGCCAAGGGTGATCAAATCATTGACCAGATCACCTAGGCCTTACTAGGCCCGTTGTGCCCCCCTGGCTGAAACATCCCTCCGTTGTTCTATCACTTATTTAGCCACCCAAGGTTTCCCCTAGCTCAATACTATTTGTTTGTGCTGATTGTTTCAGGGTGTTGTGACATTCTTTTACTAGTCTTGAGGTGCTCTTGTGACCGCTCACTACTAATATTCCTACCCTTCTGTCTGTAAGGATTTGGATGTTCCTATCACGGATGTCACGGTGTAGGATTTCTTTTGCCCCTGTGTACTTGTGTGCTTTTCTAGGGGTATAGCTAGTGATAGGTTCATTTGTTGCGAGTAAATACCCGCCCCCGGATCCTCTTTCGGTTTGTAAATTCGGAGGGTTCCCCCCCCCCATAGGGTCTGTTGAAGACGTAGCAGGGTGGCACATTGTCCGTCTTCCTTCCAAGGAAGGGTGTCTTCATGACAGCCTCCTCTAAGAGGTGACAGTATCTAACAGCACTGCCTCCTTTGTACCAGAGTTCAACTGAGATTAGGCGCAGTGCTGCTGCCGTGGTCATCTCCTCTAGATATAAGTCGAGAGGTGGAAGGCAGAGCATTGCTTCCATTGCTGCAGTGGGTATTGTTCGCATTGCCCCGATCGTGCTGAGGCATGCTATCCTTTGCAACTGAGTAAGCTGCTTTGCTGAGGTTTTCTCTCTGGCTCTGGGCCACCAGACCAGTGTTCCATAGATTAGCATTGGTCTTACTACCGCTGTGTACAGCCAAAGTATTATGTTAGGAGATAGCCCCCATGTCTGCCCCACAGCATGCTTTTTTACATTTCATTTTGAGATGTGGATCCCACGTCAGCTTGCTGTCGAGGAACACATCTAGGTATTTGACTTCCGACGACAATGTCAACCGGGTGTTTAGGAAGCTTTAGTTTACCTAGTTTTCTTTTCCTTGCGAAGAGAACCATTTCAGTCTTTGACGGGTTTATGGTCAGAGACTAGTCATTACACCAGTGTTCAATTATTTTGAGGGCTTCCTGCATTAAGCTGCATATCACCGTCTCAAATCTGCCTGTTAGCAGGATAGTTATGTTATCTGCACATCCTATAGTGTGGAAGCCATTGTCGTTAAGTCGCCGCAGTAGGCTGTCAACAACTATGTTCCACAGGTGTGGTGAAAGTACTCCACCCTGTGGGCAGCCTTTAGCAACGATCTTTCTGACAGTGGCATTTTCTACATTTACTGTGACTGCCCTATTTCCAGCATGATTTTGATCCACCCACTAATTGTGAGGTTCACGCCATGCGTGGAGAGGATAAATCAATAGATTGCTCAATATGTAAGAATGTACTTCAAGGCACTTGTGTGGATCTTTCAAACATCGATCTTCGTCTTCTGAAGACCAAAAATTGTTTTAAATGTTGGTCAAGTAGTAGCTGTCAAAATTTAAATGACAATATTACAGAATTATAATCTGTTAAGTAAATTACAAAATACAACGTAACAAATGTATCAAATGATTTAAATATTGAAATGATTATTCATAAAGTGATAGGACGCTAAGATAGGAAAAGTAATATACTTATTTATGATATGGCTGAAGTAAACTTCAACTTCAAGGGTCTATAAAAAGCTGCAGGTAAAGAAGCTGTTCAGTCGATATTGAACAAACTTTCTGTGCTGGTCACCGTTACCACTTTACGTCTGGATAAATGTAGGAAATAGGAAACACCAATAAAAATCACATTAAATAGAAAACAGATGTATACAGTCAGAAAAGGAATGAATTAATAACTAATGTGAATTACAAGTACATTCAAGTACACAACACCAAAGATATTTTTATAAATATCTTAAAATTGAACTAGAATGACGCAAAAGTCTAGGTGAAAATAACTTAAAAACTATTCATAAGAATCGTATACCAAAAATTGCTACTTTAAACTAGAGAGGATACATCTATATCAGAAAGAGAATTAAATAATAGCAAAGTAAATGAGTTTTACGAATCAAGTAATGGCATGGAATATGATGGAGATTTAGTTATCAGATAACATCCATTCGAAGGAAATATTTATTTCTGAGTAGATTGTCTCAAGAAAGGATCGAAATTCCATAACTACGGAAAGAAAAAGAGGAGTTGAATCTTTAAAAGCTTCTAACGCCTGGTGATTATATTGAATTATTTCTGGAAGCCTTATCATCTTATATTAATGATGAACTTACAATATTTTATTTACGATTTTAATATTCCTCATTTTATCAGTACTAGACCTGACAAGAAGTGCGTAATGACGTTTATGTTTTTTAATTTTATATCTTAATGAATGTCACTTTTAGTAATAGTGTACCGTTAAAACAGTATGTGCATTCATTTTATTCAATTTGGTACTCTAAAGATACAATTTAGTTGATAAAAGCTAAAAAATATTTACACAAGCTATTAAATATAGGGTCCGCCAATAAGGGCGCGTGAACTTTAAAATTTAATAAAACAAGTTGTGTGTGAGGTAGAAACGAAATTTATTTTTCATTCGAAAGGGTATTCGACCCCATTAAGTATGGAAGATAACATCGTTCAAATGACCACCGCGGCTCCGTTTGGTAGCCCGGATCCGGGAGGTCCAATTTTCGATGACTCTGGAGCACATATCGGCCTCAATTTGAGCGATGGCGTTGCGTATGTTGACTTTGAGGTCATCGGTGTTTAGAGGCTTGTTGGCGTAGACCAACGACTTGAGATAGCCCCAGAACCACATGTCGTCCGTGTCCATATCATCCAGTTTAGGCCAAAAGAAGTTGGTTATCATCGACCTGTAGCGCTCCCCATTGACGGTTATGGCCGCCCCAGCTTCGTTCTCGAAAAAGTACGGACCGATGATGCCGCCGGCCCAAAATCCACACCAAACAGTGACTTTCTGGGGATGCATTGCTACTTGGTGGACCTCGTGTGGGTTGTTCTCACTCCAAATGCGGCAATTTTGCTTGTTCACATACCCGGTTATCCAGAAATGAGCCTCGTCGCTGAAGATGATTTTTCGGTCAAAATGGGGGTCTGCTTCCAACTGCTCCAGAGCCCAGTCAGCGAACGCCCGACGCTGTCTGTGGTCGTTTATCTTGAGCTCCTGGGTCAATTGGATTTTGTACGGGTGCAGACCCAAATCCAGATGCAAAATTCTGCGAGTTGATGTCTCCGAAAGGCCAAGTTCCTGTGCACGACAAAAAATGGACTGCCTCGGGTTCTCGCGCACACTCTCACGGACAGCAGCGATATTTTCGTTCGATCGGGCGTTTCGTCGACGTGTCAGTGTTGGCTGGTTGTTTACTGAACCAGTCGACTCGAATTTGCCCACCAATCGACGGATAGTCGACTCTACAGGCCGATCATCGCGACCGTAAAATGGGCGAAGTGCGCGGAAAGTTGCTCGAACTGATGACCCATTTTCGTAAAACAATTTAATAATTTGCACGTGCTGCTCGACACTCAAACTTGCCATGGTGATTTGGGGTTATATACTGAACAAATGACAGCAACTTTGACAGCTCTACCTCGAACAACATGGCCGCACCCTTCCGGCAAACTTCGTGCGTCCCTATTGGCGGACCCTTTATATGAAATAATAATTGCGTTAGCAACTTATAAATTTCGGCTTCGCTCATTTATAGCCTTGCTTTGTTTTTACGAATGCCCTGTGCTAATAGTGTACTTTGCTCGATATCATTTGTTATCAGCCACATTTACGTTTCTTTAGAAACAGGTGATACGTGATTATTTTGTTGGTGTGTGTTGTAAGACATTTTTAAAATGGAGAGAAGAAACGAATATTTTACCTTTTTTATTTCCATAAAGCAAATAAAGCTCCTCAAGCTTACAAAACGAGATGTAAAGTTTATGATGCTGATTCTATAATGGAGCGTACGTGCCAGAATGGTTTCAAAAATTCCGTTCTGGAGATCTTTTTCTTGAAGACGAACAACGTTCTGATCGGCCCACCAAACTTGATGACGACTAAATCAAAACCATAGTCGAACAGAATCGTCACATAATTCTTCGTGAGAGAGCAGAGAGGTTACGTGTATCGCATACTACGATAAAAAAAACATTTTTTTACCTTGGCCGTATAGTCAGCAACTAACTAATTAGGGATAAACAAAGGACACATTTCTTAACACCCAGGTGTCCTTCAGGGTGGCTAATTTAGAGACAAACGGAATTAGACAACGGATAATAGGTAAAACCACATTGGAACCAAACATAAGATATAATTAAATTCTACATTTTATTGTAATCAAAACTGTATACAATGAAACATTGATACGTTCGTCACCAAGTCACAATGCTATGCTTAGATCCATCTGTTATTTTATTTTTATTAATTTATTATTTCTCAACAGATACATAATCAATCTAATTACAGAGAAATATCAAAATTAAACTACATAACAATCTACTTACATAATATTAATAACTTATAAAATAAATACAGTAATGCATGAGCGCTACATATAATAATGTTTAATCGTTATAAACAATATACATTCTATAATAATTATATACGAATAACATAACTAAAATATAATTACGGAAGAGAACTTAAATATTTTATAAATGTGCTTCTATTATCACAAAATATATCAACCGTATGTTGAATACTATGGTAAAGTTTTATCATTTTAATAATTGGTGAATTCGCATGGTGATTTATTCGGGGAACATTACAAACAAAAGTAAGAGCATTTCGTATAGGACAATAAGGAACATGAATATTAATTTTATTAAGTATATCACTGCAATCCGTTTTGTTGTGAATAATATTATAGAGAGTGGTTACCAATAATTTTCTATGTCTATCGGCTACTGATTGAAAACTATATTTTGCTAGTAAACATGAATACGACATTTCTTTACGAGGATAATATCTAGTAGTAAAAAAATATAGATGTTTTAAGAAGCGTTTTTGAATATTTTCTAATTTACATAAATGTACATGATAATTTGGTACCCATATAACAGCACAGCAATCCAGTTTAGATAGGACAAGCGATTTATACAAGGAAATTAATAATAATGAATCTTTGAATTCCCTGGTTGATGGAATTATAAATCCAATTGCTTTGTAACAGTCACTTACAATTTGATTTATGTGACTAACGAAAGTTAAGTGGTGGTCAAACGTTATACCCAAATCTTTAATAAGTTTTTTTCGGCTTATAACTACATTATTAATTATGTATCAAAAGTTAAGCATATTAAGAGTTTTTCTTGTATATGATACAATGGAGCACTTCTCAAAATTTAATACCAGTTTATTAGTTTTGACAATACATCAGCAACATCATTAATATAGAGTAAGAAAAGCAGCGGTCCAAGATTGGAGCCCTGCGGCACACCACTGGTTGCGATGTAAATATCGGATTGACATCCTTTATACTCTACAAATTGTTCCATTTCAAATAAATATGACTTAATCACAGAAATAATATTAGCGTTTATGTGAAATCTACGTAACTTCTCCAAAAGCAAGCAATGAGGCATCTTATCAAATGCTTTAGAAATATCTGTATAGACAACATCCATTTGTAAATTCCTTTCAAAGCACTGTGCCACATTCTCAGTAATATATAAGAGGTTGTTTAACGTAGAACGTTTATGCATGAAACCATGTTGATGTACACTCAGCTGTGATTTGACTTGTGAATAAATATGATCGGATAGAAGACTTTCAAATATTTTGGAGAAGTTACATATTACAGCTATAGGGCTATAATTCTTGACATAAGACTTCTCACCTGATTTAAAGACAGGGCAGATTCTTACCCTTTTCCACAATTTAGGATAAATTCCATTTTTCAAAATAAAGTTATAAATATATGTCAATGGTTTTGCAAGAAATATTGCCATATCTTTAATAACAAATTCGGGTAGGAGGTCAATGCCTGCAGTAATTTTAGAGTCCATGTTCATTAATTTATCGAGAACTTGATTTTCACTTAATTGAAAATTTCCCATAACATCAGCCATTATTGAACTATTACACTTGCTATATGGTTCAGGATAAATTAAACTAAATTGTGTTGCAAAACCATTAACAATATCTTTGGAACTTGTGAGTACATTATCATTAAGAACCATAGCGCCAGGTATTCTCGTTGTTTTCCTTTTTCTGTTAATGTATGTCCAGAATTATTTAGGATTATGACTGATTGATTCTTCAGATTGATATATAAATTGCCTATATGCACGAGATATTTTAAGACTCGTATATTTCCGAATTTTTGAAAACTCTAGTTTATTGCGACTACTTTGGTTGTTTCTATATTTTTCCGCAGCCTATGTTTTCTTTTCAATGCTTTTATTATGTCACAATCATACCATGCTGGATAAGATCTTTTTGATTTCTGTTAATGAATTAAGAGTGTTCAAGAGGCATGTTATCTCTCTATTATATTTACTACAAATAAATATGATGTGATTTAAATCCTTTTGCTCACCGTAATCGCATGTATCACTATCTACTTTGTTTATTTTTACTACTTACTACATAAACCGTGCCCTGATTTTAATCTACTTATAGTTTTGATATAATTTGTATCCTTGGTTTTGAAACCAGTATCTTTTATATGCTGTATTAACTACATTTTTTATCAGACTTCTTGAAATCTCTATCCCATTTGTCGAAAATATTTGAATAAAATAGTCTACTCAGATCAGAAACCGGACACTGCATACAATTATCGTTATTGTCTGTACTTAATAAAGCACTTATCTTAGCGAGATTATCCACAATTTCATTTTGTTTTATGCCACAATGATTGATCCAAAATAAAACAACTTGTTTGGTCTTTGATGCTATGTTATATAAATTCAATATTTCTATTAATAATTAGTTTTCATTTGAAAATTTGAAAAAGACCACGTGATAAAATGAAAACCAAATTTTAGTAATGTTATCATTCGAATGAAAATAATCGATTCATTCGATTATTAAAATAATCGCTTATCTCGAGAACTTATTTTTATAATTCGAGTGATTCACTCGAGCGATCGGTTCTCGAGCAATCACTCGAGTGATCGGTTCTCGAATTATGGGATCACTCGAATAAAAAGAATCGATTATCATCGGGAGAAATTTATAATTCGGGTGTTTTTAGATTAATTTTTAAAAACGCTGTATAAATAACAATATTTCCAAAGTTCAATTACAAAAAATTATTCATCGAAACAAGCTATGCGAATTATCATCGAGAATTATCATCAATAACTTATTTTTATAATTCGGGTGTTTGTTGAAATCAATCGATTATGTCCATCACTAGATGAAAGTATAATTCCTTCTAAAATAAATTTTTTAATTTGAATTTTCAGTGGGTAGTTAAATAAATATACAACAAAATTTCCAAAATAGTTAAATGTTCGTTGAATACCAACAAGATTTTATTAACATCAAAAAAATGTTAGTCCTTGCCTTTCTCTTATAATATGATGATTATTACAAATTATACAAATAAGTATTAAAAACATCCATTTAAAAATATAATTTTATTTAAATTTTGTGAAGATAATCGATTTCTCCGAATATTTGCTAATTGCCCAGCTTTGGAAAACACTCGTTCTAAAGGCACATATTTCCCAGGAATACATAAATATTTACAAGCAAGTTGGTAAAGTTGTGGGAATGTTAATTTCTATTTACTCCAAAACTCCAGAGGATTTTTTGTCCGATTGAGATGAGGCATTTCTAAATATTCCATGGTGCTTATCTTTTTATCGAAATGGGTCCAAATATCAATGATTTTTAAACCGGTTTCATGTATAACTACACCCGGATCGCAGTTTCCTCTTGAAGGGCTTGATTCCTTATAATTTTGTTCAGAAATCACAGTGAAAAGTTCCTCAGTAATCCATTTTTGAGCCGCATCTGCATTTTCTTCAAGTTCAAAAGCAATTTTTTAAATCGTGGATCCAAAATTGTTGCTATTGCTACTATTTTGTTTGTCTCTAGTAGACCAAATCAACGATTAATAACATGAACTAGAGCATTACTTAATAACAATCCAACTTCTGTTTGGATTAAAATTGTTTAATGAGTACAACACGCCTCTTATCAAAGGAATAATGAGAGATATTGTAGGGTAGTTTTCTTCAGACGAAATGGTTGTTATCGTAAGGGTTTTAGAACAGGAACAATGTCTTCTAAAATGCCTCAATAAGTGGCATCTAAATATTCTGGAGCCCTTTTAAGGATCGTGACTGTGATGGAAAGATGATCTTTAATTATTAATAGACGTTCTATCATTATTAGCCTTGAATTCCATCTAGTGGTTACGTCCTGTTTTACTTATAAAATGGGTCGCACCATTTCCTCTTGAGTTAGTTTCAGTTTTTCTGCTGCATACACACTATGTTTAAAATGAGCGACTAATGCACGACACTTTTTTAATCAACTGTCCAATCTTGGATCTTCCGTTAAAACTTCCTTAAGGCATAAATTTAATTTATGCGCAACATATGGATGGAGTATTTGTTTAGGTGCGAATTGATTGCATTTTTAATGTTTGTCCCATTATCCGATACAACAGTTACCACTTTATTTAAAATATGTTATTTCATTAGCAATATTTTGTCCAGTATGCTTGCCAAGTATTTCTTTTGTTACTAGTACGTTTGAGTGCAGTCTTGATAAATAAAATGTGCAGTTATGGTGATATATGATCGATTGCTGTCCGATGTCCACATATCTGTTGTGGCAAATATTGACAGTTTAACACTTGTTAGTAGTTTCCTACTTGGAGGGGTATACATTGGTTGAAGTGTTTTAGTATACTCTAAAAATCTTTGATTTTCAACAATAGACAATGGTTGAAAGTCAGTCACTATCATTTTATTAGTTTCTTGTTAATTGCATTCACTTCACTTTCATTTAAATTAAATTTTGGAGATTGCAATTTTAATAATTTTAACTGGTGAGGTTTTTTCAGAGTTATTGTACTACTACTGCCTTCCAATATTTTTCGCTTATTAGTAATACTAGTACTAGACATACTAGCTTTTGTTGATGAAGTTGACGGTGAATCAGGGTCGTCCGCTTCAGTTTCTGTTGCTGATGATTCATTTGATATTTTTGATAAATATTGAACTGGGTGAACTCAACTTAAATGTTGTTTAAAATTGGTAGTGTTATTGACAAATTTTAATTCTTTTTTGCATAAACCACACGTAGCTTGTTGTCCATTCTTTTGAAATTAGTCCCAACAATAGGTTTTTTCCCACAAGGTTTCATCGCGAATAGTTAATTCAAAAAAGTTACGTAAAAACACTCGGCACAGCACATCAAGCTCGTAATATTATTCTTTGTAAACTAAATTCCGACTCTAAGACAAAAGTGCGCCGAAGGCAATTACAGATAGTTAACCTATAGTCACAACAGGGGACGTACTAAAAAAAATAGTGCGTATTCCGCGAGCTCTAATATGGCTAGGCCATGCAGCACAAGTGCTGAAGCCATTCACCCCAAATATCACCCGCACCCACCGAGGTAGGAGGGAAAACAGCAAGGACGAGTTGAGAACGAATCGCCAAACTACGCACCAACTTCATATTCAATTTAGTATAATTCTACATATTTTAATATACATAATTAATCGAGTTTAGAGTGAACTTTACCTATCGTTTTGGTCACGGTCATAAATACCATTAGAAAAAAGTACAATGATGACTTTTATAATAATTTATATGATTTATAATGTGTTTCACTCGAGCGATCAGTTCTCGAATTATCATTAGAGTAATCATTCGAATTATAATTCACTACCAAATTTATAACTTGAATATTATTTAATGCAACAAATGTTCAAAATGGGCACCGTTTCTCTTTTGGTAAAGTGCAAATCGATAATAACATGCATCTCTAATGTTTTTTTTAACATTTCTGGTGTAACTTGTCGTATTTTATGCTTAATACATTGTGACATTCCGACCTTAAGCAATGTATAGGCATGAAATACGACAAGTTACACCAGAAATATTAAAAAAAAAAAAACATTAGAGATGCATGTCATCATCGATTTATCACGTGGGCTTTGAAAATATTCAACAAATAAATAGTGGGTTGTATTCCTTGCGAAGAGATCTTTCAAACGAGGTTTCACTTGACATACTTTTCCATTTGAAAAAAAAGATCGGAGGTGGGTGGGCACTTCCGGGAACAGATAAACAAACTGCATATACACAAAAATGAGGGTAAGAAAAAACAATATTTAACGTGTTTCGGGTTTTTTTGCAAAAATTGCCTATATGAATTTTATTCCAGTTAAAGTTTCCACTCTGTATACTGAGAATTCTGCAAATAGCGGTATAAGTTTCTGATCATCTTCATAGTATATTGCACAGCCCGTTTTTCCATTAATAACTGAACCATCTGTAAACAGATATTTAAAATCTGGATATTTGGCGGTTATATAAGATTGAATTCATAATTAATTAAATTTTCTGAAACGTTGCTAAATTAGACAGATGTAACCACTTGTAGGATTATAAAATTGACATTATAATGTATATTATAAATTGATAAAATTTTTGGGCTTTCTGAAAAACGTTGAAAACGTTGAGTGTTGTTTGATATAACATGCATTGCGGTTTCTTCTCCCAATAGCTAACGAGACGATATTTTATAGTGTTGCAATACAACTTGTTTCCCAATATCTGATTACAAGAAAAAATCTTAGAAATCATTTTACTACATAAGTATTCACGGCGGTATGACAAAGGTAATTCTGCTGCCTCTGAGAGTACAGCAATAATGGAGTTGATGGTAAAAACTCTAAACACTTATACTGGCATTGATCCAATTTTATTAAATTAGATTTCGCAAAGGAGCCATAGAATATGCAACCGTAATCTAGGATCGATCTGATATATGTCTTGTAGAACATAAGGGAAATTGAAACATCTCCACCCCAAGAAGAGTATGTTACCGACCTTAATAAATGGTATGCCTTCTCTAGTTTACCTGTGACAAATTCTATATGTGATTTCCAAGTTAGCTTTTGATCTAAATATATTCCCAAAAACTTTACAACATTTTTAACAGCGATAAGGTGATTTCCCGTTTGAACTGAATTTGGAATAAGACCTCTTTTTTGACTAAAGAAACCGGAGTTTGATTTATCATCTGATACAGATAAGCAATTATTACACAGCCATTCGTCGAAATCCTCCATAAATTTAGTTATATTACTTGCTCCTTCATTAAAACTTTTACAAGGTGTAAAAATGCATATATGATCAGCATATTGTAAAATTTTTATTTTGGAGTTGCCCATTTCTTCCAAATCAAGAACATAAATTATGTAGAACATTGGGGATAATATGGTCCCTTGAGGTAAACCTAGAGAAGACGTACGGGATTCACCAAGAATTCCATTAATATCTCCCTTAATAATAATAATAAAAATATATAAGTACTTTACGTTGTAGAAAATTAACTAATAATTAGAAAAAAACACGAAAATATTTTGTAAAATGTACAACAAATGAGTCTTATTAAGATTACAAGAACAAATCACTTTTGAAACAACTACTTCTCTGGCTAGTACCTCTACATAAAAAAGTAATTTGCTTGTTACAAAATAGCAAGGCTATCAAAGCAACACTAGTTTGAACGTATTTCTTTCTGTAAAATGAACTAAAAATGATCGGATGTAATAAATAGTTTATGTGTGACTATAGTATGATAAATTTGGGAGTTTTTATTTATATTTGAAATCAATTTTATAATAAAGCTGTACTGAAGAGATCAAAAGATCGAAACACGTGTCTGCAGATGGTTATAAACTTGAACGTTCAATTATTTAATTACTTTTGCTAATTTATGTTTAATTACATCAACCTAAATTCATTTCTTCTTCCAAATTTATCATACTATAGTCACACATAAACTATTTAACATACATTCAATCATATTTAGTTCATTAAAAAACATTTAAAACGCCTTTAGCTTGTTACAAAGCTGGATTCCTCCATGAATTGAAAGAGGTTCATTTAACACAGCGAATCAACATTTGCGATATGTACCTTAAGTGTGATTAAACCGATCACATTCTGAAAAGAATCATCACTGGTGACGAAAAATAGATAATGTACATTATCTGAAAACGATCATGGTGTAAGAAAAACGAACCAACTCAAACCAACTATCCTATTAATTCAATGTGTACTTTGTTTAATTATATCAGTAACGTATACGGCATTAATATATGTAAAATTTTTGTCAGATATCCATTTTAGAAGTGCTTAAAAATGTAAAACCAATTGAAGGACTCTTTTAATAAGTATTTCGAGGTTCATATCATTGTATTAAATTGTTATCTATGTAATGTCCTTTACGATAGTTGTAGACATATAGTCAATATTGACCGTGGTTTCAAACTTAAAAATCTAAATACTAACATTAGCTAAGTTACAGACACAAAAATGTAATAAATACTAAAATTTACCTATTTCTAATAACACGTTAGTTATAATTATACCTGTGGTAACGCATGATGAATAGCACAAATAAGATAATTCTTCCGGTATGTACAGAATTTTTAGTTTTCGTTATTATAACGATTTGCAGATTTATGTGGAAGCGATAATCCCGTTAGTAATGTCTTTGGCGAGTAAATCGAGCCTGAATTGATATAAAGGCACCATTAACGAGGCGGTTTTACGAGTTCTGACTGTTCGCGTATTTATAATTCGTATTAGTAATGGAATCGGCGGATTAAGGTGTGATTTACAAATTGGCCTTTCCTTGCTGACAATGCTGACAAACTGGCATAAAGGCGCGAGATTGAGAGATTATCGCCTTATTTACGAGGTGTGGAAACGAGGCCCTTCTATGCGCATATCATCTCACTCCACAGGTGTTTGTCTGGATTTCTGATGAGCGCCGAAATTACAGCTTTGTATAATTGTCCTATTAGATTAATATTTAGCCATCAGAATATTAAAAGCAGTCCAATCTAAAAAATACTGTAATTCGAATATATTCATAATTAAATATGTTTCGAAACTTAAGTCGTACACATTGTGATATATTTATATATTATAATAAATTATAGTGGTTAAAAACATAGTAAGTGTTTTATTCAGTGTTCATTATGAATTACCACGTAGTAACGGTCGCAACCATCATTATGATTATATACGTGCATTGATGCCTTCATTAGAGCCGAAAATAACTACGAATTGATATATTCTAGTGTACGGGAACCGATAACAAATATAAATTTAATGAAATCAGTTTAAATTCAATTTTTGTTCATATTTTTTTATGTTATAGTCATATTTAAACTATATAAAATACATTTTATCATTTATTAGTTTATTCAACAGAAATAATTTCATTCAAATTAGTGTTGCTTTGATAGTTGTACTATTCGTAACACGCAAATTAATTTTGTTTTATTCAATGTCTGTCGAGGTATTAGCCAGAGAAGTAGTTGTTTCAAATTAATTTGTTTTGTAGTCTTAGTAAGACTTACTGTTGTAGAATCACGAAATGTTTTCGTATTTTTAAATTTATTAAATATAAATGTTTATCGCCTTAAAGGAAGGCAGATTGAAATCCCACGAAAGAAAACTACTAGACAAAAAAATCAAGAAGCGTTGTAATTTCTGCGAATTACCGACTCTGCAGAAGCATGCCGAAAAAAGCAGAAGGCCTTGGGCGAGATAGGTAAAGATAAACCAACACAAGACACGCCGAGCTTAAACACCCTCGAATACTATGAATGTCAGTAGCCCAGAAGTGTGAATGCAGGAATTTGTTTAATTTTGACATTTAACCCAGAAAATGATAGGTCAGCTATGAATATAACGGCAAAAACCACCCAGGAACAGCACATTTCTATTCAGGAGCCCATTCTCGCCAGTCCCGAGCTGTTCAAATTACTAAAGAAAGCCTGAATCACATTTCAAGAAAACAAATTGTAAGTTTGACTAGTAGATAATATAGGCAGGCTGCGAGACGTTGCAGTAGGAACTGCACTAGTAAACTTAACAAAAAACTATCAGCAGTACACTTCTAACAATCAAGGACACTCCAAATGCAAAAATTATTCTTGGAATGGATTTTATTGAGGCCACAGGTTTGGTGAGAATATGAGCACTCTCTAAGTAAAACCCATCATCCCTAAATTACTAAGCACGCCATAGATCTCGATAACTCAAATGGGTAAAAAGCTTAAACCACGCTATATATGACACAAATGCCCTGAGGCCTAGCGACTATGGAAATAAACATGAGCGAAAATGTTCGCCAGTTTTATCAACGCAGACCTTATAGTCCTATAACATATACACTATTCACGTTGTTTTTGCATAATGGGTGGCCATGATTTATTTTTTTAACGTTGGACACACTATTCGTCAATTTTCCGTTACTCAAGCACCTGACATGTGAACCTGTCAAAATACATAGTGTTGCTAAATCTCCCGCAACCATCATACGTTCATTTAAAACGAGATAGCATTGTTTGATAAAGTCCGTTATTTGTCAAAAAATTACTGATAAATTTCTTTAAAATGCCAAGAATTATTAGCGCTGAAATTAAAATAGCAATAAAAAGTGTTGTGTTCAATACAGCAAAGATCTGCCAAATTTCAGCTGTGATGATATTTGTATTAGACTACAGAACATATTTTCAGTAAGTAAAAATTAAGTTAAGTTCTTTTCATTCATCAATTGATTCATAGGTGAGTACAAGAACAATAGCAAAGATAGTGCAGGAAAAAATCGAAAATTTAAGCAATCCATCCTCTGGAAAAAGAGTTAAAACCGACATTTTTACCAATCACATGTCTAGGAAAGACCTGCAACAACTTATTTGGCAATATAACTCAAAAAATGAATATTTTACGTTAGATGATCTTTTGGCTAATTTGCGAGAAAGTTTAGAATTTAAAGGTGGGAGAACAACTTTATACAAAATTCTAAAACCGATGGGATACAAGTATAAAATGGTAAACGGTCGCAAAATTTTATGTGAACAAAAACACGTCGTTGTAGTTAAAATTACATTTTTCAGAAAATTTTTACAGTTTCAAAATTCTAGTGAAAATTTTACATTAATGGGTCGGCAATTCGTCGTTGGGTACACGATTCAGATTTGAAAAGTAATCCACGCAAAATTAAAAGTGAAGGGTCAAGGTTTACAATTTTACATGCAGGATGTCATTTAGGTTTTTTGAAGGGATGTGATTTATTGTTAAATTCAAATAATAATGATAGGGATTATCATAAAACAATGGATGGAAACTTATTTCAAAATTGGCTAAATAATCAGCTTATTCCTGCTTTGACAAAGTTAGATAAAAATGTGTAGTAATTTTTGATAATGCGCCCTATCATTCGGTCCAGCTAGACAACCCACCTACATTTTCATCTAAAAAAAGTCGAATGCAGGAATGGCCGATTAAGCACAACGTAGAAATCAGGGATAACTTTTCGACAAAGCAACTATGGAATTTGATCAAACTTTTCAAAATTATTAGTAATTGACGAATGAGACATTGAGAGAACATGTACATGAGGTTCTTAGATTACCCCCATACCATTGTCAATACAATCCAATTGAAATGGCATGGGTATTTTGTAAAACCTATTATAACAAGCACATAAATTCGCGACCATTGTCTAAAGACACAGCAGCGAATTTATGGCTTGAGTCTATTTCGAAATGCACTCCTGAAATGTGGAAAAATTTTTGTAGACATTGTGAACAACTTATTTCGGAAGATTAGGCGAAATTAATGGGAAATCTTTCATTTGATAACATTCCCCCTTTAATAATTACATTAGGAGAATCGGACTCGGACTCTGATTGGGATTTTGATACAAATAATGATTTAGAATTTTCGATTGAAATTATGGAAGTTGAATAGTTTTGTTTTTTTTCGAAAAAAGTAAGGTAAAGTTATTAAAATAAGTAGGTACAAGATTTTTTTTATAAAATTTTGTTTTAGCAATATTTTGGTTAAAATCAGAAATGTACTGAGAAATGGGTGATCTGGCCGCACATAAACTATCTGCAGTCACCATTACGATTAAATTCTTTTAGTCAAGAAAATTAGAAAATTGCACATTTTAGAAGTAAACGTCTCAATATATTTTTTCTTTATCTACTGAAATTCGAAAAATAATTTTAATAATCAATAATTTAATAATATAATTATTTAAAAGTAACATGGCTTGTGTTTAATTGTGACTATTTTTCTGCTCGAACCTAGTAAAACTGACAACAACGCACAAAATGTTGACACTGCTTGTAACCTCAAACTTATAGAAAAATATCATCTAATTCAGCAGACAGTTTTAGTGCCAACATAAATGCTAAATTTCCATGGCCTCCCATTATGCAAAAACAACGTGAATAGTATATACAGGGTGAGTCGGGAGGAGGGCACCAAACTCTAGGAGTCTATTATACACGTGAAAATAATGTAAAAAAACTCATTTGTTCTTATCCGATTTTCATTTGTTTTCAAGTTATGGCGTAATTAAAAATGTTCATCTAGCTTTCCACTTCTATCTGAATTTTAACATTATCAAAGTATGCCATGTTCGAGGCTTATAAACATTTGATAATTCTGACGTTTTGATGAACTGTCAGTGTACGGTGAACAGTAACTGAACGTTTAAGTTCGAATTAATGTGATTGTTAGTGTTGCAAAATGCCACATACTTATTCAAATTTAGAATATGCAAACATGGTGTTTGTATATGGTTTCTGTAATGGAAATGCTACAGCTGCTGTTGAAGAATATCGTGAACGTTTTCCACACCAAAGACATCCTGATAAAAACATATTTATTAGGGTTTTCAACAAATTGTGCGAGACTGGTAAGCTTCCCAGTGCTAACATAACATCTGAGCGCGCTACTCGACAAGATTTTGTAGAAGTAGAAAATATTCTGCATCTAGTAGAAGAAGATGCAACTACTAGCTCACGGAGAATTGCCACTCAATTGGCAATTCCACAAAAAAGAGTGATGAACACGCTACACGAGCAAGGCTTATATCCTTATCACGTTCAGAGAGTACAGCACCTACAACCAGGGGATTACGCTAACCGTACGGAATTTTGTCGGTGGATAAATAATAATCATCGTAATGTATCGAGTATACTCTTTACGGATGAAGCTACATTTACCCGTGATGGCATTAACAACACTCGTAACTCTCATGTATGGTCTGATGAAAATCCCCACGCAACAGTCGAAAGCAATTTTCAACATCGGTTTTCTGTAAACGTGTGGTGTGGTATGGTTGACAGTTATTTAATCGGCCCTATCATTTTGGAGAATCGTCTCACAGGAGGCAACTACCTCAATTTTTTACAAAATAAATTACAAGGCCTGCTAGAAGATGTTCCAATAAATACTAGAATGCAGATGTACTATCAGCACGATGGAGCTCCTGCACATGTCGCTCGTCAAGTCAAGCAACATTTGGACGAACGTTTTCCAGGGCGTTGGATTGGTCGTGGAGGTCCTATTAATTGGCCTGCAAGATCTCCAGACCTCACACCACTAGATTTTTGTTTATGGGGCTGGATGAAAAATGAAGTCTACAAAATAAAAGTGGACACACGGGAATCACTAATTAGACGAATTGAGAATACTGCAGCCCATATAAAAGAAGAAAGGAATGAATCAATTGGGAGAGCAACAAACGCTCTTCGTAAACGAAGCAGAAAATGTTTAGAAGTCAATGGCGGTATTTTTGAACATTTGTTGAAAGAACGCTATGATTAAGAATTTTTTTTTGTATAATAACTTGTTTATTTGTTAATATGCTATAACTTGAAAACAAATAAAAATCGGATAAGAACAAATGAGTTTTTTTACATTATTTTCACGTGTATAATACACTCCTAGAGTTTGGTGCGCTCCTCCCGACTCACCCTGTATGTTACACCGAATTTGTGAAATTGCCTATTACATGAAATAAGCAAAAACATTGCCTAATTCGAGTAATGCGCAAGTCCGTTGCATAATTCATGAATTAGGCAAATAATCTGCCAAATTCGTAAATTCGGCATTATTTATTTTGCTCATTTCGTGCATTGGGCAACGTAAACGGTAACACTCTGGTGGTGTTTTTTGAAACTAAACAAAACGTCACTTCTGTGAACTGTCACCACTGTAACTTTTGAAATAAATTCTTAATAACCGGAACTCCGGAATTCACCCATCAAGGTACACAATCTATTTCTAATGTTGATTCAACCAAATAAAGAACTTGACTATTTTTAAGCAACGCCTCAGTTTTTTTTTCACTCAAAATGGATGTGCAGTCGTCAATCAACGATTACAGAAGTACGAGTGCGGCCTGAAATATTTCCGGATTCGGAAAGAGATGGCACACGATGGTTCAGGTAGATTCATTGGTCGACAAGGGCAACACTTCTACCAACCGTTGTTGTTTAAAAGTTTCTTTTTTACAGCAAGTCAGGCGGTTTCGCAAGAATGGATAAAATCCAAATTCGTGCAGTGACAAAACACTTCTAGGGGTTCATAGCTGATCTACTCCATAATTTTTTATCATTAGCTTCTGGGTAAGCGAGTTCAAACATGACCGCATAAGCAGAAATTGACGCCCAAAAACCAACGATAGAATAATCGAAAAGATTCATGATGTCGTGTTAACCGATCGCCGATTGAAGCTAAAAGAGATAAAAGAGACAACAGTCTTCACAAAAAAAATGCTGGCCTATCTTACTCGAAATTTTGGGAATGAAAAAGCTTTCGGCGCGATGACTACCGCATTTGCTCACACCAGAACAAAAACAAAAACGGGTGAACATTTCGGAGAAGTATCGGGTCAGGAGAAATCCAAAGGATTTCCTCATGCATTTCGTAACCATAGATGTGAGTTGGATCTACTATTATATACGGGAGACCAAGGAACAGTCGAGCAGTTCCGAGTGAAGCAGCTCCAAAGAAAAAAAAACGCCATTCCATGGGCCGGAAAGGTTTTGGCAACCATTTTTTGGGATTTCCAAGGCGTTATCCTCATAAACTAATTGCAGGAGGGAAAGACGATCACGGGGCAATACTACAGCGATTTATTCACCCGATTCGATGTACTATTGTAGGAAAACGGTCACGTTTGCAGCGAATTTCAAAACGATAATGCACCGGCTCATTCATCCGACATCGTCGTGTCTAAATTAAATGAATTGCCCTACGAATTAGTCTCTCATCCTACATATTCACCAGGCCTAGCCCCCAGCGACTTTTTCCCATTCCCAAACCTGAAAAAATCGCTGCCAGGAAAGAGATTTGCCTCAAAAGAGGAGGTCATCGCCGCTACAGATGGTTATTTTGCAGACCTGGACACTACTACTTTTCCGATAGCTTGAAGAGAGTTGAGCGTCGTTTGAAAAGGTGTATTGATCTTCGGAGAAACTAAATCAAAATATAAAAATAAAAAAACACATCAATACTGTAATTTTCTTGTCGATTCCGGAAACATTTCAGGGCGCCCTCTTAATCATCACCACCAGAAGCATGTAATGAACATTTCTAAAATGATAAATAATAATACTAAACTAAAAGATAAACGGTATTAGCATATTAAGACATTTGGGTTAGTGAAGTTAAGTAAAAAAAATTAAAGATCCGAAAAGAAAGAAATGTATTGTCGGTTATCAATGACATGCATATACATGTAAAAAAATTTCAGAGCACTATGCTAATATACCAATGTCACTCTTAAAATTGTTTATACAACAGTGTGAGAGACGCACGGAAAAGACAAAAACGAGTTTTCAAGCAGGTATAGTTGTTCGCCCTATCACCGTTTCTGACTTAAATCAAAGAGGACAGGTGACAGGTGAACTTAGTAGATATTCAAAGTTTGTCTGTCGGAGATTATAAATTTATTTTACATTATAAAGAACATTTAACAAAGTGCAGTTTTTTAAGTCACTTAAGGGGCGGCAAAATTAGCAGAAAATGCCTCAGTATAGTCTTAAACTTTGGGACCTCACATGTTCTACAATTGGGTCTTTTTGGCCTGACTTGGTGTTCATCAATGGTAGACCATGATATCCACAAAGTCAAGGCTCTGTTGGAAGAAGCAATCAAACAAAGGAAAGATTCTCTAATTGCTTGAATGACCATAATACTTCCATTGAGCAACTGGTCTGCTTTTCATTCAATGTGAAATGAATTCAACTTATCATGAAGTTATAAGAATTGAACTATATAAATCTCTATTCGGACAACTGGCTAAAATGAGCCTACGTTTCAAAATTCAACGCAAATTTTTAGAAAAAATAATGATTTGTTTGAAAAAAGTATGGAAAATATCATTAATACTGATATTTTTACTGAAAACAAAGATATAAATGCTTATATTAGGATTATTGATAATCCACAGATCAATAGGGAAAATTTGATTAAAGGTCAATCCGCCAGAATTAATACGATCGATGCAACTGTACTAATATATCAAGATATGTATGTAGAAACATAGCAACTGAAATTTGCTACTTCAAGTTAACCGAAAGGTCGAAATGTAGAAAAAGAAAATGCCCCGTCTGAAAAAAGTGATAGTGTTTTACTTGGCATTAGTCAGTTTAATAAGGGCAAGGGAGACCCTAACAATTTAATTGGAATGATAGATATAAAGTATGGACAAAACATAGAATCCCTTAAAATCCCTTAAAAATCCTTGGTATAACTGAAGTTAACATTGAAGCATTTAAAAAATTCAAGTTCTAAAGGTGTATTTAGTTGATGGGAACGATTTTCCATTATTTGGTTTAGATTGGTGTCTAAAATTGAAATTGCCAATTCCAACAGGAGCAAAAATATGTCATACTAAGGAAAATATGGTAAAAACGGAACAAGTAGACGATGCAGAGATCCAATAAATTCTCAAGAACTTTTTAATAGAAAGCTAGGTTCAATAAACGGACACAGTATAAAGATTCATATTGACCCACAGGTAACACCTAAGGCTTTTCGACCCCGACCGGTACCTATCGCATTACAGGAACAAGTAGAGACAGAACTCAAACGTTTACAAACAGAGGGTATTCTCGAATCAGTAGACATGATAACTCATAGTGTAGAATGCAATGCACGAATTTGTGGTGATTTTCGTGTAACTATCAATCCACATGTACAACGAGACGATTACCCGATTCCTCGTTTTGAAGACATAATGTCTAAACTAGCAGGTGGTCAACAATTTGCAAAAATAGATCTACGAGATGCTTACTTACAACTCAACGTGCATCCAGAATCGAGAAAGTACTTGGTCATATCAACACATAAGGAATATTTCAGTTACAAAAGGTTACCTTTTGGAATATCTTTCGCTCCATCATTCTTTCAATGATCAATGAATATTATACTATCGGGAATTGATCGAACAATTTGTAATCTTGATGATATTCTCATAACAGCTCCAAATATAACAGAACACGTATTAAAACGATTAACGAATGCAGGAATTAAAACACATCAATCAAAATGTGCTTGGTTACAAGACAGCGTAGTTTTCTTAGGACATCGAATTGACAAGGAAGGACACCATCCAACGGATGAACACATTAAAGTAATAAATGAAATGCCAACTCCAACCAACGTAACTGAATTACGATCATTTTTAGGATCTATTATTTATTATAGCAAATTCATACCGAATCTTCACGTAAAATGCGTTCCTTTACATCGATTATTTAAGAAAAAAGTGCAGTGGAATTCAACTAAGCAAGATAATGAAATTTTCACAACACTCAAGAAACAACTAACATCTACGGATACATTAGTACATTATGACCCATCAATAAAAATATACCTCACAACAGACGCTTCAGAAAAAGGATTAGGAGCAGTATTATTTCACAAGGATGGCAATAATGTGTTTAGGCCAATATCCTATAAATCTAGAACTCTGACTGATATCGAATTTAGACATGCAACAATTGATAAGGAAGCACTTGCTATCATATTTGTGGTAGCAAAATTTCACCAATATCTTTATGTTAGACATTTCACTTTATTAACAGATCACAAACCATTAGAAATAATTTTTAGTGAACATCGGAATACACCAAAAATAGCAAGTAAGAGACTTCTTAGGTGGGCTATGATTTTAAACAATTACGATTATACAATTTCATATCATCCAGGAAAAGATAACGCTCCAGCAGATGTATTATCAAGATTACCACTTAATGATATCGTGTTAACCGAGAAGTAGGTTTACCAAGAAGACACTTACTCAACTTAAGATTTAATAAATTGCCAATATCAAAACGAACTATGCATGATAAAACAGCAAGTGATCAAACATTAAGACAATTAATAAAATTTATTACATCATATTGGCCAGATAAAAGGTATTTAAGGCCCTAACTTTTACCATTTTTTGAGAAGAAAGACGAGCTCTCGGTTGAAGAAAATATTGTGTTATGAAAAGGTAGAATATGTATTCCGACAGCACTACAAAAAGAAGTATTAGACATGCTGCATTACGGACACCCAGGTATGTGTGCTATGCAATCAATGGCAAGAATGCACGTGTATTGGCCGAACATCGATAAGGACATTATCGAGTATTCTCAAAAATGTACATCGTGCCAAAGTTCCAAACAAAATAAAACGGAAGTACCACTTTATCCATAGTATGCTCTACCAATCCCATGGTCACGTATTCATATCGATTTCGTGGGAACTTTTGAAAACAATTTTTTTTAAATTGTAATATATGCATTTACACGATGGTTGGAAGTTATACCCATGAAAAGTATAACTACCGAGAAAACAATAAAAGCATTACGTGATACATTCTCTAGACTTGGAATTCAGAAATTTATTATATCAGACAATTGACCTCAGTTAACGTCAAACGATTTTGAAAACTTTTGTAAAACGAACGGCATAAAACATATGAAAGTAACCCCGTACTATCCAAAATCAAGCGGCATAGCTGAACGAGCATTAAGGACATTCAAAGAACGAATGAACGCAAGTAGTAAAGAAGGTGACTTTAATCTAAGAATAAATATATTCTTAGTAACTCATCGAATTACAATACAGCGATCGACAGGCAGATCTTCCAGTGAACTTATTTATGGTCGACCGTTACGAACAGTATTCGATAATATCAAACCTGATGTATCAAGAAACCAAGAATATGAAACAGAAACTTTATTATGACAAGAAATCCAAAGAAGCAACATTTGAAGTTGGACAGACAGTATGGGTAAATAATCCAATAGGTAGAGAATCAACAACTGGGATAATAAAATCACAAAATGGAATCTATTCCTACTTGGTAGAGATAAATAATCAAATAAAACGGAAACATGCAGATTAACTGAGACCAAGGAATCATGATGTTACCTCATTCCATTCGGAGATCTCGAATCAAGTGTTATATTTACCAACTTCATCAACCAACAAGTTACCCGACGAGGAACCGATTTAGAAAAGCAAGATGTCTGAGCAGTCCGAATCGAAAACAACCAGTCTGAATGTTGAAGACGAAAATCTAATAAAAGCTAGCCCCAGAAGAAATCCCCCACGAAATAGGAAACCACCGACCCGTTTTGAAGCTTGAATTGCTATGGGAGGAATGTTGTATGTTGGGCTGTCGTAGGCAGCATTAAAAACAGCGTCAAATAATAATAACAGTGACGTTTTGTAATTAAGAAGTTCACTAATAAAGTTACCAGTTCTCCAGTTTTATACATCCGTTATTACCTTAAACAGAACTCACACACTTTACCATACTACAACCAGGAAGTCCAAGAAAAGATATTTTAGATTTTTATGAGTTGGAAAATTCGATCTGTTATATTGTTGTAATATGAAACTTCTTTTCGGTAAAAATTAAATTAGGTTGCAATTCTACATTATTTATCCTAATATGATTTAAAACACTTTTTAAATTTAAATTAATGATCTATTTATCTAGTTGGAGGGCAGTTTTTTTAACAAAATAAAATGCTCACTGGTTAGCCACTACTAATTTTCGTATGTAAAAATAATTCTATAAATAGTAAATTAATCTTTAACAACAATCCATATTGTTACCATTGCGTATTTTTAAAAGGGAGCACGTTATCTCACAATAAAGATTCTTAATCATTCACCAGAAAGAATTAAAAATATAAAATGATACAAAATAACGAAAAATAAAGTTCACGATTTATTTGGTATATTAAAGCTGTACACTTGAATTCTTCAATGCGAACTAATTTATATACTAACAGATATGTTATCCTAAATATTAATTATTTGTTTTCTTTGATATATATTATGTTTTAGAGAACATGCATTTTTATTGAATGTAATATTAATGTAGATAGATATATTAAAAATTACGTTTTTATTTTTCACCATTTTAAAAGTTAAATTTTAACCTAATAATTTAAACACATTTAATTAAACAAGTATTAGCTAGAGAAGTAGTTGTTTCAAATTAATTTGTTTTGTAGTCTTAGTAAAACTAATTGTTGTAGATTCACGAAATGTTTTCGTATTTTTGAATTTATTAAACAAGTAATTGTTTAAAAGTTTTTTTAATTACTATACGAATTATTTGTTTTATTTTAAAGGTTATATACTAGAATTAAGTATGATGTATCATTGTCAACTAAATTCATGTGTGTTCTTTAGGATTAGGAATTAAAATGATTTAAGGAGTTAAAGTTTTTTTTTCTTATACATTTATAATTTGTTGGCTTGTTATTAAGCAGTATCCGAGCCCACGATGATGTTTTTTATATCCTTCAGTATAGACTGTCTATAATTATGCTTACTCCCAAATGGAAGTGATTTAGAATTTCCGGGCTAATACACAAACTCTCAGCTTTATAAATATAACTCGTATATAACGGAATAATTAAGTTAGTCTTTCCAGGAACATTAGCCTCTAAATTATGACACAAGATTTAACTCCTGCGAGTGGTTTGTCTAACGAGCGATTAATTGATCTCACTTAGAGTCAACTGGTTGCGCAACGAGGACTCCTTTTTGGCCGACAATCCATTTATCTATTTATGATTTATGGGATATTTTCGAAACTCCTGAATTCGATACAGTGGCCCGTGAAACATAATTAAACCCTGTCAAAAAGCGGTCCATTAGTCTTGCTCGGTGCCAGAGACCGCCAACCAATTGACAGTGCAAGTGGGTGTATATATTTTAAGAAGGGTACAATACAATTTTTAAAAATATCCACGAACCGAGCTCCCGGACATATTCTAATCTAGGTGTTTTGATTCGATTTCCTCATTCAAAAAGAATAAAATAATTAAATATTGAATTGACGAGGCGAATACAAGATGAAACTCCGCAACACATTGAAATAAATCAGCACAGTTGAGAGGGTTTCGCATTTATCGCATTTATTGTCGAACACTGCTCAACAATAAATGTGAAACCCTCTCAACTGTGTTATTTTATTTCAATAAACTAAATATTAGCAATTTGGTTTTAGGCAAAATTTTCTAACATTCTTGGTGTACAATTAAAACAATTTAAAATTTTACTTGTATAATCATTATGTAACAATTCATCAAATCTCCCAAAAATAAAAAAGTGACCGCCTACAAACACTTAAGGTACATTCAGATTCAACGAAACTAGCCAAATAATGGTAATTTCCGCTCCTCAGGATAGTAATTTCGTAGTTCCGAGGCTACATTTTAGTGTTATTATGATTTCGCCAAAAAAGGATCCTGCCACATAAATCAAACGGTTCACCAATTATTCCTCAGAAGTATGCGGCCCCCGGGCGAAAGTCTGGGTGGGTGGATCGGCATGGCGGCGCCTTTAACCCCTTGTCGGAAAAAAGGGGGAATTCTTAGATTACCGCTGGGCAAGTGTTGAGAGAAGGAGGTGAAAAGAGAAAGATGGTTCCGGAAAGTATAATGAATGGTCGACTAATTAATCGTTAGTGTTTGCATGAAGAATTTTTTAAATTTAATTTTATGTACACATTGAATTCATCATCATCATCATGATGGTTGCGACCGTTACTAGGTGGTAACCCTTAGGTGTCTTTTGCACATACTTTTAAACATTTTATTGTGTTAAAATGATTACAGAGTATTATAGTGCTTTCAATAAAAATACACTTAAACTTCAACTTAAGGATAGATGGTAAATTTTTTGATAATTAAAAGTAATACTGTTTAAATTATAAACACGAATACTTTTGTTTAATATCACACAGTGTGTGAGATAGAAACCTCCAAAATTATTTATGTAGTACTGTTTGTTTAAAAAAAAAACCGAGTGATAGGAGCTAAATTAATCCTTAGCTGCACCACTTCAATTTTGTAACATAACTGCACATGGGGTCTTCCAGGAATGTTCTATCGTCTATATAGAATTACAGAACTGTACAAAAGTGTTAATTGGTACATTATGGACTAGAAAAATCAGCCATACTAGAGAGTGCCACGAGTTTATAAACGTGAATAGACGTAAACATGGGCGTAGCCAGCATTTTTTCTGGGGGGGCTAGGAGGGGCTGACTTTACAAAAAAAACTGGTTTGGTTGTGTTTACAATCATGTTTTTATCTAAATAAAATGTACATAATAATCACGTAACACACTAAAATATTTATTCATTTTTCTTCTTCTCAATTAAATAAGTCTTAATTTCCGATTTTTTTCAGCAAAGCGGCTCAACACTTTTTCAGCTGAAATTTTTTTTTAACCATTTCATTCTCTACATTAAGCAGTGACATGTGAGAAAATCGTTCCTGAAGCATTGTGCTTCTGAGCCACGTTTTTATACGCCTCGTGGCAGAAAAACTTCTCTCGCAGCCGGCGGAGCTCACTGGTAGTACTATTGCTGCTTGGAAAAGTTTATACAAATTAGGGCAGTACTCTTTCTTAAGTTGCTGTCTCAAATTATCAGCATTAATTTCGTCATTTTTAAGTCGAAGCATGTTTTTCATGACTATCGCTTCAGCTTCTAAGGCTGAAGTATCAATTATTAAGAGTTTTTTATAATTGTTTATGAAATCCTCTCCGTTTTTTCATATCCAATTTCAAAAATGCGTCAACTGCACGAGCTAACGGTAAATTTTCAAATCGGCGTTTTAGATTAACAATGATATTATCAAATACAGGGTAGTAAATGTTGATCTTCCAGTAGTCTTCTGGTTGTGTATCGGCCGGCAAATCTAATGTCTTGCTTTTGCCCACAGTTGACTCAGTATAAAAGTCCTTTTCTTGACGTCTCCTTTTTGACACTCTAATAGGTTCAGGTTCTAGTGAAATCTCTTGCTTTTTAGCAAACTGCTCGATATCTGTCCAAATTTTAAATTGATTCCTACAAGTTTCGAAAGTACCTATAGTACTTGTTATGAGATCACTAGCCTGACCAAGAGTTGCATTTTGTGTCTGGAAAAATTTACTCAGAACATTTACTATAGCGAGAACTGAGTGAAATATGTGTAAGGAGACGACAAACTCTGGTTTCGTTATAATCGTAAGTAATCCCATTGCTTCTACTGTGTGCTTGTCTCGGTTCTCAGTGATCTCTTTTTCTAAGGCTAATTTAATTGCCTCATAATTTGTCAGTACTGCTTTGCAGTTTTCGTAGCGACAACTCCATCTGGTAGTACTTAGACTTCCCATTTCACGATTAGTAATTCCGAGAGTGCCTTATATACAAAGCTTCGAGGCCGTTGAAAAACGATTTTGCTAGTGAAATATTTGCGCACGAATCAACAACCACCAGATTAAGTTTATGCGCTAAGCAATAAAATAAATTGCGTGAGGATGAGTTTGTTTTATAATGGCCTGACCTTACATGGTGTTTATTCAGAGTGTCCAAAATGAGTATAGCCAGTCCTTGAGCATCTCTGGACATGGAACAATTAACGAAACCTATAAATCTTTCGACAATGTCCAGACCGTTCGCATATCTTACAGTCATTGATAATTGTTCCTCTTTAAAACATCTGGCCTCATCCACACTCAAAGAAAAAAAACCACATGCTTTAGCTTCTTTCACAATCTCCTCCAGAGTAAGGTTTGCTATCACTTTAATTATTTCATTCTGTATATCTGGGCTGCAATAATTGTAGTGTTTTTCGAAATGGAGTGAAAATGTATCATCATATTTAGAAAATAATTGGGCAATTTCCAAGAAGTTGCCTCTATTTTTAGAAGATGAGTCCTCTCGGTGACCTCTTAAAAGCAAGCCCTGCCGAACAAGGGTCAGTACTATATCAATAACTTTGGCTAAGTATTCTCTGTTTTGAACAACTTCTTCCTCTTGTTGTTTCATAAGTTGTTGATGAACATCTCCAACAGTAAAAGATTGGCGGTAGGACACACACATTTGACTGCGTGAGGTGATGATTCTGAGTGTTTTTTTAATACCTCTGCTAGCGTTTTCCTGTTGTTAAAACCACTTTTCACAAATTTTTCATTTTGATTTCGTATATTTCCTTTATTGAAATGTCTGCATACGAAACAGTAGACTTTGTCTCCTTCTTTGCTGTATTCCAACCAGCTATTATATGATCCATAATATTTCGACGAAAACGATCTGAATTTTGTTCCAAATTTCGTTTTTGTTTTGTTCAAACAAGATTCCTGTATAGAGTTTGTTGACGATTCGGATGTAGGAATACTAGGTCTTGTCAAATCTATTTCCGTGTTATCTTCACGTGTCCTTGAAGTATTGGTTTGAAAATAAGATCTGATATCTTTAAATTTCTTTATGCTTGAATTTAGAAAATAAAATATTTGTAGGCTATTAAACTGTATCCATAATTGTACAATTGTACTTAAAAAATTGTACAATTGAAATTATTTTTCAGATTATAATTGTCAAACAAAACAAAACAACGAATAAAGAACTAAATGTAAGTAGTAGGTAGGCACCAGTAGGCACTAACTTACATGTAATGCAACTTAATATTTATTTTCGATATCAATTTGGAATTTCTGTAGCTGCTAAAGGAAAATACGTAACTCTTAATTTTAGATGTACAGGGTAGCGCTATTTGGATGGTTTTAACAGAGAAAACCTATTTCCAGACTAGATTATAGAAAAACCGACTTAGGTGTCTTAGGTGACTTAAGGGTTAAAAGCGTATCTGTGGGGTAGGTGGTTGGTGTCTTTTCTATTCGTTAGTCTGTTAAACAATCACACGAGTTTTGTTTGCGCGGGTAATGTTGATAATACGAGGGGTAACATCAGGGAAAAGTAAGGAATATTGTGATGATTAAAAAACAAAGCAGTTGAAATTATGTTGGTTGTGACGAAATAAAAATATATTATATTTGAGCAAAGGTAGGGGCAACCCTGGAGGATTTTTTGCAAGATGTGCATTGGCGAGTAAAAGCTTGACACATTCTTATTTGGCATATAGGAAGTTGTGTATTCGACAAATATGTGATGTGGATTTTTTTAAAGTACAAAAAGGTGTTTTATCTCCTTTCTATATATTTAATTAAATGTTACGTGTGCCGAAATTTATTTAACACGACGTGTGTTAAACTTTCTAATAACGAAACTAAATTCTTACGTTCGGCGAAGAATATCAAGTGGACATGTTCTAGCTGTTGTACATCCGATCATTCTTCTTCAGCGTGATATTGAATTACTTACGAATTCAAGCAGTCAACACTCTAGCTGTAATATTATAGATGAAATTCTGGAAGAAGTTAGAGAACAAAAACGCAGAGATAGCAACATCATTATTACTGATATACCTGAAAATCCCAACAAGATGATGAAAACTACCGATGCACTGAATATCATTAATAAAATTCATGCACCCCGTTAGGAGTTGCTCGCGTCCGAACATTTAGACTTGGTCCACCTCCAAACCAAGGTTATTAAAAATAGTCCTTGACTCTACACCTGTGGCGCAGAACATCATTAGGAATGGCTTTAAATTGCGGAAACATAATGAATTGGCGAAAATCTACATAAACAAGGATCTAACATTACGGGAAAATGTTGTTAAGGAAAACACTCTTATTGAGTTTAGGCGTCGCAAGGAAAATGGTGAAAATGTGATGTTAAAATATGATCATGGTCTTCTCCGTATTACACATTCAAAAAACGTGCCACATCCCAACAACCAGATTTGAAAATATATTATCAAATCGCGCGTGGTCTAAACACTAAAACCTTGATTTTTTTCACAAATGTAATAACGAACGATGACTTAGATGTAATTCTTTTAACCGAGACGTAGGGGAATGACTCCTTATTAAATACTGAACTATTTCCAATTCCATATAAAGTATATCGTTGTGATCAATGTTTTGGACGGGGCGGTGGAGTTTTGTTTTGTCTTATTACAATCGAAATAGTTATCAGTGATAACATAATTAGTAATCTGAATATTGATCTGGTATGTAGAGTATGTTACAATATTATAGTAATATGTATATACCTCCCCAAACTCCTATTTCATCTTACGAAGTACTTTTTAATATCTTGGAATCTCAACTTCTAGTTGATGGCGAATTTATCATAGTCGGTTATTTTAATGTTGCTGCATATCCTACAACGCAATATAACAAATGTCTTACTATATCAAACTTTATCAACTTTCACTCCGCATCTCAGCTAAATACAAGCAAAAATATATGTAATGGTATGTTAGATTTAGTAATAAGCTCCTCTAATCTAAGTTGTACTGTTACTCGTTGTAATGCACCGCTGGTTCCAGGGGATAATTATCACCCCTCACTGGATATAATTTATGATAATGCTACAGGAAACACTGCTATCAATTTTCCTTCAGCTAAATCTACGTACAACTTTAAGAAAACCAATTTTCAAACTCATTGGTGTAACTAACTGGGATCTTGTTGTTAACTTGCGAGGAGCTCTATAAAATATTTAATGATTACATTAAATTATGTGTCCCACTAAAATCTGTAAAAAGACATAAATTTCCTTTCTGGTTTTCGAGTTTAAATATCCATAACGTTAAGTGCAAGCAACACTTTCGCAAAATTTTGTACACTCGCAAATGTTTGTTTAATATACAGCGATATACCCATTATAGAAGACTTTGCAGAAATAGCATCAATGTAAATTTTGGTAACTATATATCCTCTATCGAAATTGATATTAGAAAGGATCCCCAGAAGATGTGGTTGTTTATTAACGAGAGTAATAGTAAAAAAACTAGAATACCCGGTATTATGTAGAAATTGTAATTGTTGTAAAATGGGGGTACCCGTTAATAATAAGCAATTATTGTAAGAGATTGTCGTTACGCCTTATAAATTCCTCTCCTACATATATACAACATAATATTGAAGCATAGCAAGTTTCCTGCAATCTGGAAATCCTCAAAGATCGCCCCAATTCACAAAAACAAGAACGTTGATAACATTAATAACTATATTTATTGATAATTTTTCCAAAATATTTGAAATAATGTTATACAATATCATATACAACCATATAGCACGACACTTATCTTCAAATCAACACGGATTTCTTAGAGGCAGGTCGACGGTAACTAACTAATATGCAACTTTACATTAACTGTTTCTGATACCTTGAATAATTGTGGGCAGGTTGATGCTATATACAGATTTATCTAAGGCCTTTGACAATGTGCAGCACGGGTTACTCATTAAAAAATTGCATAAGTTCGGTTTAAGTAATTGTGTGCTTAAATTGTTAACGAGTTATTTATCAGGTCGAACTAACTTCAATGAGCATATTGATCACAAAATTGGCAACAGTTTTAAATGATTGGGTTTCTTGTTAAGAAATACTAAACCATTTAAGTCAATTCAGTCAATAATAAAATTCTATAATGCTTATATTCGTAGTCGGCTAGAATACTGCTCTATAATATGGAATCCCATGTATAACCAACGTATCATGTACATCGAGAATGTTCAACGAAAATTCTTAAAGTCGTTGTACTATAGGAAATATGTAAATCCGAACCAAGGTTATCCATCTCATATTTCGGAACAAGAATTCAACATCCATTCCCTTCAAAGTAGGTGCATATTGGCACAAATTATATTTATTTATAAGTGAATTCATAACAAAATTGATGATTCTGTGTTATTATCAAAACTAAATTTTCAGGTTCCTCGCCAAAATAGTAGAACTAAGAATACATTTTATATAACTTCAGCAAAAACTAATTTGCATTTGAATTCGCCAATAATATCAATTTGTGACAGTAAACAAAGACTGCTGGTTGAATTGTCTAGTTGCATGTAGACTAATTAAACCTAGATTTTAACATTATTTCTAGGGATATCTAAAACATTTGATTACGTTTAGTTTAGAGACCGCATAGTAAAAATAATACAGTTCCTTATCTTTATGTTTAAACTACAAATCAAACTTCTTAATGATATAAACTCCATTATATAAACTACAATAATTAATAAACAATACTGCATATTAACCTATTCGTCTATTAACTCTAAGAGCATTTGCTTAACGTTGATTACTTTCCATCATATGTTAAAAGGCTTTTTTTTCCATTATTGGACTCAACCAGCATGATTCAGAACTTATCTGATGGCTAAATATCAGGCAACCACAGCTTTCGCTCTGACTCCCCCTCCCCTAGTTGTACTTCTTTTAATGACATCGTAAATCCTTAAATGTTTAGCCTTAACAGAGCCTCAATTGCATCTATGTAGATTATGTGAAATCTTCGCGAAAAATCTACATTTCATTGTGCCAAATTAAGGCGGGTTTGGCCGGAACCGCATGAAATGGCTTGGAAATAACTCTTCCAAGCTCTTCGGTTAGTATTTTCCCACATTGGGCGCGATATCACTGTAACTGTTCCAGTTGTTTAAGCTATTGCTTCTAGAACCTGGCAAATATAGGAAGGATTTGCTTGATACCACCGGCTATTTATCCCTATTGCCCACTACTATTTCTTAACCTTAGGGCTGAATTATTTGAAACCCCATCCTACTAGTATGTTATCCTTTACGTAATAGTACGAATCTTTCTACGATGTGGTTATGATGTCATTTTAAATATGTCATGTTTATATCTCAGGTAGTTATTTATTTATTTATTTATTAACATCTTTGTACTCCTTTCTTACTTAATATTACAAAATTTATAATATAAAATATGTAAATATACTCAAAATTTTATTCGAAAGGAGGACGGGCGGAGTTCTCTTCATTCATTGAAAGTTCTTCTACTCAAACCCATGATTCTATACCATAAATATTGCTCCAGAACACTTTCTGTAGTATGATTTTATATTTTTAATTCTTGTCGGCTTCATGTCGATGATACTCAATACATATTTTAATGACATGTGCTGTCACTGTCAAATTATATATTATATTAGTTAAAGTTGGAGTCCTCATCGTGGGTAAAGAGTAAGGATCTACCAGCACCCTTATTTGTCGTTATTATCCTCATATATTTTTGAGCGTCACGCAAGTAGCCGAAAATAACATCGCAATGCTTGCCTTTTTTGTAATACTCTAATAATTAAGGGCCATGGAATAACTTTCTCGACATCAACGGCTATGGCCAAATAATTCATGTAATATGTCTTCATAAAGTTTTTGTGTTTACTGCCCAAAAGGTCCAAGTCCGCTATGAGCCTGGTCCAAGCATGCGCTTTATCTCTTCCGTTAAGCAATACCTCTAGTTTTTAGTAGTTGGCTTTAAAATATAATAGCGGTGCACACAAGTCCAGCCTCTAGGTTTATATCTTCGAATTTCATACAGATAAATTTCAGTAAAATTTTCTAACCAAATTACGGAACTGTCTCAAAGGGCTTTGGCTTTTGCTGTATGACGTTAAAACCAAAATCTTTACTTTATCCTTTAACCCAATGTCCACATCGCTTCTTTCCTTGAATTCAGGTTTTAATCATCTTAAGATTGTTAACTTCACTGGCGTTTTGACGGCTTCATCTCGATGATACTCAATACGCCATAAGCTGCGTGCAATAACGTCAATAGCAGTCCATTACATCGAACATCCCTATAGTATCTTCAGGGTGAATGACTATATTGTATTTAGTTAATAGTTCTTAAGACTGTCTGTGGCTACCTTGCTGTCATTAAAAAATAGCTGAGTTGTTATGTATCTACACCAAATCTGGTGTAGGTTATGCATCTGAGGTTCTGTTCGCCACATAGATAGCCAAAACCTAACACACGTTCAGTATTGAAAGGGCGTGTTCCTAACAATCACCTTGCGCCAGCGAAACTTACTTATTTGAAAGGTCAATAAAAACAAAAGTACAAAAGTTATTGTTTTATTTCTTTTTTTATTTGAGAATAAAATATCCCAAGTTTTTTTTCATACAGTTTTGAAAATTACATCGGTTAAATGGCTACCCCCATTGTGCATGCACTGATTAAGTCGATTTTTGAAGTTCATCTCCACTCTTCGCAGCATATCTATCGGTATGTTGGCAATGGCGTCGCGAATGTTGTTCTTGAGGTGAGCTATGGTCCGTGGTCGATCGACGTAAACCAGGGATTTCAAATAATCCCATAAATAAAAATCGCATGTAGCCAAATCTGGAGAACGTGCCAGCCATAGGAGATCGCCTCTAAGAGAGATGAGGCGGAAGGGGAAATGTTGTCGCAACAAATCTATTGAACCTCGTGCTGTGTGTTCTGTGGCTCCATCTTGCTGAAACCACACGTCTCTAACGTTCATTTCTTCGAGAAAAAATTTATCGATCATGTTCCTGTAACGAGCTGCATTCACGGTAACTGCGCGTTTGTTTTCTTCAAAAAAATAAGGACCAATTATTCCCATTACTGATATCGCACACAAGACAGCAACTCGTTCACAATGAAGCCAGAAATGTGAAAGTGAGCCTCGTCACTGAAAAAACCACCGCGTCTTGAGACAGGTTGTCTAGCAGTACTTCTTATGCATTTTGACGGGCAACAAAATCGTTCAGCTAATTCTTGCACAACAACCAATTTATAGGGATGAAGTCTTCATGGAGAACTCGTCGAACAATGGTGCCAGAAATTCCCAGAGCAGCTGCAAGTGTGCGAGCCGAACGCCGGGAGAACGAGAATTGACTGCCTCACTCTTTTGACATTTTCAGAAATTCTGGTGGTCCATTGATGTCCATTTCTGGGTTTTAGCGACACTTCCATACTCCTTAAATGAGTGAATCCATGACAGAATCGAATTATGGCCAGGACCGAGTGTGAGAGGAGGAATTTCAAAACGAGCGCGGAAGGCATGTTGCGTACCAACAAGTGAGCGACCGTTAGAAAAGAAGCTGTCGACGGCGAATGCTCTTTAGAACAGAGCATGATGCCAACTGACTAGAGGGGGAAACAAACCTGGGACTTCCCCCTCCAGATGTGCCGCCCTCCCACCACTCTACCCGCCCAACTCGCCGCTCGGGAGTTTTTTCAAATAAGTAAGTTTTTCCAGCGCACCCTGTAGTTAAACTACGCACATTTTTTTTCTACTGCTTAAAATGTCGCACGTCGAAGAGTCAACCCCTATAAAAATGGCTACCTGAAGTCTATATGACCATACGAAGGGTTTTAGTTCCAGTAAAATAGATAATTTTAATAACGTATGCTTTTGCGTGAGGTGGAGTCTCATAAAATTTTGGCTGGTATTGATACCCAAAATTTCTATATTCTTTGACAATCAGGTGCTGATAAGAGCACTAAGCTCCACACAGGTCGAATCTAAGTTAGTGTGGGACTGTATACGTGCTCTTAATGAACTTGGCTGTCACAGAAAAGTAACAATCACATGGGCCCGGAATCTCTAAAACCGCAGTCAAACGATCCATAAAAAATGGGTGGAGACACAGGCCCATACCTGGTGAATGAACTTACCAGGACAGAGACAAGCGAAACAGTTCCTTAAGAAACAATCGCCAAAATTTACGACTTCTGAACCATGACAGAAAAATGGTTAAAACAATAGTAGATCTGATGAGAGGACACTGCAAGCTCAACAAACATATGAGCAAAATAGGCCTGGTGGAAGAAGCACCATGCAGATTCTGTTTAAAGGAAGAAGATGACTTGTTCTACATCCTATGCCACTGCGAGGGCCTAGCAAGGATTAGATATCAAAAGCTGGGCAATACAAACCCAAGCGCGGAGTCCTATACCCATGCCCCTCTGGCAGGGCTAAAAGGACTAATCAAAGAGGCAAAGCTAGAGCTGGTCATCTGAGATAATCCATATAACATCTACAACACCCATTTTTTTAAATAGATACACAGGAACTGAAATCAAGTAAGTATACAAGATTTCGCATGTGGACGAGGTTAGCTGCTTAAACATCATGGTAAAGAAAGTTTAAGTAGAAAATTACGTTTGATATTGAGTTGATAAGGCAGATACATTATGGAACTCCAAAATACATTGAATCAAAACAACACAGTTTGAAAGATTTCACTTTTAATGTTGATTCATCACGCAGTGGTTTCATCATGCAGATGCATCATAGTGAAACCTGTTGCAGTAATCAACAATAAAAGTATACCCTTCCCTGAACTGTCACTGAAACATCCTCCAGAACAGGGTGGCTTCATCATGCAGATTCATTATTGTGAAACATGTTGCAGTGATCAACAATAAAAGTGTAATCCCACCTGTGTTGTTTTATTTCAATTATATTTTGAAATTTGGTGACGGAAAACTCTTGCTGTGTTTCATCTCTGTATATACAGTTTCATGACACATGTTTCAGTTCTATTTACAACAGATTAAATTGCTAATGAAACTTGTTACTGTATTATTTACAAGAAATTTCGGTGATTTTAATGACTATGATTAATTTGTGGTGATTGTCTTGTTACTAATGCAAGTTTAATCTATAATCCTTCTGGAAGATTAAGGCTTTTCCTTTTCTACAAATCTTGATCATTGTGGTGGTGTCGGGTTTTTATGCAGTGTTTCGGTTATGTTGTTGATATTGAATATCGTCTATACTCATTTTGCCAAACATATGTATGATTTTTGAATTACAGGGTCCAGCAGAGAAGTATGATGTTTTTGGAACGCGTATAACTCAGCACACACAACGCAGACTTCGAACACACTTCGATGTCGGAAGGCACAGTAGTGTTCCTAAGCGAAATACCATCCTGAAGTGGGTGCAGAACATTCAAGCTAGAGGATCGTTGAAGTCTGTAGTACCTCGAGGTGAAAAAAGAAGAGTCAGAAACCCTAAAAATGTGGCTCGAGTTTTGGAAGCAAATCCACGTCGATCGCCTGCTCTTACACCCTGCGATTATTTTTTATGGGGGTACCTAAAGACCCACGTATTTATTGAGAAACAACGGACCCTTGATAAACTATCCAATGCTATCACCTGAGAAATTCAAACTATTACGGCCAACATATTGGAATTAAGGATTGGCAATGGAGTGTGGGGGAAAAACGATCACTTAGATGACATTATTTTTCGTACATTAATGTTTTTTAAACTTTTCTTTGATATTAATACGAAATGGCAAATCCACACCTATATATTAACAAATAACTTGATTGCTAATTATTTTTGTATAATTTATAAAAATAATGATTTTCAAAGTTCGATATCTCTAAAACGGCCAAGTTTAGCTTTATAATGTGCTATACCAATTTTATGTTGAATTTCGAGATGACTTTAAATATGGAATGATATACGGGGTGTTATATTAAAGAAAAAGCAAGTTTGTTTCGTTCTGATTTTTTAACTGATTCTGTATACTTAATTTGTTTTTATTGTAATAGTTTTTAAAAAACCATAAAACTTTTGTATCTTAACATTTTTCGCTAGCTATCTTAGTTTAGGAGATATCCAACCGTTTCCATATCAGTTCTAGATTTAGATAAACGCAGATCTTCCATACATAAGTGATTTGCACGAGTGTGATAAGAATAGTTGGCACTATTTCGTCTGTATTTGTCATTGTGTGTGTACATGTAGGCTAGGCATTCTAAATTAAGATTGATGATAGTGTCAATATTTGCAATCGTACGAATGTTTGTCGGCAATCATCACGATAGGCTACGGACCGCTCTGCGTTCTTGTTTAAATATGGAAGTCATAATACCACTATGTCTCCATATTAATTTGCCATACGTAATAACGCTTTGACAGAGGCTAAAACACGCAGTTATAAGGGCTTCAACGGAAAGATGGTTTTTTAATTGTCGAAGCAGAAAAAAATTACTGTTGGTAGTTTTAGAAATATGCTCTTCATGACTACTCCATTTGAGTTTTGTATCCAGTATAACTAGTAAGAATTTAGCATTATTGCTGGGAATGTGCGGTTGCAGGGAAAAACTAATTTGTAAATGTAGTCTGTTCGATAAAAACCATTTAAAAGCAATATTATTAGCATTCGTATTTAAGACAGGGGCTGATTCTTCGCCTAACGACTGATTTTCTCTAGTGGTATCATCAGCATAGAGTATGATGTCCGTGTCAATAAGTTGAAGAGGCAAACCATTTATGTAAAGTAAGAATAGCAAAGGGCCTAAAATAGATCCTTGCGGAACACCGTAGTGTATTTTTTATTGAATTGACAAATAGTCTTATTTAATTTAACCGACTTCTCTCTCTCAGGTAAGTAAGAGTTTAGCAGACGACAGGTACTGCGGTGAAAGTTGTAGAAGTATAGCTTCTGCAGGAGAACATCATGCGAGACGCAGTCGAATGCTTTGCTGAGATCCATGAACGTGGCCACAGATATGTTGCGTTTTTCGAAGCCCTCATAGATCTCTTGAATAAACGACAGTAGTGCGTTCTGCGTAGATTTTCCCCTAGGAAAACCATACTGGTGAGTTTATAACATTTCATGTTCTACGTGAAAATCTATAATTTGTAAGAAAATAATTTTTTCTACCTCTTTTGATACAATGGGTAATAATGAAATTGGCCCATAGTTATTAACGTTAGTTGCTTCTCCTCTTTTGAAGAGAACGAGTGCTCTTTGTAGACAATTTGGAAATGTGCTGGTTGTTATACATTTATTTACGAGAGCAGTGAGAGGAGAAATTATAACATCTATACAGTATTTTAATAAATCAGTACTTATACCGTAAATGTCTCTACAGTGAGAAGATTTTAGACTTTGAGTAGTATCGCGAAAAAATATGGTACGTTTATTGAACTTTTTATTTGATTGCAGGAATGTGGATGGGACTCGTGTCACAATCAGGCATACTATTTAGCACGTTTTCAGCAATATTGCAAAAGTGATTGTCGAATGTGTCAGCGTCAATATTACAGTCCACTGTATTCTGAGATGTTCTGTTGCCTTTGATTAGGGACCATAGTGCTTTAGGGTGGTTACTGTTAGATTTGAGATATTTTGTATTTGCAGCTAATGGTTTTTTATGTAATTCTTTACGGTAGACACGTCTGTAATTTTTAAAATGCCGTATATACATTGGATTGCACTCACTAGCTTGCTCACTTCACAATGGTTTTGATTTTTGGTCGCCGCACTAGATTTTGGCGGGATGTTTATAACCTCTTGACGAAGGTGTTTGTTTTCTTCTTTTAGTTTCTTATTTTTTTCTTGCATAAGAGTAATAATTATAGATTGTTCACTTACTCTTTCTTTTATATATGTATATGCCTCCATCCGGAAATCAATCTCTTCTACGTCGACATCTGCACTTCCAACCTCGGCAGGGTTAGGCCACAGCATGTCTTCACATATTTATAACAACTTGCGTGATACATTGACTTACTTTACTTACTCTACGCCAGATTTCGCTACGGATCCACAGCGGCAGATTTTTGGGACACTATCGTTTGTAGTGCCGTTTTTCGTTTTAGAATTAGTCGTTTTATTCGCAGCACGACCATCTTGATCGCCGGCCATGTTGATAATCTTCGCAAGCATTCGTAAAATATATTACAAAAGTACAATCTGGGCAAACTATATCCTAAATTGTACTTGCTTGTTCCTAGAATCGTACCTATATTGGTTTATATGCAACTGATTGGTTATAAAGCATTTTATTCATCATTGAGAACAATAATAACATTTGATTTTTCTTGATACACATGCACATGATATGTTTAAACTAATTGTGTTTAAACATCTTGAGAAAGCACAGTCAAAGAACAGTTTTTTTACGATGATTGAGGGCGTTTTATTTTTTCTTCAAGATACCTTTTAAATATATGCGTAGTTTTTTAAATCGTCTGCAGCATTCATAAAAATATTTTTGTTTCTTTTCGTCACCAAAAAGAAAATATTTTATTTATTTAAAAATATTGATCAATTGCATAAATCGTACTGGTACGATTTGAGAAAGTAACCAGTAGTACTATTTAAGCAACTCGCCGGCTACTTTTTAATGTTGCTATATTTAACGTCAAAGTTAACAACTCGTTGTAAGTAACACCAAACTTTGCTTTTTAAATACTATTTTAAGTTATGTTGAAATATTTATGTATCAACTTATAATTGTTGCTGTTAGATGTCGCGTGCACTCAACATTTACCGAGATTTAAATGAGGCACGATTTAGGAGACCAACTTTCCCCTGTTTAATAATAAAATGTACTAAAGTCCTTTAGTTTATTTAGTTCATTAGTAGTTTCTTCAAGAAATCAGAACAAATATATTAATACATACATGAAAGGAATAACCCCTTAACCATCCATGTTCATAACAGTCTTATCAATCATTCATCAAATTGCTGCTTCCCACTGCCCCCCACCTAAGCACATCCTGCTGAGGAAACAGGTTGACGGCTACAAGAAGGGAAACTCTAGAAGTCAGCACTTGACTCAAGGTTTGCAGATTTTAGAGCATTAGTTGAGGATCCTAGCTGTAACCAAAGGTGAATATGGAGATTTTGTATTATGACATATTTAATGTCTGAGTTGTTTTATTCTCTCTTTGTGTATTGTACACGGATTAATTGGTCTTGTTAGTATACGCCTAACTCTACCACTATTATCACTGCACATAGGCGATTCACTTTTCCAAATTTCTCTATCTTCCTCCTTTTCCGGTAGGTTTCCTATGATTTCTTCTTGTCTGTTGTTGAACTGTGGTTGATTCTCAGACATCCTAAGATGTTGCTGACTTCTTCTCAGGATTGCTCCCCTTTCATTCTTGACCATGCACGACCGTGGTGACATGTTTTTCACTAGTATTCCTCTACTATTTATATTGTTATTTATCATGACTGAATCTCCCCTGCTCAACTCAACCTGTTTATGAGCTGTTTGATCATAATAGGCTTTATATCTTTCCTGCTTGTCCTTTTTTCGAATTTCGTCGATATTTTCTTTTTTGTATTCCAATTATTTATTCGTCGTTGGAAGCTTTGTTTTTCAACGTCTGCCAACAATAGTTGAGATGGTGACAGATTAATCCCCTGTATTGGTGTTGTTTTGTACTCTAACAGAGCACTTTCAAATTCATTGCACTTTTTTAAAAGAATTTTTACAATTTGTACGGCTGCTTCTCCCATTCCGTTTGATTGATGATGATGAGGACTAGTATTTTTATATGAAAATGCAATAGCGTAGTTCTTTTTCAACTTTCGCTTACTCAACGTCAATCTCTGTCATTGATCTTGATGCAAATGCTATAGGTCTTCCGTCTTCCATTTTTGAATGTATCTGTCTGAATAGTTACTTATTTCTCTTTTTTCTATTTGTAATGAGTGTCTTTCTCTAATAGCTGCCTTAGTCCAGATGTTAGTTCTGATAAATTGGGAATATAAATGCGCAAATATCCTGTCATATCTAATATACTTTGTAGTTCTTTTCTATTTTTAGGGATTTTTAAGTCTTTTCTAGCTTGTATCTTATCATTATCTATTGCCATTCCCTCTGTATTAAATAAATGCCTTAAATATTTTGCTGATGATTTTTTAATTGACGTTTTGATTTATTAAATTTAATTTTATATTTGTTTGCCCTATCTACAACTTTCTTTAATATGTTATCATGTTATGTGCTTGAATTTGCCACAATAAAAATATCATCAAAGTATACTATCACTCCCTCAATATCCCCAAAAAAAATTGTTTATATTTTGGAAGCAATTCTGGAGCTGAATTTAGCCCAAATGTCATCCTATAAAATCTGTAGCTATCTACGGGTGCAATGAATGAACATATTTTACTTGATTCTTCATCTAACTTAAACTGAAAAGTATTTTTAATTCTTTAATTTGCTTGATATTTGAACTATGTAAGGAATAAAAAATCTTTCTTTCTCTATAACTTTGTTAAACTCTAGCGGGTCTAAACACACTCTTAACGTTTTATCAGGTTTCTCTATGATTACCAAATTACTAAGCCATTTTATTGGTTCATTTACTTTTTGAATTATGCCCTTTTTTCTAACCATAAAATTAAATGTAGAAGTACTAATTTAATGAAATTGAAGCAATTTCGCAATAACTTAATATTAAACTGGAACTAAAACTTATAATCTAGCTCTAATTAAAGCATGTACCTTAAGCACCCATTTAATCTAACCAAACGGGATTATTCTAATATCACAAACGCCCGCTTGCGACGCGAATTAATACGATATTAAAATTTCCCCGCCATCTTTAAGGTCTTATTAAATCGCAGCAGAGATGCCGATACTTTTCGCCGTTTCCTTACCACAAAAAATACAAACAAATTCCCTTGCCATTTGCATCTGCCGCAGATCCCGCGCATATTATTATATGTAATTCAAGATGTAAAACAGTAATAATTATGCTCGCATAAATATTTATAGAAATGGCAAATTACTGTGAGATTATACAGTAGTCAATTGGGTTTGCGTGTTGCCACCATAAAGTGATTAGTTATTGAACATTTGCCGGGCAATTAATGTATTAATAACGTCGCTCTGAACAAACAGCCAATGCGTTTTCATTATTATTATTAAATCGGCATCGCGTGATTATTGAATTTCTCGATTTATCAAACCGTGATTGCGAAAAATTTATGTTCTAACTATTTATTGTTAGAGACCAGGGGCGTTTGATTAATGATGAATAAATATTCAATGGAAATAAACTAACGCTGCGCTGGATTTTAAAATAATTGGTCTTATTTCTGCGATATAATCAGACGTGCTTAATTCATAAAACTATAAACACGCATATAATTAATTTTAAATATTTGTGAAACTTATATATGAATATAGATATAATTATAATAGCAGAAACAAAAAAGGACAGGTAAGGAACAGGGACACTATATAATGTACACGAAATATTTTGGAGTGGAGTTGAATAAAGTGAAATGGACGTAGGATCCATAGTGGATAAAGAGGTATAAAGATTTTGTAAGCAAGTAGGAACCGATATCAAAATAAATAATATTTATGTAATTGAAACATGAAACTAAAACATAAACAATAATAGAGGTTATGGCTTAAATAAAAATGATCTATTAATCAAAATACAAAACTATAAGAGATGTGGCAAAAATTTAAAGAAACAATTATTAAAGAACAGCGAAATAAGTAAGTGGAACTTACAAACAAACAGAAACCAAAAGACAAACATGTTCGAATGAAAACAGAAACAAACAGTTAAGCATACAATATACAAAAGAAATATTATCTGTAAAATAAAACCAAAAGAAACTCTAAATTATATAAGACACAGAACAAGGATTTAAAAAATACTAATAAATGCAAAAAAGACGAAGAAAAAGGAGGAAATTAGAAAAAAAAACGGCAAAAGTAATCAGAAATTATTCTATAAAGTATTTTAAGATTTAAGAAACAAGAAGAATATAATAGAAGGTGAGGTAATAAAAGAATAATGAAAAGTTGGATAGAATAGTATTACAACAGTGAAGAATATATAAGAGAAAAAGCAGGAAAGGAAAAAGAAAAAGTAATATATAAATAACACTGTAAGAAATAAAAGAGGTAATAGTAACACTAAAAAATCAAAATTTTTTGGTGCAAATTAAATTACAACAAAAATTATTAAGATTATAGATAAAAGAGCATTCAAATTCATACTTAAATTCACTAATAACATGTGAACTCCTGAAAAAAAGCAGAAGTCTTAAAAATAGGGCTAGTAGTACCAATATATAAAAAACATAGGGATATCGCCGCTAAGCACAATAATACAAATTTACAAAAAATACTACAAAAAAATTAAATGACAATTACATGAAATAAAGAAGCTAAAGTTAGATAGAGAAAAGAAAGAAGTGGAAAAAAGCTAATTTTTATAATTAAAGAAAGTATAAACAAATACTTGTAAAGAAATATATTGTGCATATATATTATGGACATAGAAAAAGCATTTGATTAAGTACCCAGAGAGAATGTGCATAGGATACTAGAGAGGAGAAAGAAAAGTAAGAAACAAGAAATAGTAATTAAGAGAATATAGAAGGAAACGAACAACCGAGTAAAAAAGATTTAAAAAGGTCACAAATATATGTAACGAAACAAGGACTGTGGCAGGGAGAAGGACTTAGTTTATCATTATAATGCAGAAAAAGAAACAAAGCTATTGAAAAGAAGACATAGAAAATTAAAAGTAGTAAAACTAAGGCGAGAAATAATACATATTGCAATGGAAGTAGTGAAAATAGAACAAGTAATTTACTATTAATATCTATGAGTCATATTTGATAATGCCTTCAATTATAAAATAGAAAATACTAACAACCTGTACTATACAATAAACAATTCATCATAGGAAAAAAAATGAAGTAACAAAAGTATACATATATGTATATGAAGAAAATAAGGTCAAAAAGAGCAGATAGGTTTCGAAATGAAATTATAACAGCTGAAATAAACATCAAGTCAATTGTGAAATATATCGAGTACAAGTAATTAGGATAATGAAAACATGCGAATACCGAAGGCCAAAGAAGAGATGGACGGAGGTAAAAATATTAGCAAGGATGAAAATGGAGAGAGTTTATAGAAGAAAGAGGATAAGCAAAATCACTACGATTTAAAGATAAAATAGGAAACAAAATTTGCAAATAGAAACAAACACGTTACTTGTGGGGACTTCTACTTCGTTATACATAATAATTCACAAATGAAACACTTTTTAACTTTGTATAACTGAGACATTAATTAGTTACTATAGTTTCGACAACTTTAACTTGTTATTTTCAAAGAAGTAGAGTTTGACGAAATTATATTTAATCCACTAAAATTATATTGATATTAGCTTATAATAAGATAATTTTAATTAAGTGTCAAACAAAATTTATTTTGATAAGAGACTTTTTTGAGGGATGTCGTGCCCGACCGGAAGTGACCACCGAATCCAAGACACTAGGGGTTCGTCTGATTTCCCTACGTCTTTATTTAACTACAATTACAACTTTTACATAACTAGTACTAATCGCCTAAATCATTGTCCTAGGGTGATAGCAGTCTTCTGTTCGGCAGCTGCTTTCTATTTGCATATACCTAACAGCATGTGACCGAACAGGTTTACCAATCTAATCTCTTCCCCGAGTACTTCGAAGAGGGCCGTTGTTTCTGCATTCCAGTACTTGCTTTTCTCGATCGTGTGCTTCGTCCTTTGCCAACGAACATTATTGGCACATTTGCAGTCTGACTTTGCTGATCCTCGCGCGGTAAGCCTTGAAGCAGCTATGCCAAGTAAAGATTTGGGTCTGGAATCATCAGCGCCCTTTGATTAACTACTCCATCTTGTTGCCGTTCACTAACCTGGCATTCCCGGCTTTCCACTTTTGTCACATTCTAATTTGCCCAGCTCCTGTTCATGCACCTGGCCATGATATCCAGGGGGACCGTCCAAGTTCAACTTTCGCAGCCTCCACGAACAGCAATCTATAGCCACTGATGAATCTTAACATCCCTCGCCTAAGAGTGGAAGAACATAATTTATTTATTTACTCCACACGTGCTTCTTTTGTTTTTATGTTTTTATAGTTGATTTTTTATATGTATTTTTAAAGAAGAAGAAGAAAGATGTAATTAAATAAACTACTCCGCATTTCTCCTCGAGTCAGACAGCAACCTGACACTGATCGTCCCGATTAGAAATCTCCTTGTAGCTTCACCAGGTCCACCGCTATTTGGCATGAACTTGGCTACCGCTCTCTCCGCCTTGGAAGCTCCCGCGACCGCCTTCATCACCTGAGTGCTATGGTACTTCATCTTTCATTCAATTTCAATATTTTGGCTTTGGAGCGGTATTGTCCCGCTCTTAGTCCTTCTAGCTCTTCTACTGAACTGCCATTCCGTCCTAATTTTGTTGGGAGCGATCTTCAGTCCCGACTCTGCCATTTATTTAGCGATCTTGTCTACCTCCGCAACGCCTTCAAGATCCACTCCTGTCGTAGGCGATGTTCCACAGGAGCGGCTCCAGGACCACCCCTGTGGGATACCATACGTAGGGGCGAACGACCTTCGTGTTCCCCTATAATCCTCCACAAGAAATTCTCTATTCTCGAAGTAGCTATTTACTATCCGTATCAGTTTTGCCGGGATTTCTTTCTCTACCAGTGCATCGTGTACTGGATGCAATTGAAGGCGTTACGAACGTCCAACGAGACTGCAAGCTAGTGCCTTCTCTCCCTCAATGGGCCATTATTTGCCTCCTCCACCGCGCTTCTGACCCTCATAAGATTGTCCATAGTCGATCTGCCTTTTCTGAACCCAAACTACTTGCCAAAGAGGCCCTCAGATACCTGCTTTGACCCGACGATCCTATCAATCAGCAGTCTCTCCAGCAACTTGGCCGCCACATCCAACAGACATAGTAGATGTTATGAATATCTTTTAATTCACCAATGTTATATTAATATAATCTGTAAAAAAAGACCTTTATTGGCATTCTTAAACACATAATAATATTACATACTATTAATAGCCCCCTTGCCTCAATCCCCCTTACTTCGGATTTCTTTTTCCCGTCCCACTCTTATCACAATCTCTACGCCTGCCCCATCCTCTCTCATCCACTCATCTATTCGTTTTATTCCCCCTATCCATTCATCACAACCCTCCTTGCCCTCTTGGCCTAGATGGCTCCATGTGTCCCTTCCACTCTCGCACAATGCACACCTGCCCTACCTTTCCCCCATCTATACCTTCCTTCCTTTCTCGTCCGATCCACATCTAGCCCTTTCCAGAGTAACATTCTTGGACCTTGCCCACTCTGTCTTCAATAGATACTCTGGCACCCTGCCATGCACTTGCTAATTTCCATAAATTGGGTTGTACTCACTCCTTCGAATACATTCTTGTCGCTCTTGCGCTTCCACTTCCAGCCATTTTTCCCTCATCCAAGCCGACACATTCACTCCCTGTTCCAGCCAATTGTTCACTACCGTTTCTGCCACTCCCGCTCTTTCATACATCTTTTTTCTTTCTAATCTCTATTTACACTCTCTTACCCCCACACAAGTTCTCCATACCTCTCTTACTAACCTCTCAGTATTCCACGTACTCACATTCATCTCATACAATTTTTTTCTAGGCACAGAGTCATACGCCGCTTTCAGGTCAATAAATACAGCATACACACTCTTTTTTCCCTCTAACATCCTCTCAACCACCCTAGCAAGCGAATATAAGCTGTATAATAAGATAGTTTTAATTAATAATGTCCAATAAATTTTATTTTAGTAAGAGAACCTATACAAATACGAATGCACGATTAAACATAAGAAGCTATGATATCGATTCTAGAAAATAAAAATATGTGTCTTGAAAAGCACAATAGCATTCGCATAGAAATAAAAAAAACTTCAAAATTTCTCACCATATATCAAGTAACTTAATACAAAATGTGTATTATAAAGGCAAACTGTAAAAGATTCATGGGAATAAAATATCATGGTTTAATATAACTTATCTATTTTCAAAAGTACGTATTATTAATTAATCTTCAACATTCCAAAAATGTGTGATAATTTTTTAAATAATTTTTTCCTGTGACACATGATAACCTAAGCCATGCATTTGTCTTAAACTATTTAATTTAGTTTCATTAATCACTCTTCTTTTCTTTTTGTATTAAATGAAGCATTCTATCCGTTAAGCTTAGCTATGCGACCTCTACTAAACAAACTCTTATTATAACCATATTAAAATCAATTTTCATTATTAATCGCCAAAGATACGCCCCTTGTATTTCATGGAAGTTCTTTACGTTGTTGTAGAAAATATAAAACTTAAAAATACGAAACCTATTGTAAATTACACAACGACGAGCCTTACTAAGTATACAACTTATTTTTATGGCTATTACTATGACCGTTATTAAATTATACAAAAGTAATTTTGTGTTACAAGTTTTTAAATGAATTTGGTGTATATTATACACCTCTGCCCCAAATTATACCAACAAATTTCTGCAGTAGTCCCTATGTTCTCTTCAAAACTGATGATCTAAATACATTCTAAAGTATTGCATTAGCTTTTTGATAATTTTTAACTATTTTTAATATGCACTATTTTTTGGGAAATTTTCATTTGTTGTTTCAAAATATTTTACGATTTAAATTCAATTTCAATTCAATTTTATTCACAATTGCCTCTTTGTTAGATAAAAGCTGCACATGAAATCTTACGACACATTTTACATAAAGCGTCAAAATTTCTAATATTAAATATATGATTTATAATTTATAATCGACTCAAATTATATTTTGACTTACATGTAAATAACAAAGGTTACTGATCACCCATCCAATTACTGATATAGACTAGTGGTGCTAATTATTTTAATGCTACAGTTTAATTTAGAAGGTTATCCTAAACTATTCATTCATACCGTTTCTATATAGATTATTGTTTAATAAAAAAACTAATACATTATAATTAAAAGAATCTCTTCAGTTTATATTTTATTCTGAGGTAATGGTAAAGTTAGTGTAATATAATATTAAATTTCTTTGAATAAATATCAATTTATATTGATATTTTTAACAGGTAAAAGAGTTGATAAAAGAAGCATCAAACTTTTGCTTGGTCCTGAAAGGGATTTTAAGCTAGACATCGCTAATAATCAGAGGGATAGTCATGATAGAGGAGATCTGGGGCCGTTAACTCCACAGAGAAGGCAGATTGAAAGCTGTAAGAGATTTATGAGCTTATGTTCAAAACACATTGCTCTTATTGCTGATTTTAGCAGGCATGCAAACAACATATTAGAGACTATTAACCTGGGTCATACTAAAATTAAGGACAGCTGTGACTGTTACACAAAGCCATGTTGATTTCTACAAAACACTTAGTCTCAGTCAATTGTGCAATAGTTAGATTCAGAATATAATATGTATATGTAAAAGATTAATTGTATTATAAATCAAATAAATTAACTATATTATTTTTTATTTAGATAAGTAGAGAATAATATTTATAGCAAACAGAAATAAAAGATATATTCTGGATAGAACTTCGTGCATTACGTGCAGACCGAACTCCACCAGAAGTTAATGTGTCGGAACCCTATCAAGCTCAATAATAAACTACACATTTGAACGTCACACAAATAAACTCTCAGTACAAATTTGAACGTCACACAAAGAAACTGTCAATTTCTTTTAGGGCACAACTATGCCCTAAAAGAAATTGAGGAGCTAATGTCTCGACTAGAGGAAGCAGAATCTGTATTCCCTTTCAGTTCCAGCATTTGCTGAACTGTATCCACTTTATAGTTGCCCTGAATTTGTAGGTCAGGCCAAGGCAATGTGTTTGTGGTATTACACGACCAATCATCAACGCTTGAAATTTGTTATTTTGGGAAAACTCTTCGCATTGCTTGGGAATAAATACTACCAGTTGCCTATAGTATGGTGAGAGCTGTATAGACTCGCACAGCCCGATTGATAGTAACAGTTCAAATTCCTTCGTAAATGATTTGATTACCTGAATATTAAAACACCTATAGATTTGTATAATCTTAGTCCTATAGCGACTACTCTAGTAAAAAATTAAAAATTCGATATATTGAGAATATTTTAAAAACACGTGGGTTTGCTAAAAGTATGAGTTTTTTGGATTGGCTTCATAAGCATGTTTTGAGGAAGTCACAGATTAAGCTTCAGAAACAAAAAAAAGATGAATCAATTTTTAATACGGTATTAGTTTAATTTAGTTTATTACTTTACAAGATCTATTAAAAAATACATAAAATACATCCACTAATACACTAAATCACTAAAAAAATATGTAAACAAAATATTTACTTGAAGATTTTTTTTAATCTGCCATTTATTGTAGATACTTAATGATGATGATCAAGATCAAGAATTAGTCTGTTACGGATCTTGGAGCCCAAAAGCAAAATCCCTAGGCCTACCATCCTATAAGGCAGCTTTTTTATTCCTTTCAGCCGTTTCCTTCAAAGAAATACATTAATTTTTAAGAACGGGGCTCGAACATAAACCTGAAAAACCCTTTTCCTTGAGTGTCAGGTAGCTGATTAGAAACCTCTGGATGTTTTACTCCCTATGTACTTCTGTGACTTCTATGAAGTCCAGGAGCTTCTGACAGGGGATACTCTTTAGCTGTTCTACAGGAAGCATAGGCTTTCCGAATTTTGCCATGCATTCTCCTTTGTACGCTTCACAAGTACACATTAGGTGTTAGAAGTTTCCTCTTCTTCCAAACTGCCTGCCTTCCATTATAACAAACAGTTGTAGTGTTGGTAGCGATATTATGGGTTCCATGGCTGCCGTAGGCGTTGTTCTCATTGCCCAAGTTATCAGCAGACACGCATGTCCTTGCACTCTTTCAAGTTTTACTGCTGCGCTTTTGGTTTGAGTCTTTTCGCTCTAAACGAGTGCCGCGTATGTCTTTATAGGTCTTATGACCACAGTGTAGAGCCATTTGGTCATACTGGGTCTCAGTTCCCATGTGCGTCCTAGCATTATGGCCTCTTTACTGATGCTCTCTAGGTGGAAGTTGAAGTTGAATCTGGTATCAAGTATGATCCCTAGATATTTTACTTCATTTTTGATTGGGACTTCCATTTCATACATACGTAGTTATTTTATGTCATCGGTTTTTTCATCTCCTAGTGACGATCATTCCTGCACCATCTTTCTACGGTATTTAGTGCCCTCTGCATCAAGTTTAATACAGTGGTCCCAAACTTCCCGCTTACTAGAATGGTCAGGTCATCTGCATACCCTAGTGCATATATACCCTGGCTTTCGAGTAGTTGCAGAAGGTCGTCCATGACGAGACACTACAGGAGCGCCGAGAGAACACCTCCCTGCGGGCACCCGCCAGCGACTAACGCTTCTGCTGTTTTTCCATATAGTGTATTACAGTCCGGCTTCTGAGCATCTTATCTACCTATTGCTGGACTTGCGGGTTAATTCCTCTTTTTTCCATTGCTTTTGCTATGGAATTGTGTTGTCAAACGCCCCTTCAATGTCCAGAAAGGCCCCCAACGCAATATCTTTGCATTGTAGGGTCCATTCGCATCTGCTCACTAGCTGGTGGATTGCTAGTTCGCATGACTTTCCCGCTTGCTAGGCATATTATTGACGGTGTAGTGGCAAGTCTTTTAATTAATAACAATGTGAAATAAAATTTATTTTAATAAAAGTGCCTATATAATAATGAATTAAATGTACGAAAATATGATATCGTTTTCTGGATAATAAAAATATGTGACTTGAAAATAATAATAGCCTTCCCATAGAAATAAAAAAACATCAAGCAACAATTTCAAAATTTGTTCTTCAATTTCTCAGCCCATATATCAAGTAACCTAATACAAAATGTATATTGCAAAGGCAAGCTACAAAAGAGCGTGTGCTTCTGTTATAGAAGGTGTGCTGAGCAATAGATTCCTGGGAACAAAATATGATGATTTAACAAACTTATCTATATCCAAAAGTTTACAGTTAAGTTAGAATTAGTCTTCAAAGTTTTACAAATTTTATTAATTTTTTAAATAACAATTAAACGCTTTATTCCATCTTAAAGTTGACCTTCACTTCCTTTTACCATCTCCGCCACAAAAATTAATTGAATGTATATATGAATAAAAGAATAATCAATTATATGTACTTTCTAGTATCTAAGTCTCCTGGGTACATGATAACCTAAGCCAAACTTTTGTCTTAAACTATTTGATTTAGTTTCATCAATTCATGCATTCAGTCCGTTAAACTTACCTACGTGACCTCTATTAAACCAACTCTTCATGTTTTAGAAACAAAAAATTAATATACGAAACCTAACATACCTGTCATGATGACATAAACAGCCTAAAAATCTTTTCGAAAAATAAGATAAAAGAAAAAACAAAAATAAAAATCAAACGTTCCAGATGTCAAGGAGGATCATTACTGCATTTACATCATGGTGCTTTTTTGGGCAAAATTGTATGTATATATATTTTTTTAATAATTTGTTCTTATGAGTATTATTTAAGAAAGAAGACCAAATATTAGTTAATAAATAAACAATTATACCAATAAACACTGCAGTAGTCCATATGTTCTCTTCTACTCGATGATCTATATACATTTTATAGTATTTCATTAGATTTTTGGCAATTTTTAATTATTTTTGATACCAATATTTTTAGGGAAATTTTGATTTGTTTTTTAAAAATAATTTACGATTTTAACAATAAAATGTCTTACTATTTGATATTTTAATATAATCTACAATTCTAATTTTTTAATTCCAATTATAATTGTGTTTTTTAAAACATTCAATATTTATATGATGGTGGTTTCTAAATGCACTGCCAAAAATTCCAAAACCATCCCAAAAACAAAAATCCATTAAAATCTCCATAATTCCTCACAAAATCCATATGTTTATACTGAAAATATATAATTACTGCTATTACCATCAATTTTACCCTACAGAATGGAAGCAAAGTATTGCTATCTGTATTCCCAAATCTGACATCGATCCTACTTTAGTATCCAGTTACCGCCCCATTACTCTCCTTCCAGTAATAGGAACACTATACGAATCCTTTATTAAAAAAAAAACTCTAATCCTCTAACAACCATATACCCGAATACCAGTTTGGTTTCTTGCCCAAAAAAATCAACCACTTATCCTCTCGCTATTCTAACATCCAATATCCAATCACCTTGAAGGAAATAAAACAACAATTCTTTTTCTCGACATTCAAAAGGCATTTGATTCGGTTTGCCATATTGGCCTCATTTATGTTTAAGTGTTTCCTTCTAAATAATTTAATTTAATAATCCTTATCTATAACTTCCTCTCTAACAGAACCTGCAAAGTTAAATTCAAACAAACCTGTTTCGACCCGTTTCCTATCCATCAAGGTGTACCACAAGAATCTCCCCTCTCATCCCTCTTATATAATATCTTTTGTCACGACATATAAAATCCCAATCCAACATACTTGCATCCCTCCAAATACGTCCTCCTCTTTGCTGACGACACTGCACTGGTTACCCACGCCCCGACTCTCCAAGCTGCCCAACTATCCCTTCAATCATCATTTGACGCAATTCAATCCTGGTGTTCCAAATGGCGTATGAAAGTAAACCCTTCCAAATCCCAACTAATTATTCCCCACCATAAAATCACACCGCATTCCCCTTCTATTAATATTAACAACACCTACATCCACCGCTCCAACACCTGTAAATACCTTTCGATTCCAAACTTTCCTTTACAGCCCACGCACAATCAATTAAATCCAAAATCAAAACAAGAGCTCGACACTTTTTACTTTTTGAAAAATATCTAGTTACCCTTGACTTTTTTGAAAACTTTGAAAGTGTAATTTTATTCGTCTCGTAAATCTCCACTTCTTTCCCTATTTATCTGTTCAGGTTTCAATGCTAGAGGGCGGGGGTTGTGCATCCACATACATGGTGCCTGAGCTACTAGGTAAGGGAGGGTTCTCTCCGAATCCCCAGGAGCATCGCAAACGTTGTCGCAATCTGACGACGCGATGCTCTTGACAAGATGCCCTGGTATATGAGGCAGAATCTTGGTTCGTGACAGTCAACAAAATTTATCATTAAGCCATCTACTGCTCGCCGTTTTGGTTAGCTTGATTGTACGACAGTCCAGATGCGTTGCCCTCCTAACCAAACAAACAAAAGAACCATGCTGCTCATTTTCAAACAGAAACAGTAGAGGGCGGCTCAGACCATCCGCGTCACTTTCCAGTTTAGCTAGCCAACAGACTCGTCATCTAATTAGTGACGCTGATGAATCGACTAAAGAGATTCCCATTGTCCCTACCTACTATCTAGGAAAAACACTGCCAAGGGAATGGGCTTTAAAAATTAGTGGGGAAAGAAAATCATATTGAGTTTGACTCTAGTCTGGCACTGCCTTTACATATTTGGACAAATTACTGATAAAATATCAAACCTTTTTCGGAAACAAAATCATCAGATTTTCTAATAAGAACACTGAGTTATTATTCTATGCTAAAGATAAAAGTGTCAACCACAATACAATAAGTTGTCGGACACTTTCCGGAAATTTTTGTTTGCTTTTGCGACGAAATTCTAAAGGCAAAAGTTACAAATTAAACTAAACAAAAAAAAAATGACCAAAAGATTTCTACCACGAATTATAGACAATCCAGGGAATTACTTATAATTTTTAACAGTCGTGGTCAGAGTCAGAGTAGAGCTAATTGATTGGAGGATATATAAAGAATTACATTAATCTTTAAAAAACACCAAATTTCATGTACTGTAAAACGCAAATTGATTGTTAATTTTTTATAAAGTTCTTGAGTTTTTCAGCAACACTTCTTCCATTGTTACAGAATTTCTTGATTTATTTTATTCGAATGAAATGTTTTTGTAATATGCAATTTATTAGCCAATGTTCTGCAATAATCTAAATGCCTTTAACATATTTTATTTTTAATTTTTGTTTTCCTGTGTTGATTCAGATCATATACCACATTTTACTTAATTTTCTTCTGGTATATCTTAGGCTTTTATTGTATGCTTTTATTTCTAGAATTAATTTCATTAGGAGTAAAAATATAAATTGATGGATCACGTTCTAGCCGAAGAATGTCTGATGAGTATCGATATCTTACGCGACTATGTAGCAATCATTAAAATCCAATTAAAAGCAAACCACTAATCAAGAATTTAACCCGATTGCGAAGCAATAAGATTGAAAGAAAGCATCTAGTGCAGCTAGCAGGAAAAAAATGACAGCTTCACACGCACCCGTGAAGAATTCCGGAGTTACACCCGCCTCGCCCACCAGCTCCTCCCGGAGCGCCAATTAAAATTCACATCTGAAAATTTCTCATTTACTTACCGCGCACCGAGGCCGCATTTAAACGCGCCTCACCTTTTCGTCATTGTCGTTTTTTGCCTTTCCTCGTCCAACATTTTTCATGTTTTTTTTTTTAAATCTTTTTTATCCCCCATGGCATGCACTGGCGTAATAGCTGTGGGCAAGCCGAGACGGTAGCCCCCGGGGCGGCTCTAAAAGCTATACTTATCTTCTCCCATGCTTTCAATCTATCCGGTCGCTGTCTGCGTGGATCAACAGGTGTTCCCATTTTCGGACGAAACGCGCAAATCGCATTTAAAAAAAGGGGAAAAGAAATCGTAAAATCTGCCCGGATTAACTTTACTAATGTCTAAATTTGCACCTCAAATTGGGGTGCTTAATTGGGGAGCGCGCGCTCGGAGGCGCAATTTCGTGTTTCCGCTTCGAATGTAATTTTATCGGCGTTTTCTATCACGGATCATTGTAATTCGTTTTATGGCGAATTTGCAAGCGATCTTGTTAAAGCAGCAACATGGAATTGGGGGGGAAATGGGCAGTTTCAATTTTTGTAAGTGGCCATAAAAATGCACGCTTCTATCGGAACACCGTCACTAATGAACCTTAAGTTCTCTCGATGGTCATACGTGGAAGTTGTAATCGTGATATAAATTGCTACACGTTTTATGGAGGTAATCATCCACCTGATGCTCGCATCAATTCAAATGATGTAAATATGTTAAGGAGGCATTTGTTGCAAAATATAAATTATACATATTTGCGGTGTTCGCATTACGCCGTTTGCTCCACTTGACGTCAAGGCAGATGCATGTGCACATTATGTAGCATATGTGTGATTTAGAGGGTGTTGCGTGCAAAATGTATCTTATATAACTTAATTTTTAACATGGCTACAAGTGAATACAGACTTTATTACTACATATAACGATAATCTTAAATTAAGAATTCGGCAATGAAAATAATATTATATAAATTATATTTCGAAAAGAGGCTTAATGTGCACTCAGGCCTTCTGTGAGAAAATCCTACCGACTGAGCCAATTATATTTCATTGGTAGTTTCCGGTGTTTGAAAAAAATATAATTTTTTCTTTTATGACTGAATTACGTCTACGACTTAATGATTTCAATAATATATAGTATAATGATATAATTCCTACAATATAATGCTACTACTACTATTTATATTATAACAATGCATACTCCTGCATTATCCTACAAATAAATCATTAATAACTTATATCTATGTTTGAAAACATTTGTAGCCTTTCTTTGTAACTATACTATAGTTGAAATATTGGTTGAAATTTAGATAAATTAAGTTGAATTCTTTCGTAGAGATCATTTAAGAACTGATTGATTTATGAATTGTTCTGCCAACAGATGCGTCGCGAAAGCAGAGTTTACAAAAAAAATAACAGGCATTTGTTTACGCTCATTCATTATAAATTTATACAGTTCCGTATCTCTGCGTGTGTTTGTGTTTGTGTCTCTGAATAATAGAGCGTGTAATTGGCGGCGCTAGGGCTCTCGCGGCTTAATTTATCGGACGGCCGTGATGAAATAATTCCACTCTGGAATAGATCTAAATATCAAATTTACATCGTACATAACCTCGACGCCGGCTAACGGCAAAGAGACTAATGGGACGACGCTATAATTCAGTCAAATAAAAGACGCCGGCTCTTAACTCTCCTCAAAACACCATCAATTCTTTTTAAGTGCGTCTGTTGTCTGCGAACCAGAACAAATGCGGCGATCATTATTTTTAGTGCTGCGTTGATGATGGCCGGATGCGTACAGAAATTCTCCTTCCAAAAATTGTATCCTAACTGTATATGTGTCTTTTAAGTGGGCGTATAAATCTATACAATTGTATAATTTGTTTTACTCTATCGAGAAATAATACTAGGTTAATAACTGTCTAACTTTAAAACTTTTGCACTAAAATAATTATTGTTATAAATAAAATTTAATATCTAAAATGCTAAATGATTAGCTGCAAAATTGTATTATTTTGTACATTTATTGTTACATAAATTTCACGCAACTTTTAATTTCTTAAAATATACAAAAATACAATATTTTTAGGTTTCTTTCTGCAGAGAACAATATACCTCTCTATTCAGGAAGATTAATAAAATATATTTAATTGTTATCACGATAATAACAAGCAAATATATTTTATTAATCTATGTTATTTAAATGTATCAACCATTAATGGCCTCAAGCATTAATAACATTTCTAGTTTTGTTCTGACTTTAAACTTTTGGATATGAGTAATTGTAACGTTACCCTACGACAACGTCAAATTGGTGACGTTATTCTAACGACTTCACCGATATCGTGACGTGTCGCTCGTTACTAGGTTCTTTTTATACTTTGATTCCTTGGATTCGCTGATGAAATCGCAGTTGGGTCAACTTAGGTTCGATTAGCAGAAACTTTATACTTAACTTTAAGAATTTTATTGTACGAGATTTGAAAAAGACATTTAACAACTTGAAGCAATGAAAGATTAATTATAATTTAAAAGTGACTGTTTGGTGGTTCGATTGCTTCTGTCTAAAGAAGTGTTGCTGGTCTCCTCAATGCCAGAACAACCCCACTCCTTTTGCAGATAACATTACATTAAAATGTAATTATGAGCACGCATAACATGGGGAAGCAAACTTTGGAAGTTGAAGTTAAAAATATTTACTTTACAATAATCAGATAGGAACTGGACCTTTGGTATTTACTAGATAAAAGAGAAATGTGAATAATATTTAAGTTTGAGCTAATGAGTTATTTGATGTTCCCAATGTTATCTGTGCGAAGAGATAATTAAGAATCAATTAACGATTAAGGCATGCAATTTATATACATTATGAAAATATAAATATGTAATACAATATAATAATAATATAGATTATTATTATTATTATATGTAGAGGTACATTACACTCCCTCCCTTAAAGAAAAAAAAAATAGAAATATATTTGAGATTTTTTTTTATATTGAAAATACTAAAAACGATAAAATATTTCAATTATGAATCCGATTTCCAAGAAAATAAAATACAGTAAAATAATGAGATCCAACCCTGACAAAACTAACCGTAATAACCATTTTCCAGTTAAATAACCCTGAGTTCAGAATTTCATTAGCAATAATATATAATATATTATTTGAATATAGTATTCAATGCTCTATAAAATTTTGCATGAAACTCAAATGCTTCAAGCAAATGGCATTTTATCATTAACAACAATTATGTAATGATAATGCGCTTAAAGAACGTAAGGCAAATTAAATAATCATAGAAAATAATAGTATTACAATCACACAGAGTAAAAGGAATCTAAAAACATTTAAATCACTGCACTTTTTCACTTTTCATCACGATGCACTTTATCTAAATCGAAAAAAGCTTAGAAATAGGAATCATTCTATGTTAAAAAACCTGAGCAAAGAATAGTAACAATAAAATGTCAGTGAAAACAATATGCTCTAAAACGTTTTATAAAATATCCAAATTTAAACAATTGTTTGCAAAAAAGGTTCGATGGCCGATGCAACTCTTTTTCATTTGCATACATAGATTACTTGAAATTCAATACAAAAAATATTGCTATTATAAAATATTAAACCTTAAACATTACATTATCAAAAAAAATATACAAAAATCGGTACCGAGACGTTACGTTGTGTTTCAAAATAAAAATGAGCGAAAGACAAGAATTTATAATATAGAAAGTTTTAATCTATTTAAATTAAATTAAATTTTAAGAACTGTACGTAATTTCTCTTGAAAGTTTTGTTGAATAAATAATTTGTTTTTAATTTTATAACTTTATTTCGTAACATTTTAAATATTATCAGACCAGTATCACTTGTGTTAAGACAGGATGATTTTTTGTAAATATTATGGAGATATTGTTTATTTACAAAATAATAATTTTTAGATTTTCTAAATCCTTTACTTTTAACTACCTTGTTTTTATTCATGTTTCTATATTTACAGCCAATTTTACACTTATTTTGAGCAATTATTCTTGTTAAACAGCTAAATTTCCTACTTTTATATCTTTGTAGACAATTTAATATTAATTTTGGAGAGTCTATAGGCGAATTCGATTTTTGATTATTATTTATTAAATTAATAGGGTGAAGAATGTTATGTTTTGAAATAATATCATTATTCAGAATATTAATTGTACTAATAGAAGAGTTTTTTGCAATATTTTCAGCATCAAGAATTTGTTTTTGTATAACACTGTCATTATTATTATTATTGCCCACAATTTCTGTTGCGGAAACTCCCTTAAAAGGACAAGATTTTTGTTCATCGACATTGTTGTTGTTTGTTATTAACTCATCAGTACAATTTTCTAAGGGTTGATTTTTATTTTGTAAGGAATCTAAGTCATTGGAATTATTACTATCTAAAATTACTGTACGGTTCGTATCATTTTTTTGACAAATTATATCATCTTTTATATCTGCAGCGTTTTTATGTTCTGAGTCAATTAAATCAGTTTCAACAAATAAGGACGGAGTCACAACATTGTTTAAAATCATGTCCTTGTTTTCTGAGGGGTGATGAACTAGCCTTGGATCTTGAGGTTCAAAATTAGAATGAATCAAATTGTCCCTTTTATTGGAATTATTAATGGTTTCGTCATTGTCGAAATATTGTAAAAAACTTGTCTCTACTGATAATGAAGTTTCAGGGGGATTATAATTAAAATGATCTATAGATTTATTACTGTAATAATTATTTAATGAGTTTGCAGAACACTCATTCGAGTGATGCATACGATAGTTACCGTTATGTTTTAGTATTTCTCTTCTTTTAAAACATTTCTCAACTGAATGCCCATTTTTATTACAAAACTTGCAGGAAATTATAGATCGAGGAGAACGATGTTGGTTAATTGTGTAATGTGAAAAATATGTCCTTAAATAGTCTTTTAATTGGTCATAATTGTCAAAATTCTTGTTATAAACCATATTACCCAGGAACCCTTTTATTAGACCAAAGATGTGAATTAACAAATATTTCTGAAAATTATCTGATAACATATTCATTGCGAAATCGCACTCATCGATAAACTTTTCTAAATTATTGTAAGGAGAATGAGGATCATATTCAAATTTGGTATTTTTCAGAGAATTTTGAGCAAAAAGTAGCACATTAAGGTCATTAGACATTTTGATTTTAATTTAGTTAAATGAGTTTGATTCGATACAAAAAAGCAAAAACAATGATTCCCAATTATAAGTTAATTTCGACTTACTTGAGAATAAAAATAAAAAAAATCCGAAAAATTTGGTCGATCTGGTGCACGTCTCCAGTATTGTCCCGATGTGGCTTTGATGTAGCTTTGATGCTGCTTCGATGTGGCTTTGATGTTGCTTCGATGCGGCTTTGATGATGCTTCGATGTGGCTTTGATGATGCTTCGATGTGGCTTCGTTTCGATTTCCGATTCAATGATGTCGGACGTGTTGACGGCGTTTTTTCTCAAACGAACAATTGCCAAGAAATCCTACCGGCTGCGCCATAAATTTGTAACGTTACCCTACGACAACGTCAAATTGGTGACGTTATTCTAACGACTTCACCGATATCGTGACGTGTCGCTCGTTACTAGGTTCTTTTTATACTTTGATTCCTTGGATTCGCTGATGAAATCGCAGTTGGGTCAACTTAGGTCCGATTAGCAGAAACTTTATACTTAACTTTAAGAATTTTATTGTACGAGATTTGAAAAAGACATTTAACAACTTGAAGCAATCAATGAAAGATTAATTATAATTTAAAAGTGACTGTTTGGTGGTTCGATTGCTTCTGTCTAAAGAAGTGTTGCTGGTCTCCTCAATGCCAGAACAACCCCACTCCTTTTGCAGATAACATTACATTAAAATGTAATTATGAGCACGCATAACATGGGGGAGCAAACTTTGGAAGTTGAAGTTAAAAATATTTACTTTACAATAATCAGATAGGAACTGGACCTTTGGTATTTACTAGATAAAAGAGAAATGTGAATAATATTTAAGTTTGAGCTAATGAGTTATTTGATGTTCCCAATGTTATCTGTGCGAAGAGATAATTAAGAATCAATTAACGATTAAGGCATGGAATTTATATACATTATGAAAATATAAATATGTAATACAATATAATAATAATATAGATTATTATTATTATTATATGTAGAGGTACATTACATAATCTTCTCAGAATTAAAGTAGTAAAATAATTCTCATAAGACCAAGTTCCCACTTAACAGTAGTAGTAGTAGTACCGCTTACTCATCCAATTACATAGGCCAACAAAATAATGTGATTTGGATTTGTTTTAGTGGCTAAACTAATTCTATTTATGGCTTTTTAAATATTTACGAATAAAAATTAAATGACATTCTAAAAATTGCCACTGGGATTAAATTGTGTACAAATGACGAAAGGCTACGAAAATCTTAAAGTACTGCTTAAAAAAATCAAATAAAATGATCATATTTCTGTTTTTAACTGATAGTAATTATTACAATGATCATAGTTAGAAAATTTGTGGGGATTTGAAAATTGTTGGACTTCTACTAGGACAGCAGTCAGAGTATACGAAGTACCTATGTGTTTTTGTGAGTGGGATAGTCGAAGTAGACATCATCATTGGAAGAAAAAGGACTGGATAAAAAGAGATAATTATACTCCACTGCATATTAAACTAGGATTAATGAAACAATATGTTAAAGCTTTCAATAAAGATGGAGACTGTTTGAAATACCTTCGTGAAAAATTTTCCGATATGACAGATGCAAAATAAAAGGAAGGGATTTTTGTCGGTTCACATATATTAATGAACCGAAACTGCATGGATTTCATTTGTTAATGTTATTGAAGTTTTTTTGGGAAACAACAAGGAAATTGTGGAAAACATGCTACAGAAATTCATGGAATTGGGATGTAATATGAGCAGAAAAGTTCACTTTGTACACTCGCATCTTGATCACTTCCCTGAAAATCTTGGTGATGTAAGGAGCAAGGTGAAAGGTTCCACCAAGATATGAAAGAAATGGAACGCAGATATCAATGTCGGTGAACTGTTTCAATGATTGAATATGTATTTGCGAGTTATGTGAAGTTTACTATTTAATTAAATAAAGACAGATCTATTTCTTACTCCACTATTTTATTTAATCACCAAATGTACATTTCGAACACTACGTGTCCATTATCAATAGTTAACTGATGTTTACAAAATTTTCAGTAAAAAATATATATACTGTCAGGATAAGTGGAAAAACCAAAAAGCAATAAACGCAGTTAATACCTGAGTGCTTAAATGCGACCGGAGATAATACTGGAAACTACAAAACAAGCGTTAATTACAATTTTGAGATAAGCTGTTTCTAGAATTAGTCTTAACTGAAATCGGAATTAAATCTAACAGTGAATTATGAGAGGGCATAGATCGAAATTAAGGAGTTTATACATGTGTTTTTTTCATTTCTATTGCTTCTAATGCGCTCAAGTTAAAAAAAAATAGACCGTTTTAATAATTTTACATTTTTGATATTATAATTATGTCTTGTTTGTAAAATATGATGCGCAAACGCTGACTTTTTAGGATTCATAATTCTAATGTGGTAACATTGTTTTTTAAACCTAACATTAACATTTCTTTGGGTTTATCCGATGTAAATTTTTTCGCAATTTGAACAACGTTCTTCATTTGAAACTAGCAAAAATGATTCATCTACATACATGGAACCAAACCTTATAAAAGTGTTCATCGTCATCAAAACACAAGTGAAGAAGAAATCCATCAGGCTTCACAAGAAGATAAGGAATCTCGTGGTGTATGTAGGTATAACTAGTGACAAACAAAACCTGCCACCACTCCCATCACTCACAGTGATAAACAAATCAGACGAAATTTTCTCCGAAGACGAAATAAACCTTCTACAGAAAGGTTTAAAACACTCTTTAAATCCAAAACACTTTCCAGAGAGAAGATAACAATAAAAAAATGCCTCCAAAACGTGACAAAAAGAAGAAATAAAACAAAAAGCTCAATGATGAAATGGTAACTGCAAAGAAATTGGAAAGCAAAGATGTATTTTTTCTTAAATCAGACAGAGGTAATGCCATAGTTATTGTTAACAAAGTAGACTATTTTCAAGATGTTAGAGAAATGTTAGAAACTGCATAAGAAAAACTAAAAATCCATAAGTTACCTTCAACAGTAAAATTAATAACACTTTAAAAGAGTCAACAAATTTAATGACACAGTCAATTCATTCAAGTTAAAGAACCCCAACTTATCCAGATTATATTGCCTTCCAAAAATACACACACCCGGGAACAAACATAGTTTCGAATATAAACTCACCCACCTACAAATTAGCAAAATGGTTAGTTGAAGAATTTAAAAATCTTGAAATTCACAACAGCTTTTTAGTTAAAAACTCTCTTGAGTTTACAAAAAAAATGTTGGATAACATTGAATTAGCACCGGATGAACAATTACTTTCATTCGATGTTGAGTCACTGTTTCCCAGCATACCAATAGACAACAAGTTAAATATTCTAAAACGCATTTTAATAGAAAATAACATGGACACAGATAAAGTCAATACCAACATTAAATTAACAAAAATGGTAATGGATTTAAACACTTTTGAATTTGAAGGTAATTACTATAAACAGAGCTGTGGTACTGCCATGGGTAACCCCTTTTCTTTCTGAAATTTTTCTAAATGATCTCGAAAATAGTGTTGCTAAAACAGAATTCAATATCCATTTCAATATTTTTCAATTTTTATCGCAACTGAACAGTTTTTATCCCAGCATTAAATTCACGTATGAGGTTGAACCCAACAAACAACTTAGAAATTTGTTCTTGAGTTACGTGAAAATTTATTTTATACACTTGGAAAATAAAATATAACAAACTTGCCTTTTTAGATTTACTTGTTATTAGAAATTTTTATTCAACAGTATGATATACATAGTCATCAACCTCCCGATTACCAAACAAGATCGAGAACTTGAATTTAACCTCATACGATAAATAGCTGATTTATTAAATTACAAGCAAAAAACAATAAAAAAACTTATAAACAAACACTTGAAGAAACATTACATGGAGTCAATTGCAACATTAGAACCGATATCAAATTCAGTTAATCAACATACATATGTTAAAATGATCCACACACCTGCCGCCAACCATACATTAACAAAATTCTTATAATAATTCAGCTCTATTCCGGCATATTATTTCTAATACAAAACTTAATAGATTCCTAGGTAATAAGTTTAGCAAAGAAGACCCACTCCTTAACTCTGTAATTTACTCCTTAAATTGTTCAAATTGCAAAATAATTTACATCGGACAAACCCAAAGAAATGTTAATGTTAGGATTAAATAATATTGTTACCACATTAGAATTATGAATTATGAAAAGTCAGCGGTTGCGCATCATATTTTATAAATAGGGCATAATTATAATATCAAAAATGTAAAATTATTAAAACGGTCTAATTCTTTTAACTTAAACGCATTAGAAGCAATAGAAATGAAAAAACACATGTATAAACTCCTTAATTTCGACATGAGCCCTCTAAATAATCCACTGTTAGATTTAATTCCGATTTCAAGTAAAACTAATTCTAGAAACAGCTTATCTCAAAATTGTAATTAACGCTTGTTTTGTAGTTTCCAGTATTATCTCCGGCCGCATTTAAGCACTCAGGTATTAACTACGTTGACTGCTGTGTGGTTTTTCCTTTAATTCTCACTGTATATATATTTGTTACCGAAAATTTTGTAAACATGAGTTAACTATTGATAATGCACACCTAGTGTTTGAAATGTACATTTAGTGATTAAATAAAATAGTGAAGTAAGAAATATAACTGTTATAATGATTACTGATTACTGCTGGTCAATAATATCAGACAATCCGACCTTGGAATACAGAAAAAAATCCACTAAACGAAGTTTTTCTTCTGGAAAGAAAATAAATTAAAGATTGTTTAAGACTTTTTCAATTTAGTTTACTATTTGTAATTTGTTTTTGTTTCTGCATAAATAAAAGTATTTTGACCAAATTTTGAATTCGGCAGATCAAAATTATACAAAATCAGATGTAAGATACGTAAGAATCTCATTTGACAACAAATTAACCTTCAAATCCCACACCCTCGCATCCTTACTAAAATCAGATACCCCTTAATCCCATTCATAACCCATCTAATACACTCCTGTATAAATTAACCCAAGTAATTCTTATTGAAAAGCGACTGAAACACCTATCCCAACATTTTGCCAAAAATCCCCACAACCTCGAAATCCGTAACCAGTTGTGTATTCCTCGCAACCCTTTAATCACTCCAAAGCCAAAACAACCAGAAATCACCATTCATCAATTCATCTCATCAGTTCATAATGACTTTAGTGATCATAACCTTTGAATTACAGAAGATAGTTAATTTCGTAAGACATTAGTAATCATGACGTTTTTAGACAGTTAAATCCATGCTGAAATACCGCGGGTCGAAAGTCACTGATTAAAAGAAATCTTCACTGCCACTTCACTGTATATACATGCATACATATTGTAATATTTACTTTTAATAATAAAGATGTTTTCTCTCTCTCAGATGTAATATCGAAATCAACTTTCAAAAAGTCAAAACTTGTTAGCTTGGACTATGAAACCATATGCGGCTACCACTTAAGTTTTTTGTAGAACTTATAGAAATCGTAGGACAACTTTTACAACTTGAGTTGTAAATTGCTCCTAAGCATCTAGGGTCCGTATTGCTACTTTAAAAAGAAATGTTTCTTTTAAATCAACCAATTCCATATTGGTCAAGTAAATTGGTTCTAGGTAAAAAGATATAAAAAAATATTTCTCGATTAAACAGCAAATGTTATTAAAATAGCGAGAAATACATTTTGTAGTGCTATCTCGATTTTTGATTATGCTGATAATTGTATGTCATAAATATACTTTACAGTTATTATCTAAACCAAATATTCCAAAACCGTTAATTTTATCATTAGGATAGATTATTGTTATTTTCTCTGCATGAGTTGATACGCTGATTCATTGGTTTCTGACTTTATCTAATCTATTTGTATTTTAAACCTAAAGTTTAATTTTATAGAGACAATCAAAGTTTGCATTTATGTTTCCTGACTTTTATGTAGTTCTCTTTCGGAGTTAGTCGCTATTATAATAATTTTAATCCTGGATCTGAGCATAAGCAGGTAAGAATTTGTTTAAAAAACTTAAGGTTTATTCAATAGATAAATCTTCATATATTTAAAGCGTCCATTGCCTGATAATTTTTGTTTACATGATGACTCCTTTTTTCCTTTGGGGTTACATATAAAGTATCGGTAAGGTATTCATTCTTGCATTCATGGTAAGGGCGTAAATCTGATGCATGGTATACTTCAATGAGTGTATTGGGTGATGCATTAGTCAATTCTTTGAAACTGATAGGCCTATATAACGGGTGTCCAACAATTATTGCAGTCCCGGGTGGCGTTGGAATCAAAAACGTAGACCGATTCTTACATGTGCCAAATAAATGAACTGACATTTTAATTGTCAGTTCATTTATTTGGCACATGTAAGAATCGACCTACGTTTTTGATTGCAACGCCACCCGGGACTGCAATAATTGTTGGACACCCGTTAGTAGGGTAGGATCCATCTCATTATGGTACCAGTTTGTAACTTTCTTTTGACTAAAATTAGGTCTTCAATTTTATATTGTAAACTTTGGTGTCTATATTTATCTGTGTATTCAATATGTATGTATTTTACCGCACAATTTTGGACTATGTTGTGATGTTCTGGGCTATTATCTTCCAATTAAGGTCTTTGGAATTGCTGAGATGCATATTTTTTTCCTAAGAAGATCTCACTCACTAGGGTTTTGGCACATTCTTCTCTTGTAGCTCTTTTTACACCCAAATGTTGATACTTTTGATTAATGGTTGAGAAGTGTGATATCAACAAAGTAAACGTTTTGTTTAATAGTTGATAATTTTGACGATTAAATGAAAAATAGAAATATAGCTAGTATGCATACCCAAGGACCAAAAATTATTGGACACTTGGGGGAAAAATGATTGGCCAAACAAGGGGCAGCAAGTGAATTCACAGAGCCTTTATAATAATTATTTATTAAATAGCTTACTTTTTGCCGTAAAACTATGTTTTTCCAGAAGAAACATATTAGTGTCTTATGCATTATATGCAGGGTGATTTATTTAATTTACTTTACATGTCCACTTAAAACATCTAACAATTAACATAAATTTATAAATTACTTAACAATTTAAAGCGGGATCATACGGGCGGATTTCACGAAGTGTTCTTCCACTCAAACCCCTGCTGGTGATGATACCATCAGTATATTTTAGCAATTTTCGACAATATTTTGGCCATTGTTGGCTTATTTTTGCTCATTTTGTTTGAGACTTTTTTCTGATCTTCACGTCATTTTGACCTGTTATCCATCTTGGTAAGTTATTGTTATCTTGTTGAGCTTTGATTTAATCCTGGTCAGATTTGGTATTATGTAGAAATCTTTGTTCAATAATATATTTTTTATTGATATCATGAATCATATCGTCGTTTCCTGGATGAGTCTCAAGAGCACGGATAGTTTTCTTTAGTTCAGTACCTGTCCACCAATTAGCTCACAACTCGATGAAAGGAATAGATTTAATGAGAAAATTGGCATACCTAGACTGAGATACTTGGTGGTGATGAGAGTCAAGATAGGACATCTACGACAACATTTTGCTAATGTATCTGATATTCGCACAATACAGAGTAATTCCATATCTCTAAACAGCCAGTTCAATTGCGGTATCTATCTTCATATGTTCTAAATTTATTGAGCCTTTATACGATAATAATAGTTTTCTTCTCCGATAGTTTATAATTGGGATCAGTGGATTAGTAATCTGCTTACGAACATAATTGGGTAGTGGGCTTAAAATTGCTAAGATATTTTATTCGTTACAGAACTAGTGGTGATGGAAGAGCACATTAGAGTATCCGATATGTGTTATATTATTTTTACTAACTACTACTTCGGGGAGGTTAGAAATAAATCGTCATTATCGTGCATAAAATTGCAAGACAATATTTTTAATTGGTGGGTTTTATCCATTTCATTATGATTGTCATCTAATTTAAATTGATTATTTATCTGAGAAAAAGTATTTGGATTGGTATAATTTATATTTTCAAAATTGTGGTGAATGCTCTTTTAGCTTCTAAACACATTGGTTGAGTGTTTGTGTTAAAACTATAACAAATAGGCGAAAATTCACATAGCACTTTCTGCTATAACCATTATTCATAGAAATATGACAAGGGCGTTCAGTAAAGCAAAGAGAAGTTACTTAATCTCAATTGTCCCATGATAAAATACTCTCAAGAGTTATTTTAGATTTCAATAATAAAACTGTTACGGTCACAGAAAGTAATGAACATGTTATGAGAGTGTACGATTTAGAAGAAAATGATGTTTAGGAACACTACTTTAGGATTTTTAGATGTAATAGTAGGCCCACTGCCAAGTTTCCTGTGCGAAGAAGATTATCAGACGAAAATTAAAACCCCAGATGCACTCCCATAAAAGGACAAAGCAAAATTGTTGATGATGTTACAGGACTACAGTGATATTTTTTCACTAGCAAGCGAGATATGGGATTTACAAACTATGGTGAACACAAAATTAAAATCAAAGACGGAGCTACAACTATTAAGGGTAAACCCTATCGGACATCGCCACGGGAGAGAGAAATAATACCACCAGTGGTGGCGCCATCCGGCCTTTTGTAACCCATCCTAGTAGGCGTGCCATTTGATCGTGGTAGAATTGATCTTCTGGGACCATCCCGGAAGTAAGAAAAGTATGTGAAAATTATAGAGGTTATCTATTATGCCACTCGCTACGTGGAGACAGCTTTGTGCGATGTCAAAGCTGAATCTGTCTCCAACTTTATTCTAAATTATATGATTAACAGGTATGGTTGTCCTCGATCGACTTAGGGCGATCGAAAAACAACCTTTCGTTCTGATTTAAGTGATACCTCTAAATTATTAATAAAAATTAAAACCGAGAAGCTACCCCTAAATATTTCGACAACTTCAATTAACTTTAAGAGTCTAAAATCAATACCATCAACGGAATTTACAAACGTGAACACTTTTTTAGAAGAATTGACTAAATATTCTGAAAGTTTTGAGACCTTACAAATGAAAATTATTCTGGGGAATAATAAAAATTTGAACCACTATTTTGTTTATTCAAGTGCGGGTATTTTACTCGTTATTTTAATTTGTTTTATTTTCGGGATTTTTATAATTGGGCTGAAAGGCCCAAGATCAGAAGCCACATATCCCTCAGATTGACAAACGGGCAAAAGTTAAGGGTAACACCTCAATAGATGGCCGAGGGTATTCGCGTTGTACCAATATTGGAAGATATAGTATAATGTTAATAATGGGATGTTGATACGCCACCTAACACGCACATGATTTCAGCAAATGGTAAACTCACTGTGGGAATGGCGCAAGGTCCGGACAAATAGATATATGGATAGATATTAATTAGTACTTTTGTCAACAAATGAATGTACACGTCAATACAATATTCATAGATGTTCATCAAACTCGACAAAATGGCAAGAGCGATGGAGATGGATGTTAGCTTGAACATCAGTTCCGATATGTGAAAATACTTTTTACTCATGGCCCAATTGTGATATACTCTAGTTTGCTTTCTGGATGCACTTTACTTATTTTGTTGTTGGGAAGGATTGGAGAATTCCGATAACTTTTCGTTTATCCAGAACAAGATCATATCGGAATGTGGTAGAATCGTGGTTATTTATCGAGGGAATTGCTGGAGCGGTGTCCAGCATGTGCACTACCCCCTGGGACAGGCTGAAAGTAGTTCCGCAAGTGCGAGCGGATCAACAGAAGATGAAGGACTGTTTGCAGAATATAATATGGTTCGCATCCTATGAGCATAGGCATACGAGAGATCTAATTTCGATTTATATATATTATCACTATCTAGAAATGGTATTGATGTAAAATTCGAAAGTAATCGGAATAAAATAGTAAAATAAATTGGGAAACCAACCAAGTGCCTCATTCTAAACAATTTTTAATAATAAAATTGTTTAACCACGTGATAAACGAAAACCAAATTCAACAAATATCTTCTACATTTTGATCAATTAATGGATTTTAGCACGGCGTGTAACATATAGAAATTATTTTTATATTGGGTTCAATGAGTTGTAGGGCAACTTTCAATTTTAGAAAAATTAGTTTATACCGTAGAATTTTTCTCCAAAATGCATATAAAATTATGCATGTTTGTATGGAAAGAAAAAAATACATATTTCTGAGCCAACACTTTAGTTCGTCCTTTTATTAAGTTTTACCACCATATAATAATTTTTCTTTCTAGAAAAATGTCAAACTCGTGACTTGCTTCTTAATATTTGATGATTCATCATTGTTGGAGAGAGTGACATGTTTTGATCTGTTTTCTTGAATTAAATTGTTGTTTGTTTCATTTTATAGCTCCTTCTGGTTTTGGTAATGGGGTTTATATTTAGGTTTTGGTTATTTCTTAAGAATCTTTGGTAATCGAAAATGTATCAGTTTTGTGTATATCTTCTATTTAAGCAATTGATTATTTTCCTAAAAGCTTTAGTGATACCTTTTAAAATGATTTCTCTTCTAGTGTTTTTGATTTATATTACATTGGTTTTACTTGTACTTTTATCATTCTTTAAAGAGAGTGACATATTCTATAAAATTTTCCATTCGTTATAATTCATTTTTAATGTTAAATCCGTCATAATAAAATCCATTATTCATGTTCTGTTTTAATGTTTTATGTTTGAGATTTTCTCTTTTAAAATATTTTCTACTGTGTTTTTTTTCAAGATTTGTAATTGTTTTTTAATTCCAAATATATTTTCCTATTTTATGAAATTTTGACTATTTTTATAAATATTGATTATAACTGTTTTTCTATAACATTTTAAATTATATTTCTTTAAATTCTCGTTGTTATCGTAAATTTTTTTATTGATTTTTGAAATTATAATTAAGCTATTTGTAGCAAGTTCTCTATTACATTTTTTTTCATTATTTCAACTGCTCTTTTTTCAATTTTAACTGCTTTTCTTTTTATATATTATCTACTGTTTTCTGTAATTCAAAATTTTGTTTTTAAGACTTTTGTATTTTTTGGCATTATTTCAATTGTTTTTTTTTCTTAATTTTAACTGCTTTTCTTTTTATATTTTCTATTGACTTTTTTTTAAATTCTACAGTTTGGTTCTAAGACTTCCCCGTTGACCACTTTAGTAATAGTTTCTTCCGTTTGGTTTTCTCTATAATTTTGTTTCTACTTTTTCATCTTTAATTGTTTGCTCTTTAGTGATATGTTTTCCATTCTTTGCAGACATTTCTCCACTTTCAATTTCATTAATTAGTAAAATCTCTGATTCACCCTATGGTGTATAGGTACAGGTTTTAATTCAACGGCTTCTAAAGTTTGTTATTGGATTTTCTAGGTAACTTTTTTTGCTTCTTAAAACGTCGGGCGTTTTTCTTCTTGATTTTTCTCTTCTGGTTTATTTGATTTTCCCCGCTTTCATGATTTAGTTTCCACAATTAGCTGAATTTGCAATTTCTCTTTAGAATCTTTTTGTTATATATGTGTTTCTTCAGTTTCCTATAATCTTAGCCTTTCAAATTCTTTAGTATGTTTCAATAAAAATAGCGTCTAAAAGTAACTCGGAAGATGTTAAATCTTGTAAACAGTGTAATGTGTTGGTTAAATAATATATGACGTGCATAATCTGCAATAGTTATTACCACCCAAAGTGCATACTTAAGATAAGTGAACTTAATGTGGATATTAATGGTGAAATCAGATGCTGTAAGTACTTAACCTCAAATCACGACGATGATCAGATGCAGATCAATTGCAATGATTACTTCATTGCAATTGAAATACTCCATTTTAGGTATGTAATCAATCATAAAGATGGAATGATTAGCGTAGTTAGAGATAAAATCTCAGTCTTAAAAACAAATTTTAAATTATTAAAACAAATTAGCCATCAAATTCCACCTCTGGTGGAAGATAAAGAGAAGGAAACTGTAACTGGAATTAACTATGAAATGCAATCTCTTAGGGAAAATAAACACAGGAGATAAATGGTCAAAGAGAAATGGAAACAATGAATGCTTCAAAGACATCAGTTGATAACGCCCAAATTAATAATTCTCTAGACGGAATTTATATTAACAAAACTACAGACGTGCAAAAAGATCCCGGGTTATTGAACTATAAAAAAAATAAACACGAAAACAAATCGCAGAAATTCAGTCCAGATATTAATAATGAAAAAAAAAACCATTGGAACTAGCACTCTAGGAAATTATGAAGTCTATCAACATGTACGAAAAGTTTGGTTTAATGTAAGTAAATTTAAAAATGATTTTACGACTGACAAATTGAAAAATATTCTCCAAGAAAACTTCGACAATATATCATTCGACGCAATTGGGAAAAAAATCATTCTCAAAAGAAAAGTATATGTGTTTTAAAATTGGAGCTCCGATAGATACAAGAAAAAATAATCAATCCTAACAAGTAGCCGAAGTAACTGTGAGACCCTTTTACTTTTTTCGGAAGTATGAAAAAACCCGAAACTGGACAAAGAGAAATAAAAATATTGCACCAAAACGTTAGAAGTCAATAAATAAATTAAATGAATTAGAAGTAGCTTTAGATGATATACGTTCCAATATTATAACATTTACAAAAACTCTGAATGAACCTGGGGATTTCTTCTTCTGATTGTTTTGGTTTTTGGTTTGCTCTTATCTCGAGGGTTTTATTTTGGTAATATTTTCTTTCACCAGATTAGTAGTTTAATTCTCAGTTACTGATTTTATTTCTTTAAAAATATCTTCAGTTTAATTTAAGAATAGTATTTATGAGTTATCTATATGTTTTAAAACTTTACTTTCTGATGGTTTTGGTATAGGTTCAAAGCCAACGTCTTCGAGATTTTTTTTTGGTTATTTTTTGTTTTCTTTAATTTAATTGGCTGTTTGTTCTATTGTATTGGTTCTTCTTCTGGTTTTGGTTTTCGGTAATCGCAACTGTATTAGTTGTATGTCTTCTGTTTAAGCGATTGATTTTTTTCCTTTATGATTCTTCTTTTAGTTTCTTTGATTAATGGCGCACTGGTTTTATTTGCACTTCTTCTGACTTTTCTTAAGGAATGACTTTTTTAGTAATTGATGATTTTCGTAATTTGATTTCCTACATGTTACAAGGAATTGGCTCTTCTTTAGGACATTCTTGAGATGAGCGCCTAGGTGTTTTAGGTTTACTTTTTGTCTAAACTGTGTTTTTTAAATATTTTTGGTAATTATTAAATTCTAAATATTTTTAAAATGGTTTTGCAATTTTATAAAATAAAACTGTTTTTAGCAAGTTATTTATTGTATATTTGGTATGTTTTCAACTGTTTTTTAACTGATTCTCTTTATCTGTTTATATATTTTTTACCGTTTTTAGAAGGGTTGGGCTATTATTCGAATCAACTCTAGTTACATGAGATTCTTGGAAGAATTGGAAGTGGATGCCCAGCTCATTAGAAGATCTAATATGCTTCCTTATTTTGGGAATAATATGCAGCAAGATTAGATTTAGATTTTTGATCGAAAGATTGGTTATTACCGTTACTACATACATACATACATATTATTCATGATAAAGACTAAATTTAAACAATGTAGTAAAATAGTAAGTATTTTATTTATATAGTCGTTGTTTGATAATTTGCATAGTTATCAAATAAAAAGATATCAATGTGTTTCAATTTAAAAATATATAAATGTTACAATACTTCGATAACTGCAATCATTTTACTGTTTTTTTTTTAAATATTATTACTTTTGATAGTAATTAGTGTAATTGCTACGATTGCTTTTGTTCGAGAATAGTTAACAAATCTGGCGCAAGTCTTACTACAGAGGATATTATCTATTGTTTTTGTTACACGTGAGGAAATATCAACATTAAAAAACGTAAAAGTTTAAAGTAGCTTCATTGTTGCGCCTCCATTTGTTACATTACATTGAATAATAGATTTTTTTCCACGGGGCACGACACACGGCGAAGAAGCCGCACGGAGAGGAGATTTACAATTTTTAATGAGTTTTTATGCTCCCGAGTCGAAAGTAATTTTGAAAGAATTTAGATTGAAATCTTTATAAGAACGCCCACTCCTCCAAGGTTACACCACTCTTCTTACATGATGGCTGCGTTATAATTACACGTCCAGGATACACTTAAAATATTTGCGTTGTAAAGGTAAATAAATGCCCGCCGTTGATTGGCCTCGCCGTATAATTAGTAATGAAACTATATTAAGAATTTAATCGACTTATTTATTGAAAGGTAAGTCGGAAAAACGCGCGCGCAGCCTACTTTATGCGCGCGTATTTACTTAAGCTCGCCCAACTAGTTTATGCGATCTTTAATCGCCGAGTAAATTATATTTGAGCTTTCGCGAAGAATTTTAATCAATTCGATTCGATGTATTTGTTTTTGATTATATTTATGCGGCAATCAATTACCTTTTCTCCACTAAATTACCGTGTGCCGCCTCCGTCCTTTATTTATCACTAAATTAATAATTGCGAGATGCGCGGATTTTATCGCTGTTTATCTCGCCGCCCTTTCATCTCCGAATGCTCGTCACTAATTTTTATTAATGTTTTCATTTCCAAACGGATTCTCGCCGTGCTTCTAATCTAGTAGAATGTGAGCTAAACGAATTTAAACGAGGCCGTAAAATGAATAATGTCAATAATGTTCTGTTTAACGAGATGAAAACCATGAATTTTATAGATGCATATATTAAATATTTAATAGAGTTACAACCAACCAGAAGTTATAAGTATTAAATGTAGATTTCTGATTTGATAAAAACTTTTGCCAAGGATTTCTTATCATATATTGGCCATAACATTTTAGAAGCAAATTTATCGCGAGATTTTCAATTCATAGTTAATTTGAATTCTGAAAAATTCTCTAATTCATATCCATTTAAATCCTCTCAAGAAATTCCAGTAAACAACATTAAACCTTTTGTTTGTTTCTCTCGAACAACTTGAGGAAGCCTTCCCAACCCTCTAACTTCAAATCTTTCTATCAATAACAGGATTAATCACAGAATAGAGACCGAGAATTATTCTATATTTTTCAAAATCCGCCGACTTGCTCCTTATAGAATACAAATTAGAAATAAATAATTCAATAATCACACCTAATGTCATCAGAAACTCAAACAGTAACTGGTCCTTTCAGCTACACACGGTTCCCTAAACAGATAAATCGTGGAGAGTCATTCGAATAACCAAGCTTCAAAACATTTAAGACATAAATAATTTGCAAAAATAGATTTGATCTAAGTAATAAATTTTTATCGAACCTTCTAACATAGGTTACCCTTATCAAAATTAGCAAAAACATTTCTAGGTATAGTAGATTTTTATTTTCGGTTTATTATAATTTGTGTCACAAAATTAGCACCGCTAAGAAAATTTTTGTACAAAAAATTAATTGTAAAAATTTAGTTTACACTTCAGAAGCTACCACCTCCTTTGATTTGATTGAACGTAGCAACATGTAGCAGACGTTATTTTATATCATAATTATAACAACCTGCTAGATATTAACAGCAAAAGGTAGAAGCCGTCATGATGGATGGAAATCAAGTTGATGGACAAAACAAATATCGTTTAAAGTGCTGTAAACACCAAATCAGCAGCAAAGTAGTGGTTTGTGTAAAGTATGGCACCGCATATCATCACAGTTGCATTGCCAAATCTCCTTTTTTAAGGACAGCCCCCTTGTACTTTTCGAGATTTCCGAGTCTACTACTGCGAGGACCAAGCGATGCATTTTATAAAGGCAGAAATATCTCTACTTAAACGGATCTTGCATCTTAAACAAAAAAAGGAAGATAAGTAAGAATTAATAAAAAAAGTTGGTTGTTGAAATTGATAAAATCATATAATTGCTAAAGAGTTTTATACTTAACCTTAACTCAAACCAAGAAATTACTGCAGGTTCCACAAATGTTATACATATATCAGAAGTACAAAAATCTGTAAAAAAATAAAGGTTTCTACAAACAGTCCGGTCACACACCAAACAAAATTAATGAATATCTTTAATGACCAAGAGATGTCCTGTTAAATGTATAAACACTCAAAGAATTCTCTCACAGGTTACACTTAATATACCAGAAAAACGAACAAAAAAAGTGATAGCAACACTAGCTACACCTACTAAGCTCAAAAAACTAAGCTATACCGAGAAATGGACTAATGTCATAACCCGCAAAACAAAGCGCAAAGAACGAAATACAATCTTAGGTATATCGAAAACGCAAAATAATTCAGTAGGCTAAAAACCTTTGGATATCTGCTTGTTTATAATCTTAACCCAAAACATCGCCTAAAGAAATAATAGAGTACTTGAAAGACCTGAATTTTCAGAACATTAAATGTACTATACTGCAGTCAAAACACCCTGAAGAATATTTATCTTTTTAAGGTGGATTACCCCTATAATAATTAAATGATTTAAAGAAATCAGATACCTGGCCGGCAAATGTAAAAATGAATAATTTTTTTATGGAAGATTCGGAGAAGAGAAAATTTTGCAACAAAAGTAATAAATTAAATAAATTTGAAGCATTAATTTATGATCAAAATTTTAGTTTAATATGAATTTGTGAGTTTTGGCTTTCCAAGGATGAATATGTGTTTTCAAAGAAACAATGAGTTGCCAGATTACCAACAATTTACGAAATTAATCAAATCAAACTTCATTCTGTGATTTGTGATCATTTTAATTCCTATTTTGCCAATGAATGCCAATATAATGCCAATACTGAAACAAATTCGAATACTACTATGTTCAATTTATAATACTGTGCGGGATGCAATAAATTCTTTAAAATCAGGAAATAGCTCAGATATATAGACTTAACAGTAGATTTATAGTTGCTATTTTGCTACTTCTTATAATATCTAAAATAGTAGAAAAAATATTGAGGGAACAAATAGTTAAACAAATATTGACAAAAATAAATTTTTTAGTGTCCCTTAATATGGTTTCAGGTCTCAAAAGTCAACGACAGATGCTATCTTATCGTTCGTAGAAATCTGGTCAAACTATTTTGAACAAAAGATCTGTTAGCATCATACCTGTCAAACAGAGTACAAATTGTAAAACACAATAATAAACATCAGATCCATTACCAATTAAGTTCCTCAAGGTTCGGTATTACGATTTCCCTAATTTTGTCCCTGCATTGTGGTCTCCATTGTTCTTTTGTGCACGTTTGGATGTTTTACTCCCTCTGTACTCCTGTGTCCTCTATGAAGTCCAGGAGTTTCTGCCATGGGATGCTATTAAGCGGTTCTTCAAGAGGCATAGGCTTTCCGAATTTCTCCACTCTGCTTAATATGGCTCAAACCAACGAAGAGGTCTATGAAAGTAGTGTTGATAGCATAAACCAAGTAACCAATTGCAAAACAAATAGTCTTGTACTAAATAATGAAAAAACTAAGTAATAAGACTATGTTTACACTAAATTAAGTTGAGAACCATCTAGAAAATACCGCTAAATTCTTAGCAATTCACGGGAAATAATGAGTGATTTTTTAGCAACTTTCTTTTTGGCAATACTTTTTTTGGTAGCTCAGCTGTTTTCCTGTAACATGTCAACTGTCAAATATTTTCAGTTTTGTTTATAATCTAACCATGAATCGACTTACAACCAAACAACGTTTGCAGATTATTGAATTTTATTATCAAAATTCATTCTCGGTTAAGAAAGTGCATCGTGCACTTATTCCACTTTATGGTCAGTTTGGGCGGCGACCTTCTGAGGCGGCTATTCGGAATTTCGAACAAAATTTACATTATTGGACATTAAACCACCAACACGCATACGTAGAGTGCAGACAGAGGAAAATATCGCAGCTGTAGTTGCTGACCGTGAATTATCGATTTGGCGCCGTTTGCAGCAATAGGGCCTCTGTTACTCCACTACGTGAAAATGCGGAAAGGATTTGGGTGTAAAACCGTTTAAAATACAGCTGGTGCAAGAATTGAAGCCACGCGACCTACCACAACAGGTAACTTTTGGTGAATGGGCGCTTTCAAAGTTGGATGAAGATCCACTTTTTTATCGGAAAATTGTGTTCAGCGACGAAGCTCATTTCTGGTTGAATGGATACGTGAACAAGCAAAATTGTCGTATTTGGTATGAAGAGCAGCCAGAAGCATTGCAAGAACTGCCAATGTATCCCGAAGAATGCACTGTTTAGTATGGATTATGGGCCGGCGGCATCATTGGACCGTACTTTTTCAAAGACGACGAAGGCAGGAACGTAAATGACGAGCGCTACCGTGCGATGATTACAATTTTTTTGCCCAGAATGGAAGAGCTGGACTTGTCTGACATGTGGTTTCAACAAGACGGTACCACATGCCACATAGCACGCGAAACAATGGCCCAATTGAGAGGCGAGTTCGGTGAACAGTTTATTTCACGTTTGGGGCCGTCTAGATCGTGTGATTTAACGCCTTTAGGCTATTTTTTGTGGGGCTATTTTAAGGCTCATGTCTATTGGGATAATTCCGCAACGGTTGAGGCACTGGAAGCCAATATTGAAGAATTTATTCGTGAGATACCGGCCGATATGATGGAGAGAGTATGCCAACATTGGACCCAGCGTATGAATCATTTGAGGCGTAGCCGTGGTCAACATTTACATGAAATCATCTTTAAACATTGAATTATATAGATCGTTCTATCGACTCAAATAAAGATTTCTCTAAATTTTGTGGTTTTTTTAAATTAAATCCGAAAGCTCTTAAAAATCACTCTTTACATTAAGGGTGGTATACTTTGCATTATATGAATCACATATTAGAGATGGCATCTTAGTTTGGGGGTACTCTACATCAAGGCATGTAGTGTAGGACCTTAAATATATAGAATATTGTAAACAACATTTTATTCATTATAAAATCTTAACTGTATCTTACATCTACATACTGGAATGGCTTATTTACATTAAATAAACATACACTTATATATAGATCATAATTATTATGATCATAAAACAAGAATTAAATTTTACAATGCACTACCACCTCACATATTTAAATAATTTTCAAATTGTGGTTAAAAACTATCTCATATTAAAAGCATTTTACTCTTGGGAAGAATTTTTAGCTGATCACCTCACAATTAAGCCAAAGTTTTCTTTCACATTTGGGTCTGCGTTTTGGCTTTCCTAACCTTATAACTAGTGATGATGAAAGCTTTAACCTGTATTTTGGAATGAATTTAAACTGCTGTTAGGTATTCAGCACAAGACTGCCGCATATGTCTCGCAGTCCAAAAGGATGAATGTAACGTCTTAATAAACAATTTGAAGCTTGCTCGCTTTGCACCGAATTGAGTCGACAGTCTACCTGGGATATCGTTAAAGTAAAGGAATGTGGCAAGAGAACAAATTAATATCACTTGTTCCGAATACGTTTATGGTTAAACACTAAAACTCCCCGAGCACTCAAATATCCAAACAAAAGAAAACCCTTAGGTTTTCCTTAAGGAACTTAAAAATAAGATGAACCAATTGACTGCTGTTCAAAACCAGTTATCAATTAAACATTGTGTGTCCTCAAAGAACAGCATACAAACAACTTTAATTTTGTGCAAAATGATCAAATGAGAGAACCCTTTCAATCCTCATACTCCGGTCCATTTAAAGTTCTGGATCGTTAATCTAAATTTTACAAAACTTTCGAGGGTAATACGAGTGAGATAGTTTAAAACCAGCTTTTGTTAGTTTTTGAAGTACACGTAGCTGTGAAATCTGAAGTCCTGTGAGAAATATATTTGTGATTTCTTTATATAGTTTATAGTTATATATAGTACCAAAAGGACATTCTAAAGTTTCAATAAATAAATAATAGTGTTTTTGATCCTCCAAATAATTCTCAAGGGAACGTCATCGATTAAAGAATACCAATTTGGAATTGACATCATTAACGACGAAAATCTCCATGCGTTCCTTATTGAGAAGTAAATACGACCGTTTAAGAGTTATGGTGTTTCTTACCTCCGGTTTCTTTTCCAAGAATTTTAAGGCATTCAGTTTTTCTTGTTTGTTTCTATATATAGGATTCGTTTTTGTACAAATTAGTGCTTTTTTTCTGTTATATGGGTGTGATTTTCTCTCTAATATTGAAAGTCGTGTTTAAGTTCAATTCTATATAATTTCCATGCAAACTCACTATAGCAGCTTTACATATGCTAAGTGGACATCTCTTGTGTTGAGTTCTGCTATTTCTCCTTTAATCCATTTTCTTTATCGTGCGATTTTTGTGGGATAACTTTTCACTGTTTTTACATTCATGTAAAAATCATAAGTTTAGATTGTACTTTTCTCATTTTAGAAGAAGTTTGAAGTACCACTTACCCCTAGAGGATTACCTTGTTTGTGTATGTGGGTATGCTAAAGCAAGAAAAATGAAATAAAGATTTAAAACCAAAATATCAGAAGATTAATTTACCAAAGTATTCTGGAACTGAAAAAGGCTTCTTTAAACAATATATGAAATAACCAGTTTAACAGCAACAAACAATTCAGCAATTTACGATTAAAACCGCTGTCACCATTATCATCATCAGTTAATTATTATTGAAATGTATTTGTATTTGTATTTGTATTTAATTCTTTGTTAAGTAAATTTCAGATTAGTACGGATATATAGCTCTTATCACTATATATCCCTAGTGACAGCTAATTGTTTTGTGGATGAATTTTACACTATAGTTTAGTTTAGTTTATTTGATTTAAAAGTCTTGCGAAAAAATTGATACAAAGTAAAACACATTCACAATAACTTTAAAATTTAAATCACAAGACTTGAAGGCGCAGTTCACAGTGCAGTGTTCTTCCACCTAACCCAATATTTTCTGTAGCTGACAATAAATATAAGCAGGTGATTCTCGCCATACATTTTTTCCTTTGCTGGCACCTTTTTAGTTCCAATTTTAAGGAATAGTAAAAATTTATAACATCGACAGTTTGGTTATGAATTCATGCAATTAAACAAAGAGGATAAAACTTAAAGGTATCTTTTAAATATATAACCGATTTTTATTGATAAAGGTATTAAAAGCAATATTTGAGGTGAATAATATACAGGGTGGCCAAAAGTTCGTTTACATTTCAAATGATGATTTAAAAGAAACTAGTTTAGTGAGATAAAAACTTTCTATTTATTATTAAAGTACACAAATGCGGATTTTATTTAAAAAAATACATTATCCATATGTGATCCTTGACTATTTTGACACTGCTGCAACCTGGAGCGGAAATTTTTAATGACGGCCTCACAAGTGTTTCGTGAAATGTTTTGCATTTCGTCTCGAATATTTTCCTTTAATTCCTCTAGGGACACTGGGTTGCTGCTGAAAACTTTACTTTTAAGGTATCCCCAAAGAAAGAAGTCCAGTGGGGATAAGTCCGGGCTACGAAGTGGCCAGTTAATGGCACCTCTTTTGGATATTACTTTTTATCCAAAAATTTCGCGAACATCACTTAATGAGTCATTGTGTGGCATGTTGCCCCATCTTGCTGAAACCACGATCGTTGATTAAAACCATCGAAATTCTGTAGCGCTGGTGAAAAATAGTTCTGTAGCATGGCAATATGCCGCTCTGTATTCACTGTAACAGCATTTCTTCGGCGATCTTCAAAAAAGTATGGACCAATAATGCCTCTCGCTGACAACGCTGCTCATACAGTAACCTTGGGTGAATGCAGAGGTTTTTGATGCTTCAATGTAGGATTAGTGTCACTCCAGTATCTGCAATTTTGCCTATTCGTCTGAGAAAAACATGTTGGTAAAGCTGGCGAACCTCTCTAACATTTCGTTTGCAAATTGGAGCCTGTGAGCATGATCTTGAGGCTTTAATTCTTGTACCATTTGGATTTTATACGGATGTAAATATAAATCTTTGTGAAGAATACGAATGAAAGATGTTCTGTGCACACCTAAGGCATTAGAGCGCTTCCGAGTAGAGAATCCATGATTTTCACGAATAGACGCTCTTACACGCTCGACGTTTTCGGGATCTCTTGATGTTCTAGGTCGGCCGGATCGTGGTTGATTCATTGTCGAACCTGTCTCCTCGAACTTCTGTACCCATTTTCGAATCATGGAATCGATGGAGCTTCATTTTTACGCCGTATGTTGTAATGAGCGCAAAATTTTCGTTGCGCCAGAGTAAAAGAATCGTTGTTGCGGTAGTACTATCGTACACATAACGCAAGTTGTTTATCGTTGAACGACGCCATAGTATTGAATTCCCAATGGCCACTCTTGCGCGTCGTAACCCCTCCGCCCGCCCCGCCGACGGTGCTCGTCGCAGCTACCGATTCAAATTTGAACGGACTTTTGGTCCACCCTGAATAATAAATTGAATAGTTTAAACATTAATTTTTCATTTTTTCTACACGAGTAGAAGCACGTAGAAATATTAGGTTGGCAACTAAGTAATATCGGTAATAGCTCATATATAGCCTTGCTTTATATGTTTTATAATAACCAGTGTTCGTGGTGTACTTTGCTAGATATCAGTCACGTTGACGTTTATTTAGAAGTAGGTGATATATGAATATTTTGTTGATGTTAGTGAGAAAATGATGAAATTTTTTTAATGGAGGGAAGAACAAACAGTTTCGTCATACTTTACATTTTTAATTCCTCAAAGAAAAAAAAGCTGCCCAAGCTCACAAAAAGGTATGTTAATTTATGGTGATTTCGTTCTGGAGATTTTTCTTTTAAAGACGAACGTCCTGGTTAGCCCATCGAACTTAATGACGACCAAATTTTGATTTGATTTTGATTTTGATCATAGTCAAACAAAATCGTTAATCGAGGTTAAGTTTATTGCATACTGCGATAGAAAAACATTTAAAACGCCTTGATCTTTTTAAAAAGCTCGATATTTGAGTGTCACATGAATTGAAAGAGGCTCACTTAACACAGCGATTCAACATTTGCAATATGCACCTTAAACGTAATGAAACCGATTCCTTTCTGAAAAAAATCATCTCTGGTGACAAGAATGGATAATGTACAGCAACATTATCTAGAAACGAACATAGTGTAAGCAAGCAAAAAACATGTCAGTTTGGTGAGATTACAAATATTTTATATTTTGGGCTGTTTCCAAAGAACCAAACGATCAATCCATATGTGTACTTCTAACAAGTCCCAAAACTAGTTGGTTATCATCGGATAACCACATCACATCAAATGGGAAGAATTATCATCGAACACAAGCAGCAATAATTCACCAAAACAAAGCGCGGGCGGTTCTACAATATAATTATCATTAAGTAGTATTTTAAATTTAGATTAGATTAGACGAGGTTAGGGGATAGCCTTACAGCAATGCGACTTGGTTACATATTTTATACTAAACCCTACTATTCCTTGGTTAGGTCAAATAACTTTCTAAAATGCTATGCCCAGATCCGTTCTGGCGTTGTCTTCATTTCTCCGATTAGGGCTAGTCTGGTGGTAGCCAGTATTAGAGATTCGCATATGATGTGCTCGGTCGTTTCCTCTGCAAATCTATATAGTCTACAAGTGGTGTTATCCACTTGGAAAGATGGTACCTCATTGGGCCGTAGCCAGTTTTTTCTCGCTTTTAGTTAGGCACAAGAGGTGTTTAGCTCTGTTTGACTAAAGATCAATAAACATTTGTATTGCTATCGTTAAATAATTAGTCAATTCTAAATTATCCTGTATTTGTTTTAATTTGGGTTAAACAAGGCTAATCTTTGAACTTTGTTAAATAAATATCGTGTGACTTAAGGTTAGATCTACTTGGATCTACCGATGCAAATTGTAAAGTAAATTAACATCACCTTAAAAAATGTCAATTATTTTCCAGAATAATTCAATGGCATCTAGCCTTTAAAAATACCTAAGCTGATTCTTCCTTTAACAAGCCAAGTGAAATTGGCACCCCACTAGGTACAAATGTATTTTTGGAGTTACTACGTGAAGATAAAATAACATTAGGGAATTATAAAACTATTTTATGAAATATTGTATCACCAAATTCTCAATATAAGTATTGTAATGTGTAAAAAGTAAAAGGGCACAATTAAAAATAATTGGGTTATTGATGAAAGCGGTCCGCACCGGGCTGCAGATACTTTGGGGCGGCACTTTTTATATTTAGTTTTAGTTTTCACCTTAGGTCAATCTCCATGAGGATAAGATGAAAGAAAAAGAAGGCAAGCGAAGAAGTTCAGAATAAAAATACTGGAGCACTACTCAAATACATCTCCCGTGAATCAACTTCTAGTTCTTTTAATTTTGTTGCGTCAACCACTGGCGAAGAAGCAGCCGTCGAAGGCAAACAAATTTCTTCCACTGTTGAAGAGGAAAGACCTGCCTCACATACTGGCGAAGAAGTATAAAGTTCAAGTTCTGATGAAGAGTTTTCTACTCAAATTAGTCCATCTATTTCTATGATAGATGTTGGATTATGGCCTAACAAGATTGACGACAAAATTCAGACGCAGACTTCATTGAAGGAGTGAAACGACCTGGTAATACAATCAAAGCCAAAGGTGAAAGAAGAAAGCTTAATCGCAACTGTTTTTTCAAATTTTGCCTAATGGTGAAAAGCTATTAAGATCGTAGATGGTGTGGTGTATTCACCATCGAAGAAAAGTATATATTGCTTTTGCTGCAAACTGTTTGATTTTCATTGCCAATCAAGTTTTTACGCGGAAAATGGTTTTAACAAATGATGGGAACTTCATCCCAAAATAAGTCAACACGAGTTGAGCCCATTGCACATTCGACCATTTTCCCAATGAAAGGAATTAGAAATTAGACAACTTTTGATAAACTACAACAACAGAATACTGATAAGGAAATAAAAAAAATGGAAGGAAATTCTTACAATAATACTTGATATAATTAGATTCTTAGCAAAACAAAATGTTTGCGTTTCGAGGTCATCACATCAATTCAATGGAAAATAGAGGAAATTTTCTAGAACTTGTTGTTATTATGTGAACATGTAGTAAAAATTAAGATGGGTAATAAATATAGTATCTCCTATTTGTCGCCGAAAATTCAGAATGAATTCATAGAGCTATTGGGAGGCGCAGTGAGAAAAACAATATAAAGCAAGCTAAATGCTTTTGTATGATATTTGACAGTCTTCAGATATTTCCAACAAATATGTAGGTATTGATGGCAGCGAAGTTCAAGTTGTAGAATCGTTTATTGACTTTGTAGAAACTAAAGAAAAATCTGCAAATATGATTTTAACAAAATTAGAAAATGACGGATTAGATATAAAAAATTGCAGAGGACAGGCTTACGATAATGCAGCCATCATGGCAGAAAAACACAGTGGTGTTCAAACTGGCATTAAATTAATAAATCCCAATGCAGAAGTTGTACCAAATACAAATCATTCTTTAAATCTGGCATGTTTGCACGCTGCTTCTACTGCTACCGATTCCATAACATTTTTTGGAACTATCGGGCAATTGTTTTCACTGTTTTCTTCTTCTAGTCGTCGATGGGATGTTTTACTTTCTGTCACTGGTCAAGGTATTAAACGTAGCGTAGAAACTCGCTTGAGCGCTGGAACAGAAGCAGTAACTAGAGTGAAAAATCATTATTTTTTACATTTTAAGCGCCTTGGAAAAATTGACATCTGAAGAAGAAAATTGTAAAACGAGATTAGATGCTGGAATATTACTCAATTCAATGCAATCATTTAATTTTCTATGTTATCTCAATTTGTAGGAATCCGTCCTTCTAATTTATGACGAGCAAAAATACCTGCAAATAATTATTAATAATAATGTTCAACATCTTTAGCGATAATGGCACAAATTTTGTAGGAGGTAGATAGAACTTATTTATATCTTCTATTTTCGTTTTTGTCTAGTGTAAATTGATAAACCGCAGTAGAAATTTAATGACTGCGTGCGTAAATTTGTGAGAAATACGTTAGATTACTAATAATAAGCGCAGACTAAATATTTATAGCAAATAAATAGTGTAGGAAAATGCCCGTGCCAATTTTATATATAGCAGATATAAATGCACGTCGGCTCATTGTGGGAATTTTGAGCATTTTTCGAAAAGGATGCACGTAAGCAGCGTCTCGACGTCCGCGCTGTCGTTTGCGGGGGTGCGTCTAAATATGCTATTGGGTAGAGGCTTAACGACATCAAAGCCGGTATCCCGGGATTATTTATGGACTGGCACTATTCCTGATTTACACCGGCGTGTCACAAAAAACCTATTTACTACACAACGATAGCACTCATTAGTCACTTCCAGTGCCGTGACAACGTCTCGAACGTGAAAACTACACGCAAATAATTGCTTTATTTTCATTCGGGCCCCATCCGATGAAACGGATCCAGAATTAATCCGTGGCCCATCAGGCTCACGTCTCGGCGAGTTTATTTTGTCCCACTTGACAGCCAACAATATCAAAACACGGAATTGCAGTTAAAATTAAAAGCCAGTTTATTATTTGTTAACCTGCCGTTATATATAACGCCTCTTATTTTCATATTTGACAGTATGTGCTTTATATAATTGAAATATTAATAACCTGAGCTGGTTTTGTTGGCGGTTCTAAGACTATGAAGCACCATCTCTAATTGTCACTAACAATAGCTGCAACATGTCACTTAAAAATCATATCAAAAATCCATCTTTTTTCGAATATCTTTAAATTTAGTTGGCGAATGTAAGCACGTGTAAATTTATACGCCATAAATCACCTTGTATCTAACGATTCAGCTACTGGTAATGATGAATATCTGCGCAATTTGCATGGTAATCAGAATGTTCTCAATATAATTTTAAAAGTAAAAAACGCGTGTAATTTTCTAGTGAATGCTTCGCGGTATCTTGCCCACGTGCCATCCATGAAATTTACGATCTGTTTTCCAATATATCATCCGCATTAGTAGCATTCGCAGATTGCCGCCATTATCATGGAGATATAAAAGAAAATCCTGGTACCGCATAATGGTCGCAATAAAACAGTCATGGTTATTTACATGACTACTTTAAATTATGCAATGAATCTTTATTAATATAATTTAAATTCGTGCAAACATATTGAATTTTGTATTTGACATGAGGATGCCCCCCAAAAAATAGTTTTGCTAGTAATGCTGCATTTTTTTTGTAAAATAAGGAATACAATTTCTAGGATTAAGAGGTTTTTATTTTAATAAAACCTCCTGGTACTGTACTAACTATATTACATTAAAAGGGTATTTTAGCCTTAGTGACTTATAAAACACTACATTCAAAGCTATAATATAATACTATGAAGTTCATTTTCGAACAACAAAATATGTAAGAAGCAGTATGATGGAAATAAATGCAAAAGAGGATGAATTTAGAGTACCAGTGCCACAATAAACCAGCATACATTCAATATTGCATGAATATTTCACTGTCAAGAAGAAATCTTTGGGTTAGATACAACATAATTTAACAATCATTCAAAAAAGGGATTGTGTAGATTTGTCGAAAGAAATTCCCAAGAAATATAATTCGGGTGCTTCAAAACACGTCTATGATATCAAAACTGGTGATTCATGAATATATGCATGAAAGCCCAAATGATCTTCCACTGTAACCCATATTTCTGACAGAAATATTAGGGGAATAGCCACTGCTCTCCCCTTCACAAACACCAATTTCCCTAACAAGCAGACCAATCAACTACAAATGCCCTACACACACTAACATGTGTAATAGAGAAGAGCATAGCAAACAAAGGAGTGGCTCTTTGTGCATTCTTGGACATCGAAGGTGCATTTGGTAACACCTCCTACGAATCCATAGATATGGTCACTAGGGGAAGAGGAATTGATATCTCCACATCCACATGTATCCAAGCAATGCTCAATGGTCTCAGGATCACACTGTCCATTGGTGATGAGTCGGCAACTGTGTTCGCAGTAAGAAGGTGCCCAAAAGACGGGGTTCTATCATCTCTGCTGTGGTCAATAGGTGTCGATGAACTAATGTTAGTGTTATCAAATGACATTTTTGACATAAGAGGTGGGCTAGGTACAAGTTTCTTTTAAAAAATGCAATAAAATTAACAAAATAATTTTTTTCAGGTATTAGGGCTTTATTAGTAAGAGCAAATATTCCCATTAATTATGGAACACAACTTCCTTCAAGAGGCTGCCTCGGCTGGCTTCGTAGAAGCGCATTCTGTCATTCCAATTTTCCAAGACCTTGCTGATGGTTTCGGGCTGTAGATCACGGATTGCTTCGATGATATTGGCCTGAAGTGTTTGAATCGTTTCTGGATTAACATTGGTCCTTCGCGGTTTCCCACAAAAAAAAATCGAAAGGGGTCAAATCGCAGCCCCGAGGCGGCCAATTGACATCGCCAATACGACTGATAACACAATTTGGGAATTTGGTGCGCAAAAGATCGATTGTGGCATGAGCTGTGTGGCATGGCGTGCCATCCTGCATGAACCAGAGGTCGTCCAAATCGATGTCTTCAATTTCAGTTTAAAAAAAGTCGGATAACCTGGCACTGTAACGCTCACCGTTGACCGAAACATTATTTCCAGCCTCATTTTCGAAGAAAAATGGTCCAATGATGCCACCACTTCACAATCTGCACCAAACTGTCACACTTTGTGAATGCATTAGCTTCTCGACAATTACGTGCTGGTTTTCCGAGCCCCAGATGCGGCAATTTTGTTTGTTAACGTAGCCGCCAAGATGAAAGTGCGCCTCGTCAGAAAAGACGATTTTTCGCCCAAAATCGTTGTCCAGCTGCTCTACAGCCCAAACTGCGAAGCGTTATCGAAGCGGATAGTCGTGTGCCTTCAATTACTGAGTCAATTGGACTTTAATAGCGAATAATCCGAGATCTTTGTGCAGAGTTCTCCTCAGGCTAGTGCATGAAATGTTGAGCTGCTGAAATCCACGGCGAGTTGTTCGTGGATTGAGTCTCACACACTCTCGGCTACAGCAGCCACATTCTCGTCTGGGCACACCGTACAAAAACGAGGACCATGACTTTTTGCACAAATTTGCGTACAGAAGGCGCGGTGGGTGATTCATTTCGGCCAAAACTTCTCTTCAAAAAACCCACTGTTTGGGATACACAGCACTCACTTTGGAAATAAGTTTTCAATATTTCCCAACGTTGTTCAAACATAAAGCGACTCATTTCGTACCGCGGAGGCATCATACTGATTTTCTGTCAAGATTTCGAGCGGGAAAAAGTGTAAAATGACCTATGATTTAAAAAGAAACCACTACATGGCCCACCCTTTACAAGGCTATGCTAACGACATCGTGATCATAGAAAGGGCAAAGCATGAAAAATAAGTTCTTGGTGCCTACAGAAGGGGCTCGCCATCAACCCGAACAAGACTGGCATTGTTCCATTTACAAGACGAATAAAGTTAAGCCTTTTGGCACCAACAATGGATGGGTTTTTCCAACAGAGTTAACCAGTAGACAACACCACCGCCAAAGCGTGAAGGGCAATATGGTCCTGCCGCAGACTATTTGGCAGAAGTTGGTAGATGATATATTGGCTTTTCATAACGGTGATTAGACCAATAACCTCAGCAAGGTTCAACAGCTAGAATGTTTGGGTATTACAGGGGTTTTGAGCACGTATGCTACTGGAGCAATGGAGGCCACGCTAAACCTCCTACCTCTGAACCTGCACCTGAAAAGGGAAGTTGCATTTGACGCCTTGAGAATAATACACATAGATACTCCAAAATATGGACATGTATGCTAAAGAGCCCAAAGACCAAATGATAACCAACTACGACCTTGAGCCAAAGATTGAAGTGGACATTAATGGCCGCCATGATGTTGAAGTAACAGTCAGGTAGTTACAATGCTCTTCAATAGTTTGGTTCAGTGACGGATCTAAAACTTATAATAGAGTCCGATTCGACATCACTGACCCTGATTCATCTTATCGAGGGTTTTGGGCCGATCCCCATCGATATTTCAGACAGAAATCGAGGCCTTGTTCACATGCGCCCACGTATATTTAGAAAGGGGCTACAACAAAAGGAGCATATGCATTTACTCGGACTGCATTAAAGGCAATAAAATCACCTACATACAAGTCTAAATCTGTCTGGGAGTGCAAACTAACCATAAAGCAGCTGTCTAGAAATAACAGAGTTCAATTGCTCTGGGCTCCAAGTCACGCTGGGATTAAAGGCAATAAAATCGCCGACAGCATCGCCAAAGAGGCCTCCAATACTTCATTTGTTGGTCCACAACCGTACAGTGGAATAACAAAAGTCTGCATTACGGGGATGATCCAGGAATGGGAAAATACTGCCAAAAGTGCCCACCCGAGGCGCACGTCTGGCTTGCGACAGGCGAAAAGGTTTATCGCCTTTTCCCTGCTGCAAGGTACGGTCGGCTTTTCAGATTAAGCAAGGGCAACCTAAGACTAATAACCGGCCTACTAACCGGACACTGCCCTCTGAAATACCACCGTACTAAGATGGTTCAGACAACTGATGCCAACTGCAGATTCTGCAACGAGGCACAAAAAACAGCGGACCATCAATTCAAACAGTTGGTCTCTGCCCTGTTCCTTCAAAGATGGAACCATATGTCATCGGCCTTTTTAAAGCCTGATGAACTGGTACATATTAACCCTCAAACTATCGTAGACTACGTAAAAAGTCTAGACATTGCGGGAGTCAAGTAGGTCAGTAGGTCAGGGATAATTACAAAAGATCTCTTAGGTCGAGGTAATTTCGGAAGGTTCAGAGGCCATACGATCCACCGAACCCATAACATAACATAAACTATATTTCTGAAAGGCAGTGAGAGTCCAAGAATTCTTTTAGTTCTCTTTACTATTACTATTTGCCTTATTTTTGGCTTATGGTAGATTTTTTAGAAATGGAGATTTGACTTTGTCAAAAGTGACATTTGTTAAGCGCAGTAGTCGATTGTATGGATCTTTCGAGATGAGCCAAACCCAACAAAAAGTTATTTGCGTACGAAGCACTGCAAAGAAAAAGGTCACCTGATTTTTTACGGAAATTGGAATTGTGGTGTGACGTAGTAAATAACCATTTGTTTGTCAGTTTTCGGAAAAATAGCCAACCGCCGAAGATTCTCCATCAGGACAAAATTTACTTTATATGACTGAATTGGGAACAAACAACATCACGGCTAATTTAAATGATGTAATTTTTGAACTTGGAGAGAGAGACAACGATGGTAAGATCATATACGTAGTGACAAACAAGAACTGAGAAAAATATTAGATTCATCGTTTTCATGAATGATCAAGTCTGGCAATAAATCGAGACCTTAATTGGTCTTATCTTTATAGACAAAAATCGGCTTCGGATTACATATGTTATGGATACTGGTAACGTCAGATTTAAGAGTGACTTGACAGCCGCCCAAAGGGAATATCTTAAATTAATTAAATCTTCCAGTATTGATGGTATTTGGTACCGCAATGGCTCCGAAAATGTATTCGCAAGACATTTTTCTTTACTTCTCATTCGAGTCTAAAATAACAGTTTAAAGAATATTCAAATTTCTCTAGAAAATATCTCCAGTGCGTTGCTTTCAATGGGAATTGCAGTTTAGTGCCGGATAATGTTCCTAATATATTTATTCGTAATTGTCAGGATACTTGAATACATCCATCATACTTTATCTTAGCCCTGTCCCTAAAACCGGGCGTCTCTTGCAGATTTATATGTAATACCTATCCAAAAATCGAATGTAGAAAAATACAGGTCAATGTCTATTTTACCATCGATATCAAAACTGTTTTAAAAAGTTGTCCAGCAGCCTCTATTCGAAGCACTACGCACAGTTATTTCCAAAAATGAGCACGTTTTTATGTTAATAGATCCAAATTAACTAATTCATTTATTTATAGTAGTTACATACATGTAGTCCTAGAGAAGAGTTCCGAAGTTCATGCTATTTATATGGATTTTAGTAAAGAATTTAATTTAGGTTTAATTTATTTTTACACGACTTCTATTATTATATTTATTAATTGAAACTGTAGTTACAGTACGATCAAAGTAATTTTAGTGTTAAAGAACAAAATTGTTCAAAATGGTTCTTTTTTTTAAAATTTTGAAGTAGTAATTTTACTGCAACTGTAATGTTACCCTTACATTTTAAAGAAAAATTTATTTAAAATTCATGTTCTGTATTTTTGATTTGCACAGGTATTTTTGTCATCGATACTTACTAAAAATAAATATCGAATATCAAATAATATATAATAAATATCCGTAATATTTTAATTTGTTAAAATTAATTCACACTGTTCACACTTTTCTATTCAATTGTAGTAAAAAAATAAACAACTTCTGCAATATTTTCTTACATGTTGGTAATAATAGCCAGATTTAAAATAACTACATTATGTTTTATAGTAACAATATAAAAAATTTAAAATAATAATATAATGAGGCTCTTATAATTAGGTGCATATAAAGTTGCCTATATTATATTAAGGAATACATTCAATTGGAAATCAAGAATATAGAAAACATAATAAATAATCTAGGAATATTAAATAAGAAAAATTTTTATATAAATTGCACTCATTATAAAAAATTCTAATTTTAGGAAGAGATTTTTTTAATTGAATTATCCAATATTTTCAAATAAAAAATGAAATCTCGATAATATATTTTACAATTGTTTTGAAATTATTAGTATTAACAAACATAATAGGCAAATTTTGAAATAGCAGTGTCGGAAAGTTGGCATTTCACATTACTTCTCCTGATAAGACATTCCGATACTATCTTGATAAGAAAATTAGAACAACGCATTGTGGACACTGAATTTTTTTGAGTTGCTCAAGGGTCATTCGAGAAGCCTTTTATGCACCAAATAGAAGAATAATATGTTAGAAGAGAAACAGATCCGAAACTTAAGAAACTTTTCATGATTAATGAGACTTCCACAGTTTAATTAGTAAATCAATTACGAGAACACAATTATTTCCACTATAAATAATCTCCCTTCTGTCTGAAATGTGTAAACTCTGTATGCACCATTGCAGTCAATATCTGGGAAAATGAAAAATGTAGATATTGGCGATCGCTCGTTACAAATAAATCGTACCAAACTAATCACCACGTATATTATCCTAGCCTTAATAAATAAGTAAATTTAAACTGACTGAATGTAACCTAAACTTTCCAAAACCAACCTAACCTACCGAATTTAAACTAAAATATTAGCAATAAACTAGCTAATAGTTAATGATTTCTTTCCAATACCATCAAATACAGCAGAATTGTTCGTCGTCAATTTGGGCTTAGCGTTTGGACCACGATATTTTTCGCTTAGATATATTTGATTACGTTTCCGTAAATAATCGCAGGCACCAATTAAGTTAAAAGTTCATTTGAGCTTCTTTTTGAAACCAGCAGTTTTTTTGGTTAATATTCAGTGCCTGGTCAATAAAATAAGTGATAACATGCCGATATAACTCGTCGATTTACATGATTTTATCGACAAATATCAACGATTGTCCTACCATATCGTGACCTTGTTTTCGACGTCAATATTTTCAGAATCGTTGAAACCGTTACTTTACTGTTGAATTCGATACAGTATTGGATCTATAAACACCACAAATATTTCACTTTGGTCATAGTGGTACTGAATGTATCACACATCTGGTATGACTATGTACTAAACTACCCAAGAACGTTTTTGAAGCGTAATGCCAATTTTTAATTGCCACAGAGTAAGACCCGATGTAAAATATACATCGTAAGATATGGCTCACTAAAGATATCTAGAAGTATATACTTAGAACTTTACTTTACCTAATGAAACTCTCTAAATTTCCGTTGAGGATAGAGACCCCATTAATTATCTTATCTAATTTTCGGCAATTAGAAAAATCAATGTAATTTACAGGCAATAGATGGTATCTGAATAATGCCTCTATCCTCTATTTTTATTTTCTTGTAACAACTAATTTTCGTACCTATAATTTCTAATTTCTGCAAGATTTAGAATAATATATGACGTATCATGTTTATTACCTAATTAGTAATATTGGTTTCGAAAACAACTCGCTCCGGTATTTTAATACTTTCATCCTGTCTGCTCTCGATATTTATTTTTTTACTCTTTCATGTTTGGTTATTAACCGAAGGCGAGGGTGGCCGACGACTCATGTGGGCGAGGTAGAAGCCGAACAACTACCAGTCCAGCCCCAGGGCCCCAACGCAGCTCCTGAACTATATACTTATCCACCTTTATTACGTACTCAGGGCCGCACTTATCTCCCCCTGTATGGACGGCTGCCCTGAATTCGTTTCCTCCTCTCACTCTTCTTACCGTTGCCATATAAAAACAATGGAGCCACGTAATAACTGTGGTCAATTGCCGAAAAGTAATTATTCCGATAATTATGTACATCGGGTTGGCCTATCAGCCACGACGTTTATATGCTGATGTTAAGTAGCGTACGCTTTCGATTCAAATCGGCTTTCGGTTTCCATCATTTCGAGGTAAATAAGTAGAGTAGTTAGGCCCACCTAAATTGGGCAAAAGCGATTAAGGGGCGCCCAGAAAGGCCAATCGGCTTGCAGACGACGAACATTAAATCCGCATCAATTATACAGCGCAAAGGTGTTCAGACGTAACGGGGGCGGGCGGGGGTGAGCCGCCGACATGTTTATTAATAATTATGTCGTGCGTGGGTGTATGCCCCATTATGCAAAAATTCCAGTGTGGGTTCCCAGACAATTATTATTGATACGTTATTACATTCGCGACCGTATCATAATGGGGAAAATATAGTACGTCTAATAAAAATTTCTCTCCACACCTTAACGCAAATACATGTCTATTTTGAAGTAAATTATATATTATTTAATCAGAAAAGTGAAAAATTTAAATGATACAATTTAAACTAATTTAATGAAATAAAAAATATTAAATTACAATAATATATTTCTTTTGTAGAATAGAAGAACAAAAATTATAACGAAATATTTAAAAGTTTCTATACTATATATGTAAGAATAAAATCTATATTTTTTATTATTTCTTTAAAATAAAAGTGTAAAGCATTGATACTTTGTTGGGAGAATAAAAAATTCATTCAATTTAGATTTATTTATACATTTTTAACCCAAATAATCGAATAGTATTTTTTCTAAAAATTTTCCTAACCCATGAAACGAATATTGATTTCTCAAAGTATAAGCGTTGATTGCAATATTTCAATCAACGGTATAACTTAGAAGAATCGCTATTTTATTTACAGATGATTCATAGCATATGTTTTTGAACACATTGAAGATACATTTGATTTTAATGTATTGATGCAATGAAGAAGACGAGTATAATTCTTTCACAGAAAAAGTTTGAAGCATCGCCATCGCATTTAAAAACAATAAAGATACACTATTTTCTATATACTTGTACACTTTAAGTTCAATTATTCAGGTAGTACTTGTTGTAGACGTTTTCAAAATGCAATTTTATTTCGTTAAAGTAAAATTTTTATTAGCAGATGGATTGCAGCAATTATTTTAATTACATGAAAGACATATTCAATGAAGTATTCACGCGTTTTAAAACAAATTCCTTTGGTAGTACTTTTTTTTAAATTTTTCAAAACGCAAAGAACAAATTTTGTTTCTACAAAGTAAAAATTTGAAGGGTCGCCATTTTATTTGCAAATGAATTAAGTAATTTGTTTGACTATATTGAAGATTCATTTAATATTGGTATATATGTATAAATTTTCAGTTAATTTAATTAATCTAGGAGTATTTTTTCTAAAAATTTTCAAAAGAGAAAATGGATTTTATTTCTTTAAAGTAAGTTTAAATTGTTTCATTTTTATTTACAAATGAATTATAGATTTTTTTAAATAATAAATATACAATTATTTTTTTTAAGTATTTGTGTAATTCGTCTAGTAGTATTTCTTCAAGAAATTTCAAAACGCAAATTTTCAAAACAAATTTTGTTTCTTCAAAGTATACATTTAGAAGCGTCGCTATTTTATTTGGAGATCAATAAAAACAATTATTTTGGGGCACATTAAATATACATTATATTTCAATGCACTTACAAATTTTGAATATAGTTTCTCTGGTAGTACTAGTATTTTACAAAATGCGGGTGATGAATTTTGTTTCGTGGTAATAAAAGTTTTAGCTTCGTCATTTCATTTACAGGATACATTATTGCAATTATTTTTGGGATAACTCAACATATATTTTTTTATGTATCTAAATATATATACAATAATCTTTATTTGGACACATTTACAATACATAATAACATTTAACATACAAATAAATTAATGGTGTTAGTCCGTCTGGGCTATAGACCTGAGGTCTTTCAGCCCTTGTCTTGAATTTAAGGTGAGAAAAAAGGTATCTTTGCTAGCTAGCTTAACTGTCCTGGTGATTCGTACAAATGAATTGATGAATTGTGAGGGGAGGATGTTGATATTTAGAAGGGATATTTTGGTTTCGAGGGAGACAGAATTTGGTTAATAGAGGTTGGTTGTGAGGATTATTGACAAATTTAATGCTTAGGGCTAATATACGTTGGGAAGTATCTAAATATTTTAATCTAATTTCTCAGATGGTACTTTAGAAAAAATATATATTTGTAGACATATTACAGTAATTAAGTTTTGGGAGTGATACGCTCAATTTTAATGGATTTGCCTATTTTTAATCCCATTCTTAAGGTAGTACTTTTTCTAGAATTTTTTAAATCACAAGAAATGATTTGTCTTGAAGGTAAACATTTAAAGTGTCGTCATTTAATTTACAGCTGCTTTATAGCAATTGTTTTTGGATATATTAAAGATACATTTAATTTTGACGTATTTAAATATTTTCTATTCAATTCTTTGGGTAGTACTCTTTTCCACAAAAAAGGTGCGGGATACGAATTTTATTTGTTCATAGTAAAAGTATGTAAATTAAATACATCTAAACAATTCATGCAAATCAAATTGGGCACATTTTGTTTGCCGTTAAATTGCATCAATTGTTTAGATGCATTTAATTCATTGTTTATGTACCCACATATTTTAAATCTCACTTTTAAGGTAGTACTTTTTCTAAAAATTGTCAAAATACGGAAGATGAACTTTATTTCGTTAAAATAAAAATTGATGTGATGCCATTTCATTTACAGATGAATAACGGAAATTATTTTTGGGTACAATAACGATACATTTAAATTTATTATATTAAGATATTTTTAAACAAATCTCTTAGGAGTTTTTCTAGAAAGTGGAATGAAATTCTCCAAAGTTTGGAGCGTCGCCATTTTATTTTGAAAGTAAACTACAGCAACTGTTTTTAGGTAAGTTAAAAATTCATTTACTTTTTTTAATTAAATTACTAACGTAGTATAAAACTGTTGATCATTTCTGATAAATATTTTGATTTATGTTTTTTAATTGACTCTCCATGGAAAGGAGAAGAATGCATAAAAGTGTGGGTTTGTCTGGAGCAAGAGGTGAATGTGGCAAAATAGGTGCATAAGAAGGCGAAGGAGGTGGAGAGGCAAAATATTTATCTATTTATTTATTTATTACATCTTTGCATTCCTTTCTAACAAACAAAATATTACAAAATAAGAAAATATACTCAACATTTTGGCCGAAGGGAGGACGGCCGGAGTTCACTTCTTCGAAGGAATCAAACCGTTAATTTTGGATCATCAATGTTGCTTCAAAATGCCGTTACTTGCATCAATTATATATTTAATGCTTAAACAAAGCTTAGTTTCTGTTACATATTTGATATATGAGATACAAGGATGTATGGAGAAGAATAGATATAAACATGCTATAGGGCGTTATTAATCAAATGTAGGAGGCCAAGGTATCTGGAGAAAATCTGTTTCGGAAGAGAGAAGATGGTGACCTTGGTAAGGGCGGGAGGAAAGAGAGAGGGGAAAAGAAATGGATGTTCGAAGGATACGGATAATGCATATTATGTAAAGACGGGAAGGATACGTGGAGTCATCTAGCAGAGGGAGGGAGTAGAAGAGGATTGGGTAGATGGATGTAAAGGTGCTTATGAGGCTGGGGCGGCAAGGCAAGATCAGGGGTTGATGAACAAGAGTTAGCAGATTATAAAATTAAATTTAAATTCCTATTTAGCTTTGCAATTTAAAGTCATATTTCTGTTGAAAGTAAGAGGTTTTAACAATACATTTTCTGGAAAAGTATTTTAAGAGCAGTTAGAAATAAGTTTTAACAACAAAAAAATGTCAACGGTTTTTATCACTTTTAACCAAGCCTTGACAAAATTCCTTCATGATTCCCGAAAAAAAACTTTCATGACTATTATCTCTAGCAATATATTGCATCTAAATGAAAATAAGTTATTATTATCTGTAACCTAAACCTAATACCATCAAACTATCAAGTTTTTAATCAAAACTCCTATGCGATAATAACGAACGCATTTCCTCCTCTTTTTTGACATTTAGAAAGTTTTTTCTTGGGTTTGGTATGTTAAATTCATTTATAAATGTGCTTATGGGGTATTCATGTATTTATTCTTATTTGTCTTCCTCTTAACAGAACATGTCAAGTTAGAATCAGATCAACTATTTCCGATCCGTTTCTAATTCAACAAGGGACGCTACAGGGACCTCATCTATCATACTTTCAGTGGAATCTATTATGCCACGATTTGTATAAACTGAATTCTACATATTTTAATCCCTTGATATATTCTCTGCTCTTTATCGACGATACCGTCTTTATCAGCTATGAACAAGTTTTACTTAAATTAACATCCAACACAGTCAAACTTGATTTTTTAAATATATCAAAATATATCCTTCTAAATCTACTCAACTCCTTCTATATTAATATTAAAAGACCATTTACTCTAATCACTCTTACAAAAATCTAGACATCAGCTTCGAATTTTAACTAGATTTTTAGCTTAGAAGAGTAAAGGAATTTTAACCACAACAGCCGTTATTACGGCGATACCTTATGGACTATGCTGCAATACTTTTTAGTGAAGGAACGGATTTCCTTCTCTTTCCACAACTTTAATATTGCTATATGAAATTTCACGATGGTCTTAAACATTTTAATAATCTGCTCCATAATTCGACGCTTTTATGAAACTAATTATGTTCAGTTAGTTGCCAATTTTGGTTATATGTTATATAAATTAAACTCAGGGATAGGCAGAATAGCCTTAAAATATTTTTTGCACTACTTGATTTTTGAGGTAAAAAATGAAAATTGCGCATTTTGATACTTATATTACATTTTTAAGAAACTGAAAGATTGCTCTTTATGATTTGTATAACAATTAATTGTTAAGGATAATAAAATAAGTAGCTTAAAAAGTTTGCATTTAAAACTACAGAAAAATATTTATCATACATTCATGGGCATAATTGAAATATAATTCATAAAAGAAATCATGTCTGTTTATACAATTAATGTCTGGCTTATCAAAACAAAATATTGTATTTTAGAACCTCGCAAAGGTTATTTTCTTATGTTTTAATTTTTGATGAAAAAGTTAATATTAGGCGCTAAAAATTTAAAACAAAAATTATATAGCCGTATTGAATATATATAGACAGAGTTAGGCTTGCAATTTTCAAAGTATACTACAAATTGACATACAATTTATTTAGTTTTATTTATTTAAAAAATAAAACTTCAACTTCTCATCATTTCCTTAAAGGCAAATGGATTATATCTTGAATTTTGGAGGCGTTCACTTCGTAGTACATTTTTATTGAATAACAGAAAAACGTTTAACTTTTTTATACTACTTAAAAAAAAAGTAGTATAAAAATGTTAAACATTTTTCTGTTATTCAAATGGATTATATTTAGAAGATAAAAAGTGAAAAAGTGAAAACTTAAAGCCAATCAAATGGCGAACAAAACTTAATTAACAAATTCAACAATGGCATTCCCTATATTATTACTGTTAAATCTCGCACTTTTGGAGCATCAAAAAACTAAATGTGTACTATCAAAACTGTGGCGGTATAAGAAACTAGTTAAATGATCTCATGCTTGCTGTTAACAACATTGATTATAATGTAATAATTATAACGAAAACTTGGTTAAACAAAGTTATCTGACATCTCTCATTCAAAGCAATTCAGAAATTGAAAACCTTTTTATTGCGTTAAAGGCTGCACACAATTATATAATTATCGAAGGTGTTCACATCGCACCTGGGTCAGCTATAGATAAGCACACCAACTACACAGTAATCCTTGAACAAATCCTTGAATATAATGTGGCTACAACTTGCCCACTCTAAAATGGAACAAAGATAGAGGGATTTTCACATTATTATTCCCTCGGATTTAAATTGTATTATTAAAAGCTATAATTTTTTTATCTTCCTCAAATTAATACATTTCCAACTCAAGAGGTATATTTTTAGACCTGCTCTTATCAAACATCTCCCATGCTGAACCCAAATTGTCTGATAACGCTCTCTTAAATCTATAAATTTATAAGGAAATTAAAGTACCAAACTAATGTATTTGTATCACATCACTAATTATGAGTCATTGAATTTATATGTTAAATAAACTTACTAAATTCAGCAAATATAAACCTAATTGTTGACAAATTTTACGAAATTCTGGAGATATTACACGATTACCGTGTAATATCTACAGAAAGACGGAGACAAAATCATCGTTTGACTATGTTTCGTTTTCCCATCTACGAAGTAAATATAAATCACTATCTATTAATTGTTATAGAAATTACTTAGACAATATTGGATCAGAACTTACTGATGATCCTTCTGGAGGTACGTCAGAAATCAGGAAAATGATAATGCGATTCCTGCTGTTAGGATGCATGAAAATACTATTGCATCCGAAGGTGAGGACATAGTTAACCGATTATCGAATTGAATCTCTTCTGTTTATACTGTAGATAACACTCACTCCCCCAACACAACCTGTTTTGAAAATTTACTCATAAACGATAAACAGTGTTCAACCTTCTCTGTTATAATCAATTTCTTTTGGACGCAATGGAAAATAATAACCAGGTGGATTACATTTAGACTTTTCGAAAATCTTCGACCGAGTTAGCAATAACATTTTATTGCATAAAATCGAATCTTTAGGTTTTAATGAACTAGTTGTTCGATGGTTGTCTTCTTTTCTAATGAATAGATGCTAAAGGGTGAAAATGAGTAACTTTATTTCCAATCCAATTTCCGTTACTTCTGGGGTGCCACAAGGAACGCATTGTGGTCCAATTCTATTCTTGCTCTTTATAAATAATATAGAACATCGTTTCGAGTTTTTAAATATTATTATATGCTGATGACATAAAACTCTTTAAATCAAATGAATCAATAAATGATTGTATTTTTGTACAGAAAGACTTGAGCAGAATTGTAAGTTGAACAACTTACTTTTTAATACAGAGAAGTGTAATTTAATATCATTCTCTAGAGAGAGGGAGACAATTGTCTTTCGATACAGCATCGGACATAATATTATCCATAGAGTGACAGAGAAGGAAGAAGGATCTTAGAGTTACGTTTGACAACAAATTAACATTTAATTCTTACACTTCGGTTATTTGCAACAAATTGTTAAAATATGAGGTTTTCTTTGGAGGACATGTAAAGGTATGAGTCCTATTTGCTTACAGAATCTCTTTCGTGCTCTAGTTCATTCAAATATGGAATATGGAAAGGTAATTTGCATCCTTCATAAACTTATTAATGGATCTATGAAGTGTGATGACCTTTTAGCCCAATTTGATTTAAAATCCATCGCCATGCAACGTTTGTCAAGAAGGAGACCGATTTTCCGACTGCAAAATTTCAGTTCCATTTACAGCCAAAATAACTCTATATCCAGGATGATGGGTAAAGCGAATGGTCTGAATATCGAACTTTGGTTCGACTTATTTGATTCATCGTATCAACATCGTAATATCAGCTGTATGGAAGAATGCAATTATTGCGTAAAATTTTCGCGCGGCAAAACTCTATCAATACTCCAGAATGTATTGAAATAACGATGAAATAAAAATAAGAACTCATTTATGTTATTGCTTAAATTAAGAACATATATATATACTGAAGTACTGTAAATAATAATAGTTTTTGAAATACTTACCGGTAATATCCCAATAAATATTCAATGCAGGGAGATGAAGCCACTCCATAAACCATAGGGAAACTGAAAGGAGGAAAATTAAGTGTATACACTCTCGTACTTTTAGACAAATGTGCGAGGATTCCCGAAAGTGAATGAAAACATTAGAACATATCATTGGCAGAGAAAGAAGAACTCACTGTGAAATTCTCTTATTGCATCTATGGAAAACCTTGGACGGCTTATATGCACAACGTTTAGCTCAGCAGTTAATAGGGATAATGGAATTTTAATTCTAAGCTACGAAATCAAGAATTTTAGAATAAAGAACTAAGCAGTTTAGTTAGTTCTATCGGACATGCTACTGGAAACGTTTTTATGAATTTCTTTGAAAAATTCAATCGCGTCTACATGTATATTAACAACATCCATTTTGGTGAGGTACACCGTGCAGCAAAATACAAAGATAGATTAGTCTTGACACCCAAGTCCTTTTAAATTTAAAATAACACTGGATTAAATTCTTAGTTTTTCTATATAGAATAAATAACTTTTATTTAAACCATAAAAAATTGCAGATGTTTCAGTGAACATTGATATTTGTCTATGAACTATGAAAGGTAATCGTCTATGAGCCAACAGAACATATAACAAAGCAAGCAAAATATTTATGTATGGGAAAAAATGACAAATTCGTTTTTGAAAATACACTGCAAATCAGTAATTAAAGTCTATAAAGACGAATTTGGAGGAATATTGATCGCCATCATTGATGTCGAATATCCCCAAAAACATAGAATTCTCTGGAATGAAATAATTCACCGGGAATACTTCCACACAGTTTTTCTATGAAAATCAAAAGGATATAAACTAGGACACCAACGCCCGACACTAAAAAGAAAGTCCAAGTAAACCAGATACTTCAACGCTATGTTGAATTATTTTAGTTTCGGGGCCCAATATTCTCAACAATTGGCTGTAACGTAAGGCATAAACATAGCCAAATATTTAAGTCGAAACTGAAACTAAATAATGAAATTACACGTATGGTGTCCTAACATATAATAGCCAATTATCTTGTACTGTACTTAGCATAATTGTCCCATAAATAAATTAAGGCTACTATTCGTAGACTTCAGAAATCTCAACACAGTCACTGTTGTTCCGGGCATTTAGCCACTCTCGTACATTGATCAATTGCCAACGGAAATATTTTTCTACCACTAATTTACTCATCGGATATTTATAAATCCGTTAGATTACTCTATTTGAATGTTGTAATTACTTGAGCTTATAATTGCGCCATCTAGGGGAGGCTAGCTTAGAACCATTTTGACATATTACTGATTACTTAGTTTGTTTCATAATTAAAAAAATAAAACAAACCAAGTGTAATTTAATTTAAACCTTCCTCAGTAATAGTTAAAAATGTTTCACCAAGTGACAAATGAGAAATTCATTCAAGAAACATTTTGACATTAATTTTATGCGAATATGCACATATCTTTAAAGAAAACGATAGTAGGATGTAATAGTATTGCCTACAAGTTATTATTTTGAAAAAAATAATTAAGAATGTAAAATAATAATAAAAATGTGTTTTAGTCCAATTAATGCAACCAGTCTCCCTGGTTTAATCAAGTGTATTAATCCAAAGAAACCTATTAAATTTTTGTTTCATCAAGAATGTAGCCTGGGAAGTATTAAATTCATGTTGTCTTGGTTTGTCCCTTTTATTTTTATGTTACAAATTTTAATTGGTTTTTCCTTGTTTTGCTTCAGTTTTAAAATATTTTTCTTGCTTCTTGCTAATGTAGCTTTCTGGGTAAGTCTTCTAGCTCAATGAGATTATGCTCCTGGCTGTAAATTCAGTTTTGGAGGCGGTGACCCTTAATGGAGAATGATCTCAAAATTTTCGATTGCTCTAGGTAAACGTCATCGTCTTCACTGTCACTTGGTAAAAGTGACTATCTTGAAATATTAACGGGCCAAAAACCACCACACACTCAAAGCATTACTCCTACTTTATAGTTTTCAAATACGATAGTGATCCAATCCAAAAAACGGTTCAAATTCGGCTACTCTCGCTTATAATCAATTAATTATTATTTAAATTTAAACAACAATCAGGTCAAGGCAATAAAAGAATTATGAAGGTGCAACCTCACCACTAGCAGGTAAAAAAGCATATTTTTGGCAATATATACGATTAGGGTACTGAATCTTCAAAAACGTAAAAGATCTAGCTTGTAGTGTAAATAGTTTAGATTATAGTTTGGCAATAACTAAAAGCCTCTAACTCATCTAACCAGAAGGCTCTTCTTGAAAGTAAAGAGGTGGCGTTTGGCTTGTTCTGGAAAATAAAGAATACTAAACAATTTCTGGATGGTTTACAAATCATGGTTGATACTAATCCAATTGTTGATGAGTCTACAATAGAAGACGTATAGTTTAGCATGGTAGACACTAACCTAATCTTCATATTGACTATATAAGACTAGCAAACAGGATTGTTGATAGCAGTCGAGTTAAGGGCCTGTACTTTTTAGTAAGAAATATTTCTATGAATTGGCATCCTTGAAGTATAGTGGAGTATTAATAAATAATTTGCTTACTTTTTCAACGATAAAAGGTTATTGTCGCCGAGATGACGTTCGGACAATATTGGTGTAATTTATGTGGGGAGACGGCCGCCTTGCCCGGCTCATATGATCATTTGGCGCGGCATCTGACACACCATTCTTCATCTGAGGCCCCATTTGCGGCCACGCCGATGCTTTTGTTTCTGATCTCTCCCACAATTGCACACTCGCTCATTGTCCCAGCACCACGCATTCTTTCTCTTTTATTTGCGTCGGTTTCTAGTTTGTTTACTGCCCAAAGCACACGTCCCGACGCAAATCAAAGGGACACTCGCCGTCGCACTCCACAGACGACGCCGTTTGTTATCCCACATAAATAGAACTGCAATTACCTCAGCAATCCGACGCGCAATTTATATTAATTTCAGAACACTAACATAAAATTCGGCCGAAACTGCCTTTATTAACTTCCATAACAAATTTCACTGAGAGTTACAAACACACACCCATTGAAGTTTTACGTTTCAGAATAGGATTAATAGAGTAATCAGAAAAAATAACAGCACACTTAGTCTCCACATCAATATGCAAGAATGCAAATTCTGCATCTCGTTGTGCCGAACAGTCTTCATTAATCATCTGTAATAGATTTATCAGAAGTGTCGCGCGCCTTCCTTCCTTACGAGCGAAGTCCTTTCGAAAACGGCCTTGTCCAAACGGTCAGTGGGCACAATTATATCTGCCTAAATGATAAATGATTTCCCATAGAAACGAATTCCCCTGCTTTGTTTCATAATTGACTTGTAATAGGAATATTTGTAACGGGAGCGAGCCGAATAACCGGCGCAGACGTGGGCCACAATGTATTCAAGAAATTGCTTGCGTGGTTGTCAGACTCGACGTGATTCTGATCTACCAGTCTTGGATTGTCGTTAATCATTAATTATTGATTTATCGCTACTTGATTTTTCAGGTTTCAGCAATTCCGCGTTAATTGTGAGCCGGATTACATAATGACTAGATGTAATCTTGTTAAATATTCATGTATACAGGAAATATCTGCAATTTATTTTATTGCGCTTTCATAAAAGAACACACTTTAATGATCTGTTGACGTTTGACTGACACCATCTTCTGTTTGCAGTCGTTACATACATGCAAAGATTTTATTTTATACTTTGATCGATGTTTATAAACAAATGAATCAATGTATTTGGTAAAATACTGGCATTTTTTTCCTATTCCTGATTGCAGCTCTTTCAAATGCATTTGTCTGTTAAGTAGATTCTATATTTAACGGACAGATTAATGTATACAGTGAAATTGTAGCAATTATGTTTTTTTATTTTCACTCGTAAAATTTCAGTCTGTTAAGATAAATCCGATATTAAAACAAATCCTAAAATAAGTATTTAAAAGAGTAATTAAATTTGATGATTTGACAGGCCATTCCATTGTTTCTCTTTATCTTGTTTATTTACCACGATAAACTGAGTAATGCCTTATATTAATGGAATCATTTAGTGTCAACTCACTATTTCAAATTTCAAGTTAAATATGGCAATTAAAATAGCTCCAAGTAAAATGGACATAAAATGCCAGTAATGGCCAAAATATTGCCTAAATGATAAAAATGGTAAAAATACTTTGCTGAGAATTCCATCATATAAAGCAGAAGAATGAGTCTGAGTGGAAGAACACATGGCAGACTATACGCAAAAGTACTGTGACCTTAAAAATGAACGCATGAATGTAGATCGGGAACACCTACGAATTAGGGTATAACTTCATCTATTTCAGCAAACGCAAGCGGTTGTCCGGAAGAACTGAAACTAAAATTAATTCTTGTAAGTCTTGAGTAGACGTCAAGTTTTTAGAGGGAAATAATTTTTTGCAGGTGGAAGATAACTATTAATATGTATTCGCTGATCAGATGTCCATTTTGCTCTTGCTGGTAATTGTTTGTACTTTTTGTGGTATTAGTAATACAAGGAAATATTATCTCATTCTTACTTCATTCTCCCATTTAAATTTTGCCATTACCCTACTAATAACTATTTTATTTATGAACTTGCCGGATGAATATTGGCAATCGTTTGTCAATGTTGCCGAACAATTGCACACTCCAAAACTTCAACAGACGCCCAGCACCGACTCTTTATTGAAACCAAACACTAAAGCATGTTTTACTCCCCATTCCATTAGGAGTGCTAAGAAGAAGCAAAAGGTTTTCCGAACAAGTATTAACATCAATACCCTATTGTATTAATTATTAGTTTTTTTAAAATACATATCCAATATTAAATATATTTTGTACGAAAATAAGGGAAAATAATATCATAGTGAATAATTTGCATGAACTAACATCAAATGAGAACCAAAATGAAACTGCAAAAGTATTATCACTTTTAAAATCGCTTGATAATTCTGTGCCTATCAGAAAACACTTCAGATTGGGAATAGTCAGTGACAGGTCACGACCAATAAAAATCATCATTGACCAGAGCTACATGGTATCAACCATCTAAAGAATAAAAGAAAGCTTCCGAGTAATATTAGAATTAAGCATGATTTAACACCGATGTAACGAGACGAATTTAAAGTAGTGCTAGCTGAACTCAAACGACGTTAATCTCGTGGAGAGATACTTTTGATTAAATATATTACCAATACTTCAAAGATTTTTAACAAAATAATTCAAGAAAAAAACTAAATTTGTCCCAACAGTCACATCGCCTTCTCGCCCTTTATCAGAATGTACGGGGACTAAATACTAAGTTAGTAGATGTATACAACAACTTGCAAACCAGCGATTTTGACATTTATTTCTTAACTGAGACTTGGCTGCACATTGGTGTTAATAGTTGTGAAATTTTTCCGCAGGAATTTGATGTCTACCGTCATGGCCGATCTAGTTCTACCGGTGGAGGTACGCTAATTGCTAATTACTCGAGATTCTCGTCAGAGCTTATTAACCTGAACTTTCTTCACTCAGACTTTGTGCAACTTATCATTGTTAAAATTAAGTTTCAACACAAGCACATCATATTAATATGTGTTTATATTAAACCTAATGCTCCTGTTTGTGAATATAGTAGTGTTTTGAAGTTGATTGAAAATGTGTTTCGTGGTTAGCAGTTACTTATTATAGGAGACTTTAATATTCCCGAGTACTACAATGTTAACATAACTAACTCTTTGGATACGTTACATGCTTTTCTGAATTGTAATGATCTGACGCAGCACAATTATATTTTAAATGGCAATGGAAGAATTTTAGATATAGTAATTTCTTCATCTAATATAATAGAGCAAGTACAACGTTGTTAGTTTCCATTAGTTATAGAAGATTCTCATCATCCAACGCTCAGCAACATCATTAATACTACTTGCACAGATGACCACATTAATTTTAAACAAACATGCTTCAAATACAATTTTAAGAAAACTAATTGCATAGGCCTTTATAATGATATATCTACAAGTTGTTGGGAAGATCTATACATGTGTCTAAATGTAAATATTGCCTGAGATATAATACAAAAATTTTTACCACATGTTTGATAAGCATGTACCCAGATCCCACGCAAGATCTAAAACATTCAAACGCCTTCTTGGTTACCCCGCTCTATTCAAATCACACTTGCTAAGAAGGATAAGGCTCGCAAAAAGTATTTTAACTCCAGAGCTGACTGTGATAGAGATATATATGATGACCTACGTAGATCTTGCAAAAATGATAGAGTTTCTGCTCATTCAAATTATGTTTATCAAATAGACGATAATCTTCGTACCTTTCCACAAATTCTCCGGTATTCAAAAATGGTGTAAAAACAGCAATTGAAAATTATCGACCTATTTCTATATTGAGCAATATGTTATTGTTTGGTGGTATGGTCACCTTGTTTTATTTACTTATTAAATTATTTGCAATTTCTCTTAACAAAATAATACAAAAATTATGTTAAAAAATGTGAAAACATATACAGGGTTATTCACGCTATACGGCACGGAATATTGTGGCCAAAATTCGTGACTTTCAAAAAGTTTCACTTTGGGGATATATGGGGGTCTATTAGGGCTACTTTTTAAAATTACTTTCATAATATACAGGGTGTCCCAAAAACCCTAAAAGTATCAAAGTTGTGTTTTTTTTAATGAAACACCCTGTATTTTATTGCATTTTTGGATCCTTCGATTAAAATAAGTGTGTGTTTTAATAAGGTTTTTATTACTTAAACCTTAAGGTTTTTGAAATAATTTGAATTTTGTAAAAATTTAACCTAATTTTCATGTTTCAAATACTTAAAAAGTAATTAAGTTATGCATACCAAATTTACACTGAAATGTAACAATAGATCATATTTTATTTTCCAAGTATAATAAATTTGACATCTTATACCGGGTGTAAAAAAATTTGAATTAAACAAATGAGAACTTTAAATAGCTATAACTTCATTTATTTAAATGGAACGCTATATTTATTAATTTATCAGCAAATGCACGTTTTAATTACCTATCGAATGGTATTTATATCTTAAATGTTAAGTCTTCTCGTTTTTACAGAAAACGCCAAAATATTGTTTATTGCACCGTTTTAGTACTTTTTAAGTAAACATTTTAATTTATCTAGTTTTCTATGGTATTTAAAAACGTCAGATAATTAATTTAGTATGCCACTTTAGTTTAAAAAGCCTGTCTTTTGTTATAGTTGACTTATTTTGCATTTTTGTGTTAGATCGTTATTAATCGTTATTGTTTGAACATCGCTGTTGTATTTTTGGTAAAAAATGAAGATTTACTCAAAAGAAGGGGGTATTGGCATTATCTTTATGCTTGGAGCATGTCATCAAAATTGTTTATTGGCTTGTCGAGTTTATACTTAAAGGTTTCCCGAAAGAAGTCACCCTAAGCCAGCCATTTTAGGGAGACTATTAAACCAATTTAAAGAAATTGGAAGTGTCAGTTATAAAAACCCCAGTATAAGAAAATCTGTGTAAATTTTCATTTTTTACTATTAAATACAACAACGATGTTTAAACAATAACGATTAATAACGATCTAACACAAAAAAACGCAAAATAACACAACTCTATCAAATGACAGGCTTTTTAAACTAAAGTAACAAACTAAATTATTACCTTACGTTTTTAAATACGATGGAAAACTAGACACATTAAAATTCTTACTTAAAAAGTACTAAAACGGTGCAATAAACAATATTTTGGCATTTTCTGTAAAAACGAGAGGACTTAACATTTAAGATATAAATACCATTCGATAGGTAATTAAAACGTGCATTTGCTGATAAAATAATAAATATAGCGTTCCATTTAAATAAATGAAGTTATAGCCATTTAAAGTTCTCATTTGTTTAATTCAATTTTTTTTACACCCGGTATAAGATGTCAAATTTATTATACTTGGAAAATAAAATATGATCTATTATTACATTTCAGTGAATATTTGGTATGCATAACTTAATTACTTTTTAAGTATTTGAAACATGAAAATTAGGTTAAATTTTTACAAAATTCAAATTATTTCAAAAACCTTAAGGTTTAAGTAATAAAAACCTAATTAAAACACACACTTATTTTGATCGAAAGATCCAAAAATGCAATAAAATACTGGGTGTTTCATTAAAAAACACACAACTTTGATACTTTTAGGGTTTTTGGGACACCCTGTATATTATGAAAGTAATTTTAAAAAGTAGCCCTAATAGACCCCCATATATCCCCAAAGTGAAACTTTTTGAAAGTCACGTATTTTGGCCACAATATTCCGTGCCGTATAGCGTGAATAACCCTGTATAATTTCTCATGTTTAGTTATTATATTAGGATTAGTTTCACAAGTCTATTATGTATGACGAGTGTAAGAACGTAATGTTTGTAGCACAATAAAATTCTATTCTATTCTATTCTGAACATAGTAAGTGTTTTATTCAGTGTTCATTATGAATTACCACATAGTAACAGTCGCAACCATCAGTATGACTATTCTATTCTATTCTAAAAACTTTAGTGAAAAGAAATTCACTTCAATTGAAGGAACCTTTGAATATCCACCTTCAGTACTGCCTTTTAATACCTTAAATAGTATCCATATTTTTATGCCATAAGAAAGAACATAGTATAAATTTTGTAAGCTTGTAAACGCAACTGTCTAGTTTTAAAGTTTTGTGATGTCTGTCCGATAGTGTTTATGACTAGGATGCAAACCATGACATTGTTGATTTCAAGGAATCAACTAGAATAGATTTCATCACGACTTAATTAGTTTTCATAAAACAGTAAACTTTAAATTCCCTGTGCATATTATTAATGTTGAAAATTGTACCTAGACTCCAATTTTCTATAGTAAGTTATTGTTAATTAAAGCTGTCTGCTTCGTATGAAGTTTTATAGATCCTCAAGACTTTTTCTATTATAATTCTTCAATTTTACGAATATATTAAAGATATTCTGCGAAGATCTGTCCACATTTGATATTCAAAATGCTATAGCTTTATTTAAACTTTTGGTTTAAGGATTACTGTATTATCTAAAGTATGATACTTATGGACTAATATAAATAAGATTTGCCAAGTGAATATATCTTGCAATGAAAGAAAATAAGCTATTAGCAAAATTATTTTCTATCTGCAAGACTCGTATATGCTTTTACTCGTATATGTATATCAAATGTAGCCTGCGGATTTTCATGATAATACTGATCAAATTTTCAATGATTCTGCCGTACAAATCTGGATGAATTTGTATAATGGCTTATTGAAAAACATTTGCGACTTCAGAAAACCTTACCAAAACAAGTCTAAAAGCACGATCTAGGTGGCAATTGACCTCCACGAGAGATATTAAATATTTTATGAAGAATGTCCATAACGCTGCCTTGCTTGAACCACATGTCGTTCATGACGATATCGTTCAATTTGGACCAAGTAGCGCTCACCATTAACGATGATGGCCTCTCCAACGTCGGGGTTGAAAAACCACTCACCTCATTCACTCAACTTTTTGTGAATACATTTGTACTTGGTGAATTCATAAAAAATGCGCTTTATCGCTTTATATATGACTTTTCGGCCTAAATTACTCTTTAAAATGCTCAGTTCAGTCCAAGTCCTGCCGCAAAATTCGATGTTACGAAAAACCGAGTTCTTCTTTGGATTCTGCAGTACACACTTATTCGTGGAGCCAATGACCTAAGCCGATCAGGGATGCCTATGGCGAACAGGTTATTGCCTGACCGTTTACTGAACCGATCTCGATTTTGGCCACTAAATGTAGAAAGATGGACTTTGAAAAACCACCGTTTCTGTTGTAAAATGGGTAAACTACGCACTAACGAACATTTAATGCTGTATTTAACTTGTCATGGTGACTTGGCATCAGCGCGCATTTCACAAAAGGACCACGAGGACCGCAGTGAAGGGACACTAAGCGATACCACCTCATGAGGAAAAAAAATCAGTAACTATACAACGAACGGTTACGGATTCAGAAAATCTCTCTAAAACAAGACTAAAAGCACGATCTAGGTAGCTAAATAATGTCACCTCTTCGAGAGATATCCGTAGCCTCAAATCATATATGCAGAATGTCCATCGTCCGGTGCGTGGTACGTGGAACAACATGTAGTCCATGTCCATATCGTTGAATTTGGACCAAGTAGTGCTCGTCAAGGTCGCTTTTGAAAAACTATCCATCAATACCGAAGCTGGCGAAACGTTTGTATAAATCAAAGAAGAAGGAAAGATTAACAGAAATAAAATAAAATAGTAGAAGAAATGTGCATTCTAACTGCAGTATATGGAATAAATAAAATTAAAGAGGATACGGAAAAATTTAACGAGAATTAAGAAATATAAATCAATGAGAAAACGGAAAATATAAAGATTTTAGGAGAATAAAATAGAAAAAATACATCCAAAAAATATCAAGAACCAATTAAATGAAATTTAGAGAAAAAGAAAAGAGAAATAACATGGGAGACATTCAAAAGAATTATACTAGAAACATCAAAAATGCTGCAGAACAACAAGAAAAGAAAATAAACAAGTAAAGAGAATTGCGAGGTGGACAAGAGACATTAAGTAAAAAATAGAAGACAAAAAAGATTAATGGAAAAAATTTCTGCAAACTAATATAATAACGGACTACCAAGGATACTAAGAAAAAAGTAAAGAAGCATCCCTATAAATTAAAAAACAAAACAATAATCATGGTTAAAGTGATATAGAAAGTTATAAATTATTATATTATACATTCTATAAAATAAATAAGAACAACGGAGAATACTAAATACTATTTTACGGAAAATTAAAGCATCTAAAACAGAGAAAATACAACATGATAAACATTTTATACAAATATGGAAATATCTTTACAGATGACAAAATCATGGAAAGACTGCAACAACAACATCTGGCAGAACAAGAAATAGAAGAGAGTAAAATGAAAGAAAGAAAAGAAGTTACGCAAAAAGAGATCAATGTGACAGCGATAGACAACATTAAAGACGATAATTTAAAAAAAATAATAAAATCTAAAAAATGTAAAAAAATGTGAACCCACCATATTTTATTTTTATTTATTTATTTACGGCTAATCACCATATTACAATATATTAAAAAATCTTAAATTACCTAGCTATACATAATAATTAAATAAATTACTATTATAATTACAGTGCAGCATGGCAACCAATAATGATTGTGAACAATGAAATACAATCATGCAAAATATTTGCTTATATAATTCATGAAGATTAAACAGGATATCAATAAACAAAAGACAAAAAGAAAGAAAGAAACAAATAATTACGACATACAATCAGTTAGTTTAAGATGCTTTATGAAATGTTTAAATTTAACAAAACTGGTGGCAAACATGGATACATTATAAGTTATTCAATATATTCCAAAATCTTTACATTCGGCATAACGGTTTTTACTTCTATAAAACTGTATGCAAAATATTTGTTGAAGTCTAGTTGTGGTGGGAAAGTAATCATAACAAGCAAATCGCTACAGTCCGTCTAGCCATTAACCAATTTAAAAAGAAAGTATAAACCTAAGTAAATTCTTCTTTTTTGCAGATATTCCAAATTTAAATACGAAATAACATTAGATCGACTATATTGCTCCCGAGGAATACCCAACTTGTATGAAATACATAGAAGGAATTTATTCTGTACACGTTCAATTTGTATTATTTTATTAGTGAAATGAGGTGACCAAATGCATGAAGCGTACTCCAATTGAGAACGAACCAGAGATATAATACCTTATGTGTATTTATAGAAAAATGTTTTGCAAAACGTATTATAAACCCTAGGGATTGCATATCTTTGCAAGATATCATATTATCAAAAATTACACCAAGATCCTTTATAAAGCTAGTCCTAGATAAAATAGAGTTATTTATATTAAATATGTTTACCTCGACAAAATGACTCAACTGAGCATTTGCTAAGATTTGATGAAAGACAATTCGTTATACACCATTTTCATAGATTATTGATATCATCTTGAAGTAACGAGTGATCAGATTTTGATGATACAATTCTAAATATTATAACATCATCTGCAAAAAGTAGGAACCTAATACCCTTCATGTACCCACTAAAGTCATTAGCGAAAAGTAGAAATAAAATAGGACAGCAATGAGAGTCTTGCGGTACGCCTGACGATACAGGAATATTACGAGATATAAAATTATTAATTTTTACAAATTGTGAACGTTTTGTTAGAAAGCTATATAACCGCTTTAAAATCAACTCTCCAAATCCGATCTTCTCAAGTTTTTTAATCAAAATATTGTGACCAACTCGATCGAATTCTTTCGAGAAGTCAGTGAATTTTGCATAAACTTGATTGCCTTTCTCGAAAGCATCCAAAATGTAGCTTTGGAAAACCATGAAATTCGTTACAGTTGATTTCCCTTAAGAAAGTCCATGCTGTTCTGTATAAATAATTTGTCTGCAAGCCTATATAAGCTGGTCAGTTATAATATTATCAAAAATCTTTGAAATAGTGGACGGCATACATATGCCCCAACTTGGCAGCCAATGACTTTTTTTTGTTCCCAGGAATAAGAGATAAACTGCTTGGATAACTATTTTCATCACCCAAAGAAGCGTTTGAGGTCTTTAAAACGCATGTTTTAGAGCTATCATCTTCTATCTGGACGAAGTGCTTTGGAGGGTGGTTAACTCGCATGCAAAAGAGTATAGATCTTAAAGGCGATAAGTTTGAAAAGCCATAAAAATATTTTTGATAAAATTCATTTGTTTATTGTTTCTATTTTCAATACATAAATAGCAACCCTCATATAACATGCAGAATATTAACAAGAATTTATAAAGAAGGCTGTATGACAAATTAGAAAAAACAATAAAGGACAATCAGAGAGGATTTAGAAGAAGAAGACGTATGCAAGATCAAATATTAATATTTAATATAATTCACATATGTTTATAAAAATTACATAAACTGGTGAATTCTGAGTACAACTTATCCTTATAATTTTATATTTTGTAAAATTTGTTTTTTTATTCAATTACGCTGAATTAGTCATCTAAATTAAAATGATTACTCTTATATAATAAATGTCTTCTAATTTAAAACAGTCAATTTATCTTATTAATACATTTTTCTTCATCCTTCTCGTTTACCTTTCTTTCTAAATGTCAATGCATTCTACCGAAAAAGACTATATAATGGAACTGACATAAGAATGTTATAATAATAATAGAATGACAATATCATTTATATCACGTTTAAAAGCGACCATTATAAATGGCCCGTATCTTCGACTAGGATCGTATACATGTCACAACAAAATCTTCCATCCCACGTAATTACTGATAAAACGTGATAAGAATGCGTGTCTGGAGATGCCAAACAGGAGGTCATCGTGAGCGAGCAATTTATTAATATGATCGATCGTGATCGGAGAACGGTAAGTCACGCGCGCCAACTGAATGACAGTAACGCGTGTTAAGCACGCTCTTCTGCTGCTGAGCATGATGAGCGCATTGAGCAGAAGCAGGAGCCGAGGAGCAGGGAAATAAGTAGAAAGCGATCACGGCCCACTGTGTTTGCGTGTCTGCGGGCGAACGGCAATCAGCGGCGATTATGGGTGCGCGTGGTTCACTAAACATTTAATTGCCAGGGGTGGCGTAAGCCGGACCTGACCAGCAGGTGTACTCAGGGGCGTATCTCGATCTGTGCGTGCCCAGCTGAATTACCTGCCTACCGACAATTTCGTACATTATTATCCCCGCGGACGCACATCACAATTATCCAAATCATGAAACCCGTTCGTTTTGTTTCATTTATTATACCTTTAATAACATTTTTATTAAAATTTATTATACCATTATATTAAATAGTATTGATTTAAACTACTAAAAAATGAATATTGACAATTAATTCATGTCTGAGTTAAAATAAACGAACGCGTGAACATTGGTTGTTGGCATGTTGATTTGTCAGATGCTATTATTTAACATTTCATAATTTAAATAACAGTACTATTCCTGTATTTTATAAGTTGCTAATTTTATTATTCTTCTCAATTATTTATAAATGTCCTAATGATGAGAAAAATATCTTTCAGTAATCGAGAAAAAAAATATGACAATTGATAGATAACGGTTGACGTATGACAAATATCAAACGGCAGATGACACATGATAAATGCCAGATAATATCTGACAGGAGATGCACATAACATATAAATAGTAAACTGCAGTTGTTAGGTAACACATTAGAATTTATAGATGAGAGCTAAAGGATGACAGATGATATTATGATTATAGGTGACAGATAACAAATGCTAAGAAATAGATTTTTGACAGATTTTCAGCTAGAAAATAGCAGGAATTAGATGATAACAAATGCTAAATGACGGATAATGGATCAGTTAACAAATAAATGGCAATTGATATTTGACAAATGGCTGTCGGTAGATGATAAATAACAAATGACACGCTGCAGATGTAGAATGAATATTGGTTGGTGACATGGAAAATGGCATAGCCGTTACATGTCGTTAGACATGAGTCACAGAGCGCCTTCCAGTTCAATCCAATAACAAATTCAAGTGGAATTAGAATCTGCAGACAACACTTGTGTTGTTTTTCTTCCTCCTCTTTTTCGCTCAAGTCCGGATGTTTGGAAACAGCTGACGGCCTTTCCGTTTAGGTACCCTCAAAGGGCCTATCCTAATATTATCCGAACTCGATATTGCTTTGAAGATCTTCCGTATTATATCTGCGGCTAGCTATCACTCGCGTCTACGACATAATTTCTTCTCGCCTAAAGGCGCACCAATAGTCATTGCCAACTCCTTTGCCTAATGCACTCTTAGCCTTGTTCGGTGACAGATAGATTGGAATAATGCTTTTATTTTACCTAAATACATCATCAAAATGAGTGACGTTCAAATAGAGAACGATTCTCCTTAATTAAAGAAGATCGTCACCATGATCGACGTCCAAGTGAACATATAACTCCGCAAGACCATCAATGAGATGCAGGCCATGATAAGCGACCTAAAAGCTATGATAGCTGCCCCTCCACAGCCCGGGAGGACTCAGTTATACGAAAATCCTCTGATGATATAAAGCTTGTGAAAACAAAACAAAAATAAAAAAAGGGCGTGTCTGACACAGGCAGATACAGGACACCCAAAAACACTGAACAACCAGTCATCTCTCTTAAGTCCGTTAAAGCCAATAGTCATTCCTGTCGAAATAAACAGGACGGACGGATGCAAGAATGCATCCATCAACCCCAAGAGGGAACAACAAAAAAACTGACAAGACAATTGACAAAAAGCCACAAAAAATAACGCGTCCATCAGACCCAATAATTTAGAAGAAATGTATTTTTTTAGACAATAGTATAGAGAGAGTGGAAATTTTCACTCATAAACCTCCTCCTCTTACAATCAAATACACAGACAACTGGATTACTCTTGAAAGAACGCGTCAGCTGTAAGGTAGTAATTCTGAAAGGAAATACACTAGGTAATGACATCTGACTGCAATTGTAGTAACCCAAAAGATTACAGGGATACAGTTGGCTACCTAAGACAGAAATATATCCATTTCTTTGCTTATCGCTTCACCGAGGAAAAATAATTTATAGTAGTTATTAACATAGTACATCAAAAGATCGATTAACTATTAAAATTAGAACTTACCGTCATCTTAGAGCGGCGTGTGGGCAGAATCACTTATAAAATTAACATGGTCGCCGTCAGTCTTAAAAATAATGAAAAGGCACGAGAGATACTTCGCATAACACATTTATGCCATCTAACAGAAATCAGTGTCACGCTAGCTCATAGACACCCAAGCTAGATGCAATGACATCGTTGCTAAAGCTTCGGAAATGATGCAGAACGCTCTAATTTAGCTCCTCGTTGCGTAAAATGCGCAGGCAATCACAAGACATCGGATTGCAAACGCGAGCAAAAGACCGATGGCGACCCTAAATGCTGCAATTATAATAGCCAGCACACAGCTAATTATAAAAGCTGTACCAAATAAAAAAAAATACATATAATCAGGCAAATGCCGTCACACATCTACTGCTCAGCAAAACCCAACAGTTGTCACTAGTTATTGTTAACAACGTTAATCTCAAGAGCACACTCGAAATGCTCACTAATCTCTTATAAAAAGGGTAGAAGATATTAAACCCTTCCTGGATTCTATGGCATTCTTGAAACGCACTAAGCATTAAACAACTCAACGAGGAAGTCGTAATTCAAGTCAATGCGTGCAGAATATGAAAATGGTCTAAAAATAAAACGTCGTGACTAGAGCAGTTTGTGCGTACTTCCATTTAATGCTAATTAACGAATCTCGAGCTTCCTCCCGATATAGTTTATACATAAATATCTATATTCTTCATCTTATTTTACGTCCAAATCGCGAAGCTGGGAGTCACTCCTCGAGCTACATAAGACGTGGGCTCGATTATACCATCCTTAAAAGTCCAAATTCATATAATCTGGAAGCCATAACTATCATCGTCGGTACAAACGGCGAGAAAGTCAAAGTCGCCAGGTTTTATCAATCACATTCAAAACTATTTAACCCAGAAGATAATGATAAAATCCTTAATTAAGATATTCCCACAATAGTCGGGGCGAATTCAATGCCAAGCGTCCTAGCAGGCACAGTTGAATCACAAACAAAATTATTCGATTATATCGTACACCACAGACTGCCCATTCAGACTATAAGTCAAAATCTATTTTTTCAATGCCGCCCCGATAGTTAAACTATTTTTATAGTCAATCTTATTAAATACGTTATAGATGTCTGGACCACATCAGGATTACAATACAATCTCAATCCAGTAATAATGGATATCCATACAGAAAAATCCTGATTTGAGAGAACAGCCAGGATCAGTGACCGGAAGTTTTTCAATAAATCCATGTCAAAACACGTACCGTCGATACCTAAGATGCGCACTCAAAAAGAGATTGATGGGGGTATTAAAATCATCACAGCGGCCATTCACCAAGACGAAGATTCAAGAAGTTACTATAGTAACAAAGGTCTCTCCAAGCGATCCGTTCAACATCCCTCGATATCTTCTAAACAAAATCAGAGAAAATAATTGTGTCCCACGTACACAGCAACACACATGCTGTCGCCAAACAAAGCAAGATTTAAACAAATTGCAAAATGAAATTCAGAAAAAGTTTAAAGTTGGGTAAGGCATATCGACGAAGCCATCCAACACAATCCTTGACTATGAAAGCTCATAAAAAACTTTGCGAAACCTAGAATGATAACTCCTGTCATCTACGGGCGAAACGGTCTGGTCTACCTTAGGGAACGTAGAGCCGAAGCCTTTACAGATATCTTGGAATTACAGTTCTCGCCAAATAATGACATCAACAGCGATGAGCTCATGGAGGAATCGCCTAAAGCAATCACCAAACATTGTCCGACTACAGTTAGAGATTTGGCACCGAACAAAATGACACATGGACACAACGAAATCAATTATAATTGCCTCAAGAATATCTCATTTAATGCAATTGTATTCCTCACCAACATCTATAACGTCTGTCTGATTAATATTTTCAAAAAATATCTAAACATACCATCGTAGTTCTTCTGCCTAAACCAGCTAAATACCACAAATTTCCTTAAAATCATCGTTCCACTAGTTTGCTTTGTACCTTAGATAAACTGTTTGAAACAACCCATACATATTCGCTTGAGTGAATGGTCAAATTGGCACAAATTCGTCCCAAACACACAATTCGACTTTATAAAAAACCTCTCTACCAATTATCAGCCAGTTATGACCAGCGACTATATAGTTATTTTTCTAAACGGGGCAAAAGCGTTTGACCGCGTCTGGCACGATGTATTGATTTTTAAACGGCTATCCCTACATTTTCATATATACCTGGTCAAACTCATCCAATAGAGAAATGGCTGCCGAGGTCCCACGGAGATCGATGTTCTCTCTCACCTTACATAATATGTACATATAAAGAGTGGGCCAGATACAAGATTCTTTTTAAAAATGCAATAAAATGAACAAAATTAATTTTTTTCCATGCATTAGGACTTTGTTAGTAAGAGCTAACATTCCCATTAATTATGGTACACTTCGTTCAAGTGACTGACTCGGCTGGCATTCTGTCACTCCAATTTTCCAAGACCTTACTGATGGTTTCGGGCTGTAGCTCACGGATTGTTTGGATGATATTGGCTTGAGTACTTGAATCGTTTCTGGATTGTTGGCATAACATCGGTCCTTCACGGTTCCCCACAAAAAAAATCCAAAGGGGTCAAATCGCAGATCCGAGGTGGCCAATTGACATCGCCAAGACGGCACACAATTTGGGAATTTGGTGCGCAAAAGATCGATTGTGGCATGGGCGGTGTGGCATATCGCGCCATCCTGCATGAAACAGAGGTCGTCCAAATCTATGTCTAAATTTCAGTAGAAAAAAAGTCGGATAACATGGCTCTGTAACGCTCACCGTTGACCGAAACGTTGTTCCCAGCCTCATTTTCGAAGAAAAATGGTCCAATGATGCCACCACTCCACAATCCGCACCAAACTGTTACTCTCTATGGATGCATTGGCTTCTCGACAATAACGTACTGGTTTTCCGAGTCCCAGATGCGGCAATTTTGTTTGTTAACGTATCCGCCAATATGAAAGTCAGAAAAGATTATTTTTAAACTGTTATCCCTAAACTGCGAAGCGATAACGAATCGGATGGTCATGCGCCTTCAATTGCTGAGTCAATTGGACCTTGTAAGCGAATAATACAAGATCTTTGTGAAGAATTCTCCTCAGGCTAGTGTGCGAAATGTTGAGCTGTTGAGATCGACGACGAGTTGATGTTCGTGGATTGAGTCTCACACTCTCTACTGCTACAACCTCGTACCGCGGAGGTACGACACTGACTTTCTGTCAAGATTTTGAGCGGGAAAAAGCTGTCAGTGTCAAAATAACATATGATTTAAAAAGAAACCACTAGATGGCCCACCCTTTATATTATACATTACAGACCTTAATAGTTATTTACGTATTAAGGGCTGTTGGATAGCCATAACAACCGAGGGGGCCCGACGAAGGAGGACCCTAAAGCGACCGAGGTACGTACAACGATTTTCGTCGTACTGCTAAATTCATAAAAAATAAAACTTGAATGTGTATAATTCACAATACTAAAATCGCCGATGACGCCGATTCAATTTTAGTTACGGTCAATATAAAAATCACACATGTCGTTGTTTCCGTAACAACCAATTACAAATGACATTTTATCTGTCAAAGTGCAGAAAATGGAGAAAGAGGCTTTACTTCCAGCGAAAATATTGGCCCGAGCTAAGCAAGCAGATGATAAATTAGTACCAGAAAAGTCGAGGGACAGGTACCAAAACAAAGACAATTTATTTAAAAGATGACAGCAAGACAATCATTTTTAAAATGTAAGCTTTCACAATTGCACCATAACAAATTTTTATAACTTTAAGCAGACTTTTTATAATTTGTATTATTATTTCGTTTAATTTCCTGTAGTTAAATAAATCTATTTAATTTCCTAAAAGTCGAACACTGTTTTCAATTTGATAATATTGTATTAATAATTTGTTGATTGAGCGCGGGCCGTTAAGAAAAATGCGGGCTGTTATGAGCCCATAACAGCCCGCTTTTTTGTTGGCAGGGAGATATGAATAGCTTAACGTACCTCAAAAGTGATATATTATTTACTTCATAACAGCCCAATGCGACGAAAACAAATATCAACGGCCCAATATGCGAATGATACCGCATGCTTATATCATGGAAAACATGATACATGCAATCCATAAGTCGTCCTTAATAAACTCGAAGATAGGACACTCGAATTGCAAATTTCTGTTAACCTAGAAAATTTTCTAGGGCTCATTTCGACTCACCTTCTTACCTTCTTCTGGATCCTTGGATTGAAGTTTTTGATCTTAATCAATTGCTGTTTTATATACAAATATTTGTATAGATTCAACCATATCTAAAAAAATATTAACAAATAAGCCTTACAGTATATACTTCCTAAAAAGCTTGGGTACATAATTTTTAGTTTTCTAATTTCTTGTGATATTTAACATACTTAGGTATATTTTTACCCTTCTTTTACAAGAGTTGCTGCTTTATGTTGCAATTAGATATTTACATAAACTATAAGAATTACTTTTGTATATAAATCTTTTTTATTGTCCGGTCTTGTAATTCCTTTTAAATCTGCAATTATCCCCAGGTGATATTTTTTCAACCTGCTCATCCAGCTCAGTTAATTACCCACATAATGATAATAATTTATCAGTAATTACTTATTAAACGTATAATACACGTCGGATTTTAATAACGTAAGATTTATTTAATTTCGAATAAAATATTGCGACATTTAAACTGATTTCATTCTTATTTTACACTAGAGTAACCATCTTTCACTCAAAGGCGCCGAAATAACACCTTAAACCTTTAGACGGTCCGCCACCCGACTTCCAATTTTCCAGTTTATAAATAATGCATAAACAATAATTAATGCTAATTCGAGACACTTACGCGTCCGGGCAAAAGCTGCGGTGCGCTCTCCTCCTGCCCGTGGGTCTCGGGACGCCTTAATAAATTTTAATGACTTCATTTTATGCCCCATGGACGTTTAAAATTACATAAAATGGCCCGTTAAGCATTCAAAAATGTCCTCATGCGCGCCCATAATTGGTTTAATTCCTGCGGATGAACCAAATTCCGTCGCGCAATCATCCACTCAACTCTGATCGTGTAATTTTGATAAAATTTTATCGGCCCGCCGAAAAATAATCATAGGCGGGATATTTCGTCCGTTCATTTTCGTATATTTATGTCCACATTTACAAGACAATACGCACAGATGTTTCACGCTGGGTCGGTGGTCATGTAAACAAGAGCGTGTATTGGTGTTATTTGCTCCTGTAAATACTGTTTACACCTTTAAATCAATTTAATGATTACCCGACTTCGATTTGTTGTTATTATGTTATTTCTTCATATTATTGCTGCAATATCATACTTATTATTTTTAATGTGGTATTATAACCACCATTAAAATATGTATCCGAGGTATCTCTTCGTTATTTCAGAAATTTTATCAATGTTTAAGAAGTATTCCGTATGAAAATGTGACCAAATGTTTACATTATTGAAACTGTGCTCAAGTTGAGTACCAAAAATGTTGACGAAGGAGCACAAATAACACGCGATTGTCAAGTATGAAGAAAAATACAGAAGATTTATAAAGCGAAGTTAGAAACTATTAAGATAAACATCAAATTTGAATCTTTGCAAAACGACTAAAATTTACATTTACCATCAATATTTCAAAACGATGATTGTATAGATTAAATTAATATTAGGTAATTTTGAATTGAAACACTTGTTTGGTTTTATATTGCTATATTCAGTTTCTTGACATGATCATTCCCAAAGAAAATACAAGTTTGAAAAGTGTTATAATACTCTTATAGGTTACGGTAAAGTCTACAAAACGGGGGATTTTAATTTAAAATCACCTAATATTGTAACTTCGTCACATTAAAGTGAAGTGAAATATTTAACATATTAAAAATGCGAATAACGCGAAACTGGCTGAAATATAATATAATATAATATTGATTCTTCTTCTTTGAAATATGTTGAATTAGTAAAAGATTTAGGTGTGATATTAGACAACCGCCTATCTTTCAAAAATCACAATCAGAGCATATGTGACAAATCAGTGTGGTTATGGGGTTTTGTGTGGCATATTTCGAAGGAGATGAATGTTAGTTCTCTTAAACTTTTATTCTATTCACTAGTTGCAAAAAAGCAAAAGCAGTTGATATTTATCATTTAGAATTTATTCAAAATAAGTTTTTAAGAAATATGGAATACATAATTAATCAACAACATGTACAAGGTTGTTACCGGAATATTATGGAGATGCTAAATAATCAATCGCTTGTTGACAGAAGAAGAAAAACTGACTTATGTTTCTTCCATGGATTACTAAACTCGTATATTATCTGACCTTCCTTATTATCTGACATTAATTTTTGTACTTTTCGAGTCGATTACAACCCACTAAGTGGAATGCTTAGATCGACTAATGAATTGAATATAAACTCGTGGTTTAATTTATGTAATTCAAGCAAACAGGTATTTAAAAGGGTACTAAAGAAACATAACACACTAGATAAGTAGAAATAGTTTAATTTAAAAATCCTTCATTTAAACAACAAAATCCTTTAAGAAATAAAATTCCTGCACATACAACTACAGCATAAAAACTATCTGAGCTAAATGATATAATAAATACAAAATGTCAAGGTCAACCATCAATTTATAATAACTTTTGTTAAATTGAAAATATCTCAATGGTTCAACAAAATAATTTTCTTTCATGGAAATATGTGTCCGGTAAATCCGAATTTAAAAGATTTGCAAATAAAGTGGCTAACGCTGGTATGAAGAAACATAAGATATGATGTTCCATCAAGATTACCATCGAAGAATACTGGTACAACAATCTGATCACCTATTATTCCAGCCCATACATTGACTTTTCGAGGGAACAGAGTATGAGCTTCTTGCGTGCAAGGAGGGTTATGGTCAGCCCAATAACGACAATGTTGACGATTAACGTCACCATGTAAAGTAAAAGTACTTTCGTCGTAAAAAGAATGTATGCTAATGAAATCTGGTTATTGTCGATCAGGTTCATCAGGGCCAACCTCCGTTAATTCTTAGAGTGCTTGCATCCTGTACAGCATTTTAGAAACTACTTTGACAACTTGACGAGCGTATGTGACTGCGTTGGTGACTATTATCATCACTCATTGACGATGGAGGCTTCTACTTCGTTATACATATTTTTTGATTAAATAAACAATTCTTAATTTTAGAAAAAGGTTTGAATGCAACGTTTATGTTGTGTTTTTGTAAAATATTTTTAATTTTAAATGAGACATTGCCAAAAAACGTTAGGGGGGGTGTATGCCTCATTTAAAATTAAAAATATTTTACAAAAACAGAACATAAACGTTGCATTCAAACCTTTTTCTAAAATTAAGAATTGATTATTTAATAAAAAAAACCAAGATACCAACAACTCACAGATCAGGGATATATAAGTTGACATGCGAACCACATGTGTATATAGGTCAAACTGGTCGTAATTTTAAGACTCGTCTGGGAGAACATTTACACTCTTTTTGACAAAATTTAATCGACAAGTCGTCATTCGCCAGATATATGATTGAAAATAATCATTCTTTTGGCGAGGATGTACTTTCGGTTATTCATTTTTCCGAAAAGGGTCGTAAAATGGACCTCCTGGAATCACTGGAAATTCATAAAGCACGCGCTAATCCGGAAACTCCAGTAATTAATGTTCAGCTTGATCTAGTATACACTCCTATTTTTAATGCCGTTGTTAATCCATAATCCAATCGTATATAAATTCCGTACGTTAGGTAGTTTAAGTTACTTTCGGTTTGAAAATGATATGCTGATGTATTGAAACCATTGGTCACCATATAAATAAATAACGGTTATACAAAACAAAGTGATTATTGTATTATCATCACTAGTAACTAAGCAATGTGATTCCAAAGCATCAAAAAACATACAACTTTACTCCGAAACGTGGTCGAAGTAAAATTGGTTTTCTTTGTTTAACACGTGTGGGCTTCGAAGCGAGATGTCACTTGACATACCTTTCCATTTAAAAAAAAATGTCGGAGGTGGGCACTTCTGGGAACAGATAAACAAACAGCATAAAAAAAACAATACGTGACGTGAATTTTGGCAAACATTGCATATATCGAAGTTATGAATTTTATTCTAGTAAAAGTTTCCACGATGTATATATCAAATTCAATTTGATTGTTTTGTTGAATTAACGTTAAATCCAAAAAGTTATTGAAGGTTATTTTCTGTTTCGAGAGTGAATTTAATTGTAGGGTGAATACTTTTAATTAGGTTCGAAAACTGATCTAATTGACCTGTTGTGCCACTGAAACATGCTATTATATCATCAACATATCTGTACCAAAGAGAAATATGAATGTTTGCAAAGTCAAGTGAGAAAATCTTTTCTTGGTCACAGGTCTTTCAATGGGTTCTCCATTAATTCCTCTTTTAGGCAAAATATTTATCACCAATATTGAAGAACCACTTGTCCATCTAATTTGACCTTGATACCCAATCATTACCGGTTCGAAAGAGAGACTAATGATGTAATGGCAACCTTTCATAACTTGGAAGACATACATATTAGTACTATCTTAAATTTTAATCATGTGTTATCCTATTCAACCTTCATACGCCTAAATGCATCCATATACATTTGAAATATTAAAGAAAAATTTATAAAGACATTAAATTTTACGATTAAAGACAAAAGTTTAATAAGTTCAATAAATAATTGAAAGTACTCATCTTAGAATTTAGAATTCACTGCTAACACAAAACCCAAACCATCTTCTGACCCTGAGCGTGTTTTTTTTGCGTAAAACAGTGTTACAGATCCACTTCAAGCTCATATTGATGTCATTTCAAAAAAAATTGATCAGATTCTTGAAAATATCGCGGTCACGCAGCATGTGCGTGACCAGCACCTGGGGAAAACTGTCTATGTTAATGACTCAACTGACAGTTCAAATATTGACTAACGATTTTTTAATTGCCACAGATTTTGAAAGGCAGTGCATTTGAAACATCACAAAATAATAGCTACGAAGAAAACTTTTTCATTTTGTTAATGAATGGTATGACTTATTTAGTACCACCTACAAGTGACAATTCAATGGACGAGATAGATTTTTTTAATATTGTAACAACCGTGTCTCTTTTATTTGCGGTGCTGGGGTGAGAACAACACGTGAAAGATAAAATACACTCTAACTTGAATAAATTATAAATTCAAAATGATTATTATTAATAATTTAGTTTATACTAAATTAACACGATAACTAAAAATAACAAATGTTCTATGTAAAATTAGAATATGTTAAAAAAAGGCAAAAACAACTATATATCCTATTTTCTAAAACAAAAGATTATAACTATTATTTACAAAAAATAAGGGCGCCACCCAGAAATTGCGTCCTGGGACGCATGAAATTATTTTTCGGGTTTCTGATAACAAAAATTTAGCTAAAACTCATCTTATAGTATGTCCTCGTCCTAACAAAGCAATGCTGCTTCAAATACTGATATCGCCTGAACTTCAGTATTAGAAGGAAGAATTTGCCCTTGATCCGTTATCAAACGTACGTCCAAAAAAGGCAGCGTTTCGGGAACAGAACGGCCAAAACGTACGGGCGACGAATTTGTCGTTATTATACCATAACAGTACGGGACAAAACAAAACGGCTTGTTAAATATACAATTAGAATTTATCGGAATTAGATGTGAAACTCACCTTCGCCACTAAGAGCCCAGCGCCAACGAAATAAACCCAAATAATTTCAATTATCATTAACACGGAACTCGCTCGAGCACAGCGTCATTCTTTCAAAAACGTCGTCTCAGAAAAATTGATTCCGCAGCTAATTGATTTATTGAGTTAAAAATTTTTAAATGACATGCTACAATATTACAATCTGATAAAATTTCCACTTCCATGAAAACGTAACAAACATCAAACAAAACGTCTATTTTCTTGAAACAAAGTAATTATGAAAAATTTAATAAAACCTAGGCAGTAGTTTTTTGTCCTGATTGCTCTTGAGCAGGCTGTGGTCGAAGGAGCGTCATATGAATGCACGGAACGTAATAATCCAAGATTTTTGTGGAACGCAAAAAAGCCCTCTCAGAAGGAGTGAAGATATGAGGTGCAATATGTTATGGTAGGAGATAATCTTTGGTTTTCATTGACTGCAACCATACCACAGCTGATTATATTGCAAATGTGCTAGAACCCGTTGCGCTTCCATTATCTTCAGGGGCTATAAAATCTAATTTTCCAGCAGGATACTGCGCGCTCTTATACGGCAAGGGCTAAAAAACATTTTTGGAAAGAAGCTAACATAGTCGTTAGAAAATGGCATAATTGATTATATAACCAAACTCGAAAATGATCCCATACCAGCTTGCGCCTCATTACACTACTGCTTATAAGAGGAAAAGTATTTGAATAAAAAAAAAACTCCTCAACACTTCAATTAAATCCATTTCTGAATTTCAAACATTGGAGACAGTTTCGCATTTTGGAATGGTTTTTAACTAAAAATCTAAATCTAAACGCCTGAATGTTAACCACCCCAAGATATTCTCTTTTCTATTAGGATACGCAAGTCGTGCTTAATAGTGTGATTTTGTTTAATACACCGGAGCTCAACTGTCCAGAAAAAATGTATTAACTGTTTTTGTATTAAATTTATGTTCAGTTTTCATGTCAAACAAACGATAATGTGTTGACCCGCCGGGGTTATTGTAGGTATTGAGGTCTTCTTGTGACAAGCGGCCAGTTAAACACAGATTGGTCCAAAGTCCTAGGTGGCTCTGGCGCTCCATACCATGATGGGTATTGGCTGTGTGGCTACATTTTGCCTTTCACCGCAAAATCGACGGATACGTCCATCATGGGCCCTTACGCAGAATCTGGACTCATATCTAAAGCAAAAGTCCTACTCTACATCCCAGTTGAATCTGGCTTGACACCATTCCAAGCGACGTGTTTTGTGCAGCGGAGTCATCGGTAGAATTCAAAACGGACGGAACGCATAAAGGCCCATGCCAAAAACTCTTCTGTCTGCCTAGATGCCACACGTCCTGTTGCTGTAACAAAGGCATCTCGAACTTGCCGCAAAGTATTGTGACGATTACGTATCGCAAGCAGTCTTAAGTAACGTTCTTGACCACCTTGTATTATCCTAGGCCTACTAGATGCCTCTGTCGCTGAAAATCATTTTCTTCAGACCATCTTCTCCATACTCGCATTACAGTTAAGGGTGTAATTTCCAGTCTTCGGCAAACTGAAGCCCGCTTCTTTCATACCAATAAGGCGATTTTTTTGAATTTTATCATTTAATCGACGAAATCGACGGGGTGCGCGGATTCTAGGCAGTTTAGCAAGGTCTTTCAATATACTGAAGAGCTCAGAAAGGATCAGAGTAGAACAGGTAGCTGGTTATTAACATGATTAAACTTTCTTTATTTTTCAGATAAGTAAACTCGTACACAAGAAATCGAGATAAAGCAGTAAAAACGTTAATTCTTTTTTTTTCTTTCTAAGGTGGATTAAATCACAACTAAAGGATGTTGCATTATTTTTGAGCTCCAGTATATTTCTGTAACACTAATCAGAGTTTTCCGAGCACTGGATGTGTTTGGCCATGTCTCATATTCTGATAAGATAATACCAATCTATTTAATTTCAACATATTTTCTGGAAAACATTTTCTATATCTCTGCGTAATGCTAGAACCAAAGCGCTAAGCTTTTCTTTTACATTGAATCCACATTTGCTGATGCAGGAACCCCAAATTTCCCGAAAATTCCTCGTCTATTACAATTAGGTTGTTCTATTTTTATTTCACGAACAAAAATAGCGCATATAACATTTAATTTATTTTTTCATACCCTTCTTAAAATTTCTTTGTTTGATACAAAGTTTCCAGAAATTTGTTGAGTTTGTTTTCTTCCACAATTTTTAGCATGTTTTTCTTTCTCCGTTTACAATATTTTTTATTATATCTTCTTTTGGTTCATTAGATGTTTTTTTGCAATTTACTTTCTAGACTTTAATTAAATTAAATTAGTAGAAGACAGAGAAACGGAGTTGGACATTGAAGTTTTTAATCTCCAGGTACACCGTAACCCAAGATAATACCAGAAAGGTGGCATCTATTGTCTTAACGACATAACAACTGAGGCCTAATGACCATGCACGGCGAAGAGAACTCGTTGAATAAATTATTGAATATCAACATGTGGATACATCCTAAGCGATAAAACACATTTTCACCTTGGTAATCGCCAAAATTACCATGTTTGGGGTTCGTAGAACCCATGTGTAATTGTCGAAAAATAAACGCATCCATAACGTGTCACATAGGATTTTGGGCTGCAAGCATAAAATTAGTCGAAGGTCTATGTCAACAAATTCACAACTACCAGTGTGCTAAAGAAGGAACTTAAACGCTGCATCAATGAAATTTCAGCCATATTTATGCAGAATAGCAATTGAAAAAGCTGTGGAGGCCATTTAACCAACCAGTTATTCCATAAATAACCCCATCCTATGTATTTTATGATTCAATAAGAAAATGACAATCTAAAACTAAAAACTGGGTTTTATATATAATTTAAATCTTTTGTTAATTTTGGTTAACAGTGAAATAAAACAACTCAGTTGGAAGGTTTTACTTTTTATTGTAGATCACTGCATCATGTTTCACTAGGCTCATGAATACTATAAATTCAAATTTTCAATTGATTTTGTGTGCTAAATAGATTTTTTTAACATAAAGCTTAGGATTTTAGGGGCCTTAGAGTCAAGGAAACTACACATTTTGGCTGTATTTCTTTGTAAAAATTTTCTTCTTATTTAAAGTCTCCTCTTTTATATAGATATTATATTTCAAGTATTTTTACTTAATATGCTCTTTTGATACTTTTGTTTTTTCCTGTTGATGTGAGTATATGACTTCTGGATCTGGATTGAGTTTGCCAAGGGTGATTAAATCATTGACCAGAGCACTTAGGCCTCACTAGGCCCATTGTGCCCCCCTGACTGGGACAGCCCTGCGTTGTTCTATCACTCATTTAGCCACCCAAGGTGGTGAGCAAAGGACAGCACAACGCTTGGAGGGTTATCCCTTATGTTGGCCATGCTCGGCCAGAGCTCCCCTAGCCTAGAGTATATGACTTTTATACAATTATTTTCTGATGTTAACTTCATTCAAGGACATTTCACTAGAAAATTTGCTAAGCAATTAGAACCAATTATCCTCTTATGGAACATTTGTCGCTGTTAATTTAGATACCAAAAATTTACTATTTATTTTTTTATATTAGTAAAATAAAATAATAACCATAAGGATTGTGGTGACCGTTACTACGTGGTAATTCATGATAAACACTTAACTAACGCACTTACTATGTTTTAACCACTAAAAAATTATGTAATATATATACATATACATTACAAAAACACACGACTTAAGTTTCGACGGTTTAATGTCATTATCAAGTGCAGCAAATTAATGAAGGCGTTCTATTTATACTAATGTGTAGGAGGTTGGGGGGTAATTATTGTCGGGTAGGTAAAAAGAAGGGGATTACACATCGTTAAGGGATTATAGATTTTTGAAAAGTGGCGTGTACATTAAATCTGTTTGCTCGTTAAGCAGATTAACGTGAGGATTATTACTTTCTTTGAAAATTTCGGCAGATTCGAGGAGATTAAGCTTTGTACCCTTGGTACAGTGATGTAAAATTTTTAGATTTTGGATTTTAGGAAATTCATTTTACATTCTAAAGAATGGTTTGAAAAAGTACTACCGTTTTGATTTAACCTATACGCCCTGAAATGTTCAGAAAATCTAGTTTTGAAGCTGCGACCTGTTTGACCTATATAAGTAGAGTTGCATTCGGGACACGAAATTTTATAAACACCTGAGTTTTTTAGGGGACTGACTTTATCTTTTGCGTTAAATAATGTATTTGACAATTTACCGCTGGCTCTAAATGCAATTCGATGATTAGGTTTTTGAAAAATGTAAGCAATTTTCTCGGTAGTTTTACCGTGATAGGTGAGTGTGATGAATGATTGTGTATTGGAGCTTGGGATTTTTGGATAGATATGGGATCTTGTGTTTTGATATCGCTTTTTATTGATTAGGTTTTGAATGAGGCTAGCCGGGTATCCATTGTTTTGTGCAATTTTTAAAATTTTCTTCAGTTCTAGGTCTTGATTTTTAGGGGATAGCGGAATTGAAAATGCTCGATGAATCATTGAGTGGTATGCGGCCAGTTTATGTGAGAGAGGGTGGTTAGAATTATACGGAATAGTTGAATTTATGTTGGTAGGCTTTCGGTAAATATTAAATTCAATTTTGTTATCACTGTGGATCAATGTAAAGTCTAAAAAGTTGATATTGTTGTTCTGTTCGCTTTCAAGTGTGAATTTAATTTTTGGATGTATATTGTTAATTGAATTTAAAAACTGATCTAATTGGCGGGAAGTACCACTGAAACATGCAATTATATCATCCACATATCTATACCAAAATGTAATGTGTTGTTTTGTGAATGATAGGTTAAAAATTGTATCTTCTATATGTGACATAAATAAATTTGCCAGAAGAGGACTTAATGGGGAACCCATTGCCAGACCTGTTTAAACATACTTCGAATGCCGTAGATAGTTCTGATTTTGTTATAATGTCTATATCAAGTTTGTCTAACATGTTTTTAATAATTTTAAGGCATTCGTTTGTTGGTATATTTGAGAACATATTTGTTACATCAAACGATACCAGTTTTGATCCTTGCGGGGTGACTATTGACTTTATATTTTGAGTTAGTTCCAGAGAGTTTTTAATTGAAAATTTAGAGACAAATTTTGTATACTTTTTAAAAATGTTATTTAATTTTATTGCTAGAATTTGAGCAGGACAATTAACATATGAAAGTACGGGTCTGATAGGGAGGTCTGGTTTATGGGTTTTTATTAAGCCATACAATCTCGGAGCAAGTGGATTTTGATTTATTATTGCCATTATTTTCCGAGATATGAGGCAAACTTACATTTTTTTAAATGGAAACCATAGTTGGCTATGGCCTCATTCAAAATGTAATTTGTTTCTCTTTAATACAATATGACATACTACATAGTTATTTCTAAAAATAAGTTTTAAATTTTATTATACATAAAAAATGGGTAGCCATGAAAAAGATGAAAGTAAAACAATTGCAGTTGTTTATAATAATAGCAATATTGTAATTATTAGTTGTACAAAGTTAAATAAAAATGAAAAACCAGCATAAGAATAATAATTTTGTAATTATCAAATGGCCTTCTGTATGTGGTATAAACCCATTTATCAAGAGGATAATACGTTTCTTACAAAAATAATATGAACAGATGAATCGCGATTTACTAATTGTGGTATTTTTAATCGTCACAATGAACATAGATGAACTTAAGAGAATCCACGAAAAGTTTCATAGAGAAAACTACAAATTAAATTTGGGTTTAATCCATTGTGTGTTTAGATTGATAATTCTCGGTCCATATATTTTTGAAAGCTCACTAAGTGAAAATGATTACTTTCATTTTCTTCAGAAAACATTTGAAGATACGCTCGATTGTTTAAATGTATCATTACAAGCAAGATTGAAATGGTTCCAATATGACGGTGCTCCACCTCATAACATGTTGGCTTTACGAATTATTTAAATGATGCTTTTCTTAACTCATAAGTGGAAAGAAATAAACCAATCCCAGGGCCACCTAGATATCCCGATCTGCGCGTTTTAGAATTTTTTCTGTGGGGTTATGTAAAAAACTAAGTATATGAAAAATCATATCAATCTGTGGAGGATCATAAACTAGCTGTTATTGAAACATTTAATTCAATTTACATGAGAATAGTCAAAAAGCCATAAATTCAATTGCAAAAAGATATAATTTATGTCACAAAAGTATTAATAGTGGACTGACCATATTTTTTTAATATTAAAATTTCTCTCCCATTGATATATTGATAATTACAGAATTACTTTATGCTGTTGTTTCATTTTGGTTTATCTCTGTAAAACTAATAATTACAATATTGCTAATATTATAAACAACTGCAATTGTTTTACTTTCACCTTTTTCATGGCTACACATTTTTTATTTATAATAAAATTTAAAATGACTATAACTCACTCATTTTTAGAATTAACTATGTCGAATGCCATATTGGACTAAAGAGAAAAAATTACCTTTTGAATGAGCTCACAGCTAACTATGGTTTCCATTTAAAAAAATGTAAGTTTGCTTCATATCTCGGAAAATAATGGCGATAAAAATTTTCTGATTATTTTTTATTAATCTGCATAAAATTATGTAAAACTTTGTCCTTTACAGTTTTTTTCTATCTGTTATAATAACCGAAATATATTGATTTGAAAAAATTGACACTTTTTACTTTTTTCAAAATATCTAGTTACTCTTGACTTTTTTGAAAACTTTGAAAGTGGAATTTTATTCGTCTCGTAAATCTACACTTCTTTCTCCATTTAACCGTTTCTCTATCTCTTATAGTTTCCGAGATCCCCATAGAGAACATCGAAAAAAACTCACCCTGTATACAAGTAATGAATATTATCATAACGAGGTAAGTAGTCTTTGAACTATCGGCGATCGAGCAACTCAATTCGGAAGAAATTTTGAAGTATGGGGAAAATAGAGTTCTGTGCCATTATAAAGTTCCTTACTAAGTAAAGAAAAAGTGTTCAAACCATATTGGAAGAGATATCATCTATTGACGGGAACTTTTGTCCAGAGAAACCAACAACTGGAACAACCTCTTCAAGCAAAGCAGGCAATTAATTGAAGACGATTACCGCCCTGATATTGGAGGATGCGTGTTTGAAGAAGAAACAACTCGCACAAATACATGGAGTATCTAAAACAATAATTTTTAAGGCCCTCCATAATCATCGGTCAGTGCAAGATGGGTGCTTAGATTGCTCACACCGCCACAAAAACAGCAGGGCGTCGAGTGTTAGCGTGCGTTTTTGATAGAGACAAGGATGGTTTTTTGGAGCCAATTGTTAATACGAATGAAACTCGCAGTCGTTGAGAAAGTTCATAGCGACAGATTTCTGGGACACAGAAGGAATTTTATTGATTCATTAGTAGGAAAAAGGTGTTTTTATTATACTCTGAAAACACTTTGATTCCATATGCCTCTAGAATAATGGAATCGTCACTTTTTCAGGCGACCGCACAGAAAATGTTTGTTTGTGCGGTCTTTCTGTGCGCTAACCAATGTTTCCATAGTAGCAGATAAGGTTTGAAGTTTATTTTTGTGTCAGTGAAAGCCAATTTAAAAAATGTACTCAGACTTAGATGAAAATCCTGATGTTCCAGACGACATATTAGCTCAAGCGGCTCAAGTAAGTGCAGATTTACTACCGACAAAATCAAAAACAAGATACGAAAAGGAATATGAAATATTTAATGAATGGCGGGCTCAGAAGAATATAAAAAATGTAAGTGACGATGTACTTTTAGTCTATTTTTCGGAAAAGGCTAAATCTATGAAATCATCAACTTTATGGAGTAGATTCTCCATGGTAAAAAGCTGTTTGGCTATTAAAGAAAATATTGACACGAACATTTTTCGAAAAACTGTAGCATTTTTGAAGCGTCAAGCGGTGGGTTACGTACCAAAAAAATCAAGAGTTCTTACAGCAGAACAAGTAACTAAATTTTTATGTGAAGCTTCAGATGAGCAATATCTATTAGCAAAAGTACCTAATATTAGTGTTTGGAATATTCGGTGCGTGCCGTCGAGATGATTTAATACGTTTAAGTTTAGACGATATTAAAGATAATGGTAGTTTTCTTGTCGTGTTTTTGCAAGATGGAAAAAATCATAAATCGAGAAGTTTCACGATTTCAAATGAAGGATGTACATTCGAGCCCTGCACACTTTACCGCAAATATGCAGATTTGCGGCCTAAACATATGGAGAGCAGAAGATTATTTGTAGCATACCGAAACCGTAAATGTTACGCTCAACATGTAACATACTATCAGTGGTATCCCCAAACTTGTTGCGAAATACCTAAAACTAAATGATCACGAAAAATATACCGGACATGGCCTAAGGCGTTCTTCAGCAACCATGTTGGTCGAAAGCGGTGGTGACTTGCTTACTCTGAAAAGGCACGGAGGATGGCGTTCTTCCAGTGTAGCAGAAGGATATATAGAAGAATCTATACAAAGAAAAATAGAAGTTTCAAGGAAATTGTTTAACCCATCTCATGCGGAAAATACAACATCTGCAATTATAACTCAAGAAAATGAAATACTAAGGGGAATAAACTTTAACAATAATACTAATTGTACGATAAACCTTACTATTAATAATAACAGTTCCAATTAAATATGATTTTCGTTAATATTAACTCTACTTATATTTTCACTATTATAGATATTACAGTTTTGAAAAAAAAAAAATTATCAAAATATCTCTCTTAATATTGTTGTTTTCAAATAAGTATAATAAAAAATAGCGTTCATTACACGTCCAGAAATGGATTTTTCCGTGCTTGCATGACTTCCCGTGTTCGGCTCCGCCTCACACGGGAACGGTCACGCGCGCACGGAAAAATCCTTTTTTCTGGACTCCTAATGAAATATACTATTCTATAACCGGAGAATACTGCGCTTTAATTTTATAGAAGTTAAAAAAGGTTATTAAAAAGAAAAGAAGAGGAATATTTTACCAAAGGTGTCCTGTTCTTGCACTACAATGGTCCTATTCACAAGAGCCGAGCTGCGTTGGCTGCTTTGCATAAGGTGGGCTTTGATATCATTGATCATCCACCTTATGTCACAGATTTGGCTCCCAGCGACCATTATTTTTCCAAAGCCAAAAAAATAGCTTCGAGAAAAGAAGTGAGAATGTATATTTTTCAGGAAAGGCTAAATCATTTTTTTATGAAGGTTTTCACAAGTTAATTCATGGATCTGAGGAATATGTTAAGGTTTTAGGTGAATATACTGAAAAAGAAAAATAATTTTGTAATATTATTTCATCTCCTTCTATTCCATTCCACAAATTTAAAAACCCCATAATATAATACGCAACATTACAAAACATCTTTGAAATATTTTGACATACTATAAACTAATTATAATAATATCAACTTACAATTAATTTTGCATACTTTCTATAAGATCTTAAGGATAAACTTCTTTGATACATTATTATCCAAAAGTTAATTTATTTTACTTATTTATTTTAAACATAAAATGTTTAAGTCGTAGACTTGACATATATCTTTTATGCCTGATTGAAATATTCAAATCATGCTAATTACACATTTATTTATTTACTTTTTCATTAGCATATCTTTAGGTACTGTAGTACAATAACAAAATAAAATACGGTTAATGTAAAGCGCAACCAATTTTAATTTTAATATTAAAATTTATAAATAAATAGACGTAAGTATTCGAATCGACCTACCAGACATTCAAGGTTCTCTAAAAAAATGAATCACGCAAAAATAAATACTAAAAGGTCAGATGTGCTACAGCGTCTAGAAGTCTACAAATAATTCGAATGTTGCTTGCGAATAATGTGGCAATTTCCATTAAATTAGCAAGCTTTGTAACTACCATTTAACGGCGTTTGAACTTTGAACATTAAAGTTGTTTGGATTAGTGGAACTTGTTATTTGTCTTAATCTAAATACATTATGTACGGGGCATTAGATTAAGTAGCAATAACATAATCGAATTAAAATTGTTATACAAGTTGTAAGATGGTCAAAGCTAGTGATTTATGCTTTGTTTTGTTATTTGAAGAGTGCAGTGGCTGCCGATAATAATCTGTGTGCGTGTATGTGCGTGTGAAATAAATCACATTTTAAAGAGTTCAGATCAAAATGTAATGCGTTTAAAATATAAATTATGATAGATATCCGTTTCGTAAGCCATTAAGTACCGCTAAAGATATTAATATATAGTTTTTTTCTCGTCGCGAGAGAGCGATGTTGTAATAAAACTATAAACAAGTGAGTAAATCACGGCGGCGCGGCATTACGGCGGACAAATCTGTGATATATTTAGAGAGGTGAGTGGTAAATGAGGGGGCGGTATCTTCGTTCAGGTCAGGCTATCTTTAGAGGCGGCGGAGGTGGTGGTGGACCTAAAGACCTTTTGATAGAGTAGATAGATGAGGGTCGCCTGCATCCAGTCATAACCCCTCATAAAGTGAACTAATGGGCGACGTTAGTCTAACTGGTGTGATCTATGATTCGGATTAACTTGCCTGCCACAACATCTGACAGATGGCCACTTTTCCGAACCGACGTCTCTATTCAGCCGCCACCGACGCGTGTTATTTTCGCGTAACTAGCACCGACTACAATAACTTATAATTTACTATCATCTCTATTGACATAAATTTATCAACCGTTGACAAATTAACTGATATAACACTAAATCTAACACCATCGTTATAAACAGATAAAATTACATTTATGTCGAACACATTTCTGGCATTGTCGTACATAAAAAATAAAATCGGCATCGGGTAATCGTTAAAAGCATCTTTCGTCGCAACCCACACAGAAGCACTAATGGACTCCGAGCTGTCCACACTTCAGTGCTACCACTTGGGCTCGGACATTTTTTTAGTTGTTTCATCGCTTTCTAATTCCGCCAACTCGCTACCGAGCGGCGCGTGTGCGTTTATTTGAAGACGACAACGTTCCTAGAACTTTTTAAGGAGATAAACGTGTTCTCTTTATACACGTGATGTTCTAAAATTAGAAACGGGAATCATTTAAACAAATACTACGGCTCGACATGTATTCTTGTCCTTGAAAGTAATTTGTATTCAAATTACTAAATTATTTACTTATTTGGTTTTAATTTGGTTAATGCATGATAACGTACATAAATATTTCTTTTCTATGTTTACTATTAGATTAGACAGATAAGACAACATATTTTATTTAATCAGAAGTTTATTATGTTAAGTTAGATATTGTTCCAAAATATCTTATTTTTTATATAAATTATCGTCCTAGAAATCCAATTAAATGCAATGGGTCAAGTATAATGAAATAACAACTTAGAAATTTATGAAATATCAGAACCAAAAAAGAATGAAAATGTGATTGATGTCGTAAAAAATGGAACAAAGATTGAATGTTCTAGTACACAAGCCATCGACTGCGTCATAAGGATTCCACTAATATAAATCTAAGGGTTCTAATACACTCGATGTCATATGAAATACCCCAGAAGAATAATACGACGATTGATGAATTGTTTATTCGTTGGTACGAAATGATTAAACTATCAAAAAACAAACTTAAATTTAAGAAAAAAAAAGAGTTACATCGCCTCGCACAGCAATGCAAGAATTTACCCTTCTAGGCATACTTAGAATCAAATGGTCTATATCTCAATATTCAAGAAACTTCAAACTGAAGTCTTAGATAATTTAAGTTGTCAGGAGGTCTGTGCATGTTGCGAACACTTTTATCCATTATGTCTCAGACATGCTCCATGGGGTTTAAGTCGGAAGACCTTGCTGACCAAGGTATCATTAGAAAATACGCAATTTCCAAGACACCCTTGTAATGTTTGTCATATGGGGTCGAGCGTTATCTTGCTAGAAAATTCCATAAGGTAGCGTCTGCATAAATGGTACGGCGACGGCATCCAAGACATTATCAATGTATCGACGATCGTTTAATGTGCATGGAATAAACACCAAAGGTGATTTTGGTCCCAAATTGATCGCACTCCAAACCATGATACCCGTTGTCAAAGCTGTATGGCGTCTTTCAACAAACTCTAAATTTCTTCGTTCTCCTCGATATCGAGGCACCCTTCTGCGTCCAACATTCTTATATAAATAAAACCTGGATTTATCGCTAAACGTGATGCTGTTCCATTCTTCAACCCAATCCTGCCGCTCTTGACACCAAGCCAGACGAGCAGCTTTTCCAGGTGTGGTTAGTGGAAGATGTCTAAATAGACGGTAAGAATGGAGACCAAAAAACGCAAATCGTCGATAAATGGTCACCACCATTGAAATCTGGCGATATACAGCTCTTACCGAAGCCATGACAACACACCTAGTTGTTTGAAATCGGTTCTGTGTGGCCATTCTTCTTAGAAGGGCGTTACTACGTCGGGGAGGTCTTCCAGCCGGACACAGTTGTGTGATTTCGATCCATTCTTCTGCCAATTTCGCGGAACGATAAACCTGCATCTTTCATGCCGATAATTCGACCCCTATCAAACTCAGAATAAAACTGCCGATAAATTCTAAGTAAATATTCTTCAATGACCATATAAAAATTTTAAGATAATCTTAACGGCTCAACTTTTTTTAATTGAGAATTTAATCATTTTGTACCAACGAATAAATAATTATTTTCATCAATCGTATTATTCTTTCTGGGTGGTGCATTTTATATGAAAGTGAGTGTTGTTCAATTTAAGAACAACGCTATAAAAGGGATAAAATTTTATACAAAGCGATAATTTAGTGCAAAATTTGTAGTTCTGAATTAGGCTTCAACTGCTATATTTATAATCTCACAACTGACATCGGCAAATAAACTGCTTTTTATGAAAACTTATTCCGCAAGACTAAAAGTACCAAATTTCTATATTAAGAATAAAATAGTAAAAGTGTTTTCTTTATTCTTGGTAAAATTTCAATTCGTAAAGATGGACAAGCTTAAGTTTTTTAACTAAACGGACCTAAAAGTTTAGAATTTCAAGAGCAGTGTCTAAGAATTCTAATTTTATAGTAAATAATTGAGACATTAATGGATCTAAGTTATTTCTATAGAAAGATACATATGTTATATAAAAACTCTTACCGTATATCATATACATGATTCTCGAGGTCAAGTAGAAGATGTATTGACAGACTTTTAGAAGGCTTTTAAGTAAATTAACTTTTAACTTCTAATTTAAAAGCTAAAGCATTAAAAATTGCAGAAACACCAATACTTAAAATGGGTGAGTTAGAAATTTACAGTCTAAAATGATCAGATTTTGAAGGATTGTGCATCGTATAATCAGATCGTATTTTTAAAAGCATATTAAATGAGCGTCATATATAACTTAGAATACAAAAATATATAATAATTTATATATTTTTTCTTTTATAGCCTTCTGCTGAAAATGGGGAATAATACCCCCCGAAACTAGTACAGAAAATAAAATTATGAAATATCATACTGGAGAGTATCTTAATCGTCACATCTTCACTACAAGGATTTTTGTATTAATTTGACTCAAATTAAAACACAACTCCTTGAGAATGACTTATAGTCGAAACTAGTCGGAGTAGAATAAACTTTAAAATTGATATTTAGAACCACAAAAGGAAAGAAGTGAATGGCGCCCACAACGTAATGTTATGCATCAAGAAGCATACGCAATGTGAAATGTGGATACGCTCGGCAGTACTTTTTGCCTCTGGTTTAGAGACAATATTGTAAATCATATCGTAAAATGGAAAATACAGAAGGTCAACTCAAACAGTGAGATTCATGGCAAACTGTAGATGACAAGGAGTTGCTATGATTTATTGGGTTGTTGATACTGGCAAGAGTTTATAAAGCTCACAATGAATGAATTACAAATTTGTGAAATCTTAAAGATGGACGCCCTATTTTCAACCAAACTATGAGTCGCGACAGGGTTACAACAATATCTCAGTGTCTGCGTTTTGATAATGCTGAAGCTAGACGAAGGAATGGAGATTCAGATAAGCTATCGCCAATCCGAAATTTTTTTTCAATTGTGGTTACCTACACTATATCAAAATATATATGAAAATATAACAGTAGATGAACTGCTCCTTACCTTTCGTGGTAGATGTCCATTCAAGCAGTATATACCATCTAAACCAGGAGTACAAGTATGGTATACAAACTTGGGCAGCTTGTGATAGTAAAATTTCATACGTTTACAACTGCCAAGTCTATAGTGGAAAAACGGTCGACCAGCGTGAACGCAATCAAGGTAAACGTGTCGTCTTGGAAATGGTTGAGGGTCTGGAAAAATCAGGTTGGAATGTGTCGACAGATAATGTTTTCACAAGTCTTGAACTAGCAAGAGAATTAGAAACGAAGGATCTTACATTGTTTGTACAATTAGAAAAAATAAACCAGAGCTGCCCCAAGAACTGGTATATTCAACTAAATTTGGATTCCAAAACAAAGCAATGTTAACATCTTACTCTTCAAAGAAAAGGGAAAACGGTTACATTAAAATCAACTATACATGTAACCGGCGAAATTTGTGATAATGAAAAGAACAAACCACATGTAATAATTGACTACAATAACACAAAATCGGGTGTAACATGTAACAATTTTGTATGATACTATAGATATTAGTGCTTTAAGCGCTTATATTATTTGGTGTCACCTAAATATAGATTGGCAAAATAAAAAGGATACAAACGGAGACAATTCCTATCATATTTATGAAAGCAATTTGTAGCTACAGAAACAGATCCAGTAAAACCATCTACTTCCCAGGTTTAGTCACGAGACGTGGGAGGTGTTGAAAGTATCCCAGAAAAATAGACAGAAAATATTCAAATACATGTCATAAATGCAATCGCTTCATGTATAGTAATCACACAATCCTTGTTTGTTCTGTATGTCAACCCAAAGAAATGTAAAACTTTTAAAAATACATTATGTTTAAATTAAGTTTATAAAATTTGTTAATAATTAATTGCATTCAATAGTTTGTAACTTTCTAAAATGTAATAAATTTTAATACAAAAATTTCATAACTTCCTGAGGTAAAGAAATTTGGGATCACAGGTGACCCCATTGGTATTACTAAAAATGTTTGGTATGAGGGTTAAATAATTCCTCGATTTAAGTAAGGCATTAGCAAGCGTGCCTCGTGAGTCACCTACAAAGCTGTTGTTTATAAATTTCATATTTAAGTGATAGACGTCAGAAAAAAACTATCTGCAGAAATAACACATAACCTTTGGTTCATCAGGGTTCAATTCTTGGACCTTTGTTATTTATTATTTACACTAACGATCTATCCTTGCAAGTAGCTAATTCCGAAATAGTATTATATGCAGATCACACTACTTTTATTCATCGTTCAGAGGTTGTACTATCAGAGCGGTTTTCTTCTAATCATCTCTCCTGCAACAATAACAAAAGTGAGAAATTGGCATTTTCTCTAAGAATAGGAAACAATTGTAATGGTTATCTCAATTTTGAGGAATAAACCTAGACAATAAATTAACTACATTCATGGTAATATAATTTCTGCAAAACTACAATGACCATATTGTTAAATCTGAAAAATTAATAATATATAACTGTTATTCAGAATTTCTGGTAAGGTTATTTATAAAGATAAACCTATTCTATTCGAATCTAATGGCAATTGTTCGAGCTTTTGCAAAGCATTTCTCCTTATCTTATAAATCTGGACAGTTAATTCCTCCATGTAACTCGATGAATTTGGACGGTTTGGGCAGCTATAAAAATTTTGGAAGAAATCGTGTTCAAACACAAAAAGAAGCTGAAACCGAATTTGACTACGGTGCCAGATTTAATTCCTGCATGTATTCTCCATGACCGGGCTGAACATTTAGCTGCACCTATTGCTTGGCTTTATAATCTTATTCTAGACAGTGGTACATCTCCGGAATGTTGAAACATGTGATGTAAAAAACAAATCGCTCAATTTCGCTGATTAGCAATCAGAAATATTTGAATGCATTATTGTCAATTATATAGTCAATTGTCATCTAGTACTCTGAAAGAGTAGCAAGGTTTTGTAAAAAGCGCAACAATTTAATGAATTCGCAAGAATACAGTTCAGTATCAGTTCCGTTTTCATTTTCAAGATATCAAGGGGAATTTTAAATAAGGTAAAATGTAATGATATTAATAAGAATATTATATCAGCCATCAATATATCAGTTCATTCGATGTATTTCAAATAAAATTCTACATTTGGAAATTGTCTTAGAGAAAATTGCGCCTACTGTACTTATTATTACGGAACATTTAACGGTTAGCTGTTAATTATATCTCTGACTTAAAAACTGATAACTATTATTTAGGTTCTAAATACTGTAGGAAAATCAAAAAACACGGTAGAGTGGCGATATACATTCGGTTATGTTTTAAAACACTTAAATGGGAAGATATATATAACTTATCCGTAGAAAACAAACTAGAATGTTGCTCCATTCGATATAATAATTATATTTTTCTACTCCTATAATGAAATAACATAATTATAGGTTAATTTTTGTTTAAGAAATGTAGTACATTGTATGTTATGTATATATTATATATTCATTGTCATAGCAACCATTGTAGTACTAGTGCTACAATATATCTATTGTAGCACTAGTGCTACAATGGTTAAACAAGCGAGGGATATTATAATAAAATAGAATTAATAATATTAATATTGAATCAGACTAAACGATTTTTATAATGAATACATGTGAATTTCCTTAAATTAAAAAAAAAAAGTTTTTTAATTACACGTAAATATTATACGAACATTATAAAATTTATAACACACATTTGATTTTTGAGTTGACTTGACGTGAAATTATACGTCAAAATAAAATTGCGAATGTGTTGAAATTTACGCAAAATAATGGTAAGTAGGAAGGGTGAGAGTAGTTTTGTTAAAAAATCGAACCCTACAGTAAATGTTCCATCATATACATGATCTCCAAGAACATTTCATAACTGTCTCAATATGCCTTCGGCTCATGCAGCAATTTTCATACTCGTGGGCAATGAGTATCATTGTATGCTCATAATACAATATACTATTTCATATCTGTGTACAGACCTTCCAGTGAAAATGAATATAATTTTGCTATAGGCGGTGAATTTGATATAAACTTGAGCACATAGTCTCCTTTTAAAATGCAATTATTAGACACTATGCTATGCTACAATTTATATCCAACAATAAGTGAACCAATTCGTACGCATAATAATAAAACCGAAACTTGTGTTGTTGTGTGGATCGTTCCTTTGAATTATTTGTAGACTTGGTTAAATTGTATTTTTTCCGCTGCTTTCCATTGCAAAAGGTTAAAATGACCACCAGTGCCAAAAAGAAATACTGGATGACAAAGAGGTATTCGAATCAAAAACAAACCTTTGATGCTTTCGTAGAGATAAAGTGCCCAATATTTAAAGAATAAAGCAAGCAACTAAAAACAAATTTTCTTAGAAAATTGAAAATATAAAGCCAATCTTTCTACGACACACAGGTGGTTAAGGCAGGCAATAAGTCAAAACAAATTTGGAAAATTATTAAATCCAACCAAAACATACGGAGAGAGTTACTGGAAATAATAAAAGTCGCGAGTAAAATTAAGAGTAGTCGGTGAACGTTAACGTTAACGCATATTGATTAGAGTTTTTGATTATTATTGTATAATTAACAATATTTAGTCTGTGTGAATTCCTAATAAGTGATTAGATTATATTCATAAAGTGCACCTGTTTATTGTTTTCGACAATTGTAAGTAAAATTGCAAAATTTTCTTTCATAACCTCAATAATACAAGTCACACATTATTGACACTCTTTGTTTACGTCCTTCCTCTGTATTCTTATGTCACCCATTCGATCGGCCTAGTCCAGTTTGTCTATGTCAGTCACCGCGAAGGGCCTCGCCGGTGTGAAGGGTCTATTGTTCTAATATTATCCTAGTGTATTACCATGTCCACCAAACCAGAAAATATTAGACAAAAAAATGTTCCAAATGACTATATGTGTGTCGGTATATGTGGAAAACAAGTAGGTAACAAGACTACATGCCCTAAATGTGGCAAATACTGCCATCCTTCTTGTATAGGCAACCATACTTGTTCAGTAACCAATGGCATCATTAATAATTTATTAGAAGCGGTGCAAGAATTACAGAAATCTGTTCGCAGAAAAATGCGAGAATGTCTCCAAGGAGAATAATGAATTAAAGTCACTTATCACGGAAGTATTGCATTTGAAATCTGAAAATGCTCAGATGAAATTGAATATTGATACATTATCCACAAAAATGGCAAATATGGACTCTCAACCATCTGACCGAAATGGAAATGAATTATTGCAATATAATAGTATTATTGATGAATTAAATGAACGGAATAAAAGAGAATCGAATATTATCATTTATAATGTCCCCGAATCGACTGCAACCGATAATCTGAGTAAAAAGAATGATGATATCGAGCGTGTAAATAACGAAATTAAAAATATCGATAGAACAATTCACATAAGAAATGCGTATCGATTAGGAAAAAGAACGGACAAACCTCGCCCGCTTCGAGTATTTTTGCCATCAAAGGAGGATACGCTAAAGATATTTAAGAGTAAACCGCGTATTAATTCGCAATGGAAAATAAAATCTGATTTAACCAACATGCAACGAAGTATATTTAATAATATAATAGCCGATTTAAAATCTAGGCAGGCTAACGGCGAAAATAATTTAAAACTTAAATACGTAAATGGTTTACCCAAAATTGTTCAAATCTCCAACTCGGAAAACTAATAAATTCCCAACACGACACTCCGGTTGATTCATTTAATTCGATAAACATATATTATCAGAACACACGTGGATTGGATACTAAATCGCACGAATTTTATGTAAATATGGAAACAAATAATTATAATATAGTTGCTTTGACTGAGACTTGGTTGAGTGAGGGTTTTTTGAGTACTGAATTGTTTCCGGAGTCCTACACTGTATTACGTTCAGATAGATGACACAAAAGAGGCGGTGGTGTGCTTATAGCACTAAGTAACCAGTTTCAGTGCAAGGAAATAGACCTTCAGTTATCGCCTGTCCTAAACATTGATGCAGTCGCGACCAAAGTAATTATAAATAGTAAGTGTTTCAATATTCTTTGTTGTTACATTCCTCCTAATATGAATGTAAATAATTATATATCATTTTTTGAATGTTTAGAGTCAAAATTATCTATGGTTAACACCATAATATTAGGTGATTTTAATGTTTCAGATTACACCAATTTTTTACAAAACAATATCCACTCAATTTTATCTGATAATTTGGTCAACTTTATTAATTATTCCGACTTAATTCAACAAAATAATATTTATAATTACAATAATAGAATCTTGAAGGCCCATCCTCAAAATTTTCTGGAAATATCTCCAAACAATATAATTTTAAAAAAGCCAATTTATATAAAATTTGCATGGAAATGGTCAATCTTAATTGGACGTTACTATTTGAGGGCACCGATAATGTTAATATTATTTGTAATAATTACAAACAATTAATTTATAATATTTTTGACAAATACATCCCCAAATTTAAACATGTAAGAAAATCTTATCCACCTTGGTTCAACAACAGCATAATTAGGAAAATTAATCTAAAAGTGAGATACCGATCACGTCTCAGGCGATGCCCATCCCATTTAAACAAATTACTTCTGCGTAATTTACAAAAATCATTAAAATCTGACACTAGAAAAGCGTATAGTGATTATATTAGTAAGTCGGAATCTCTTATAGTCCAAGAGCCCAAAAAGTTTTGGAACTTCATTATTAAAAAGCGAAAAACATCTCAAATTCCTGGACAAATAAAATATGGCAATGACGATTACTCAGAACCACCAAAAATTGTTGCTGCATTCGCTAATCACTTTTCGGGTAGCTATGTAAATTGCTCATCAACGAATTTTATTAATAAAACTGTATTACCTAAATACCTTGGTAACTATACAATTTCTGAAGATATTGTAATACGACATATGAAGAAGTTAAAGCCTAATTTAACGATGGGTCCCGACTCCTTACCAGGCTTTTTCATCCGTGATTTAGCTGAAGTAATTGCTCCTCCCCTAACTCGTATTTATAATCTAATTCTAAGCAGTGGTGTATTTCCGGATTCCTGGAAGGTAGTAAGGGTAATTCCAATCTTCAAGTCAGGTGATCGTCATGATGTCAAGAACTACCGGCCTATTTCCTTAATTAGTAATCTTTCAAAGGTCTTCGAAAGTATATTAGCGGATTATATTTATAGCTGTGTCTCATCCACTATTGTAAAAGAGCAGCATGGTTTTGTCAGAAAACGTAGTACTCTTACCAACTTAGTAAATACAACTCAATTAATATCACAAGCACTTGATACACAAAAACAGGTTGATGTAATATATTCTGACATTTCTAAGGCCTTTGATAGAATGCCAAATAATATTTTGTTAAAAACCTTGGAATCCTTGGATATTAATGGTAACATCATAAATGTTCTTAGCTCGTATTTAGATAATCGCAAACAAATTGTTGAAATAGACGGCTGTAAATCATCACCATACATAGCAACCAGCGGGGTTCCTCAAGGTTCGAATCTGGGACCTGTTCTTTTTTTGTTATATATAAACCGTGTGGCCATAATACTCGACTGTGACTTCTTTATGTATGCTGATGATATTAAACTAGTTAAGATAATTAATAGCGTATCCGATTGCATTAACTTACAGAATAATATTAATAAGCTGATCTGCTGGTGCGAAGATCAAGGATTAATTATTAATATAAGTAAATGTAACGTTATAACATTTCACAGGGTTTTATCTCCAATCATTTTTGATTATAAAATTAATAATATCGGCATCAATAGAGTTACCCAAATTAAAGACTTGGGTATTATTTTTGATCATAAATTGACACTTTTACCACATATTAGGTCTATTGTTCAATCTTCCTTAAAATTACTAGGATTTATAATAAGAAATTCTAAAAAATTTAAATCAATTAATACTATTATGCGGTTGTATAACTCATTTATATTTCGAATTATTTAAATTATATCAATTTATTAGAAAAGGTGCAGAAAAAATTTGTAAAGTACTTATATTCTTTAAACACGGAGTATATCCCACTAGTTTTATTTCTTATAATTCTCTATTATCTGAGTTCAATATGCCTTCAATGTTTCAGAGACATAAGTTTGTACTTATTGTAACATTATATAAACATATACATTATCATTTAGACAATACCTTTATACTAGACCTACTTAAATTTGACACTCCGTTATATAATACACGTAATTCTCGAACTTTTTGTTACGTTTGTCCACGTACAACACATTTTGCCAATTCTCCTCTCCTCAATATGCTTTCTGCTTATCACAATGTGCAATATGACATAGATATATTTTTGCCTAATTTTTATAATTTAAAAAATCAACAATTGTTTATATAAATTATAAGTTAGTTTTATATTTTAATATTAATGTATACTTTAATTGTAAGCTTTTGTAATATTAATTTGATATTCCCCTGTTCTTGGGACATGTCCTGTTGGGAAATAAATAAATAAATAAATAACAACCCTAAACTTTCAGATGATCAAGCTTCTGCTCTGTTTGATTCTCATTTCGTGGACATCCCAACGAAATTATGCTGTACCTTTAATCAGAAATATATAAACTCTGATTTGATTAATTAAAAAGTTAACTGGAACTCAAATTTATTTTACCGGTTACAGACAATGAGATAATTGAATTTACAAATACAATACATAATAGTTATAGTCGTTATAATCAAATTTCTGAAAAAGAACATCGTATGCCTAGCTGGTTCGCTAACATATTTAATAAATAAAGTTTTTGAATCAGGTGTTTTTCCCACTGCTTGAAAATAACGAGTAATATCATTATTCAATAAGGGTAAGCGTAATAACGCAGAAAATTATAGACTTGTGTGCATTTTCATATATTTTCTACGATTATAGAAAAGGCTATGAATAAGAGACTAACGTCCTTTTTAGCTAAAAATAAAATAATATCGAAAGAACAATATGCTATAAGTAGAGAGCGGATTTCTAGCATTATGCTTATCCATAATATTAATAGCATCGAAAAAATTTCTAAATATCTATGCGAATTTTGAAGAGAGTGATTACTTAGCGCTAAGTTTTTTTTTGCTTTTTTTGCTTATTTTGACTCTTGTGCTTATTTTGACTTTTTATGCTTATTTTCATGCTCTTTTTTTAGATTCTGATACTTATTTAGAGCATTTTCTTAAACATTTAATAAAAATTTCACGCTAATATTAAATTTATGCTCTAATATAGAGAATTTTCGTAAAAATCTGTATCTCATCATTTATAGATTATATTTGTATTACATATTTTCTTCGTGTCTTTTGACAACATAATTGTTTAAAATCTTCATAATATGATACAATAATTATAATGCAAAAGGTGGAAATCACAATACAAGAATTAACTAGAGACTATTCAGAATGAACAAGTGAAAATAATACATTATTTTGTAAGGCATGTTTTAAAATAGTTAGTTTTATTTTAGTGCCCAACTGCATCCTAACTAGTCAAGACTTGTATGTAAAACATGTTATAACAACACTACATCAAGAACGTTTGAAAAAGTTCATAGCTGAACTAAAAAAACACCACAATTTCACAATCTTAAGCATCATCTTCAACAAACAATGGACAATTTAAATAAAATTCACATTTGTGCAAAATACTTTTACATTCGAATATTCCTTTAAGAAAATTACAAAATAATGCATTAAATCTTTGGGAAAATATTGTAAAATGCGCATTCCTGAGAAAAAATTATGTAGTTCTTGCGTACTATGAAACCATACAAAAAAATAAAGATATTATTAACAATAATTATATGTGGTTTGGTGTGGATGAAACTACAGACGCTTCTTTAATTTAATAATAGGAGTATAACATGAAGACATCCGATCAATAGTATTTTAATATCTACAAAAGAATTGAAGAAAACTGATAATAACGTTATAGCAAAATTCATAAATGATGGACTGACAAGCTTATTTTTGCCGTAGACAAAGTTACAAATTTTTACTAATAATGCATTTTGTGCATTGTACAAGTTTAGCTCATGGATAGAAACGAATTTCTGAAACTATAAGAATGAAATCTCAATTTGTAGATTTAATTAAATATGGAAAAATAGTTCTTATATTCTTCTGTGAGTGCAATTATTCAAGGAGACATTACCTGATATCTCACTGCCCCATAAACCAGTGCTAACAAAATGGGGAACTTGTCTATATGCTACGATGTACTATGCGAACAATTTTGAAGAATTTAATAAGGTTATATACAACTTTCCCGAAACGACAAGAAAATCAGTTAATGACTGTCAAACAGTTCTTAAGAAACAAGAGCTTCCTTCAAAACAATTTAGTTACCTAAAATCGCTTTTAAGTTTTGTGAGCAACACAATAAAATCTTTATAAAAGCAGATTCAATTTAGAAAATACCTGGATGCATTGGCCAATAAATCAAAATAATATCGAAAGAAGTATTCGGCAAAAATGAAGGATTTTCAATATTAAATAAATTAAACTTTAATTTGAATGGCAAATTTCAAATGGATCCAGCTATAATTTAAAATAAAGAGAAGCTTTTCCACTTTCAAAAATTTATTGAGCGTCAGAAGTAATAATTTTTACAATTAAACCCCTAGAACAACATTTAATGACCTACTGTTTTCATGAATAGGTTTTAGTTATTTTGAAATGTATAAAAAATTACAATTTAATTTTTAAATACTTACATAATATTATATATTGCATAAAGAAAGTATGTTTATTTTAGTTTTAAGCAGAACTTCTATGTAAAACATGTTGATAAACGTGTAACATATTAAGAAAATATAGTTTTCTTTAGTGCTTTTTTCCTGTTTTTATGCTTTTTTTCTCTAAATTTTGTGCCTTTTTAAGTGCTTTTTTTCACATTTTTTAAGCTTTTTTATCCGCTCTCTAGCTATAAGTATAATTATAATAAACATAGATAAGGATGAATGTTCCGTAGAACTGGCAATTGATCTATCAAGAGCATTTGATACAGTTAACCACAACATCCTATTACTAAAACTAGAACGGTATGGGATTAGAGGAGTATGTCTGCAACTAATTGAATCTTTTTTAAGAGACGGAACCAAGCTTGTCTCAAATGGTAGAGGTACTTCATCAACACTCCAGTTGAAATGGGTGTACCGCAAGATTCTATTTTTGGATTCACGATATCATTTATAAAGATATTAAATAGTGTAGTTAATATCTTTATAAATGATATCGTGAATTGCAAACAAGTCAAAAAAAAGAGTTAACACAGTTATTTATGCTGATGATACTATATCTATTATACTATATACAGAAATATATACACACGCCTGAAAACTTGGTGAAGAGACTTTTTCCGTGTAAATATATATTATTATTGATATTTTTATTATTTTTAATTCAAGGTGGATTTTTATATCATGATGTCGTGCAGGAAATGGCAGTTCTAAAATAACGGTCTCCAGATCTCATATCATATTTAATGCAATCAATCGGAAAAAAAGATAACCGGTTAGTTAGCGAATGCCTTTTATGACAACGTTGATAACAGAAAAAAGTGTCACCAACCGTACGAATTATGAGCATTTTTCTGTCGCTGATAATTGCAGCGATAAAAATTTATGTAGTGCGGTCGTGGCAGAACGCGAGGTGCCTGCCTGGAAACGCTGCCCGGAATGAAATAATGCGGCGTGACTATAAACGGGCGAGCTTTTATTTGTTGATATTTGTAGAAACGGGCGGCTCGACTTCAATGGCAACGGCATATTCAATGAGGAGAGCAATTTATAAATCGCGGATAATTTGTATGAACATTGCTTGGAAATGCAATGAAAATAGTGCGCGTTCCGCTGGATGCATTATGCATCAGCCGTTTGTAGGAGGCTTCGCAAAAGTGCACTCCGCAATAGCATGCTACATCAGAATATATAATATGAAGTATTATTTATATCAAACACTCGAAACCTATTTTTTGTCATTCTTCCTCCATAAGACTCAAAGTATATATAGGCGGTACTACGTGCAGCGTTGACAATAAATATACAACAGTACTCTCAGGAATTTAGAAGCAATGCTAGTCTTAGGAAAAAGATGTAGCTTATAGCCCATACGATCAGAAGCAAATTTCTAACACTTGCTGCGAAAGATTTGCATTGCGATTAAACTGTAGAAATAGTACCGGACAATGAAAGGCATTTATAGGAGCAATGTTTCCACAGAACAATTAGCTTATAATGGAGTAAATTAAGCTTGGCTAGGCGTGCCTTTCGGACCGTTCCATATTTACACTCGGACGTTCTCAATCAGAATAATAAATGAATACGAATAGTTGAGGGACTTTTCACAATCTTATCTATTCAGGCGGCTTCCTGTACCGTTCGGTCTGCAAACAATCGTAACGGATATTTCATGCTTCATTAAATTTATTTTACGCGAATGCTCGCAACAGATTATGACCTTCTAATTATCTTGGGGCGCAGTTTGCATGAATTATTTCAATTATTTTAAGTATTCGCCGTCGGAGGCGAATACACCTTAATTATTTCGTTATGAAACGCGCCGATTGCTCTATGCTAATTCAGTGCGCTTAATTGGTATATCAAAGTGGGTAGGTGTATACCATATTCTAATTAGAAATTTGTGTTCTAAATCATTATGATTAATACGTGACAAATTGAAAATGCCTTCAATATCTCTATTACAACTTTATTTTTAGTAGAAAATCCTCTTTAAATATAATTATTTTTATCATATTGATATAAATTTAAGTACTTACAATATACAAAGTTTTTGCATACAGAATGTCAGTACAATGGTTACAAACTTTTATATGAGGAAATTTCTCATGTATACAACCAATGTCTGAGAATTTTAAGTTATTTTAAATCTGCCACAATATAATAAGATAAACATTTTTTGGTGTGTTTATATACCTTTTACATAGGTTAGAAAATTAAAATAACAACAATAAAACAATAATAAATGTATAATAAACTACATATTTAGCTTAGAACTAAAAACCATTAATTGTTATTTATACGTGAAATTGCTCAACAAGTTTGAAAGTTTTTTGAGAGAAAATTCTATATATCTGCGTAGTGCCTATTCTATAGATAATTAACTCCTAAATAAAACACTTATAAATTGTTATTTATACAAAAACACCGCTAAAATTATCTTCAACAAATTCTTAAATACTACAAAGTTACTTTTGTGAGATAGTTCTTAATTTCCTTTAAACATTGTTTTGTAGGTAGTAGTTTTACTCGATTTTTCAGTGGCATGAAATCGCGATCCCACGAAGAGGTTGGAATTTTTTGTCCAAACCACCATCATGCGCTGCTATCAGGAGTGGACTAGAGAGGGTCAGAAACGTCACAGAAGAGGCCGTTTCTCCAATACCAAATCAATTGCCGATCTATGGTTAGGTAACGAAGGTTATCCTGTTATCCTTCGAATATTATACCACAGAATCAAATTTTGGCTTACAATGCTATTGGCCACATCTTGTGTTGCCACTAACGGCTTAACATAGACGGTGACGTTTGGAGTAGTGTAGGTTGTGACTGCACTGGAACCTAGGATAGTATAGGGTGGTAATAAGTGATAAATTTCGATTCTGATTGGGGATGCATGATGGTCGTATGAGGTTTAGACGAAGGCGTGGGAAACATCCATCATGGAATTTTCTGATGAGAGGCCTGTAGTAATTATGGTATGGGGTGTGACTTTTAGAAGTAGGTCTAGAGCCCTATATTCTTCCGCTTCTTTAACAGTTTAGAAAACCCACTTTTCTGCCAAGTCTCCACATTGCAAGAGTTTCTATTGGCGTATTTTTGGAGGATTATGTCAATATCTTGTGGTCACCTCGATATTTTGCCGTATGTGTGGGAGATTGCGGGGAGAACTTACAGTATCCTTCACAGGCGTTGCAAGCTCTTTAGCACGAATTACAGTTTGTTTGGGATACAATAACTCAAGAGATTATCTACCACCTGCTAGAATCTATGCGACTAAGAGTATTGACGAATACACCCATTATTAATAAAAACATGTTTATTCTTGTTTTCTTCGTTAAAATTTTAACTAATTTCTATCTTATAATAGATACAAGTTTGTGTCAAGTTTAGTAACAAAATTCCTACCCCTTCTTGATGTTGCTGTTGCTACATACTTTCTTCACTACACGATTGATGAAACGAAATTATAATATTAAGTAGTTTCAAATTAAAACACTTGTGTAGTTTAATATTATTATAATCAGTTTCCTGATAGTTCTCTTGCAATCTTCTGGCTCGCGTATGGAATGGCTGCGAACTCTTTGGTTCCTTCTCCATTTAACAGGAGTTTTTGAACTGATTTTTTCTTTTCCGTTTCATGATCATGTCTACTTACTCTTGTACCCGTTTTTTGGGGGCAATTTGATAAATTGTATGCAGTGCTCTGTTAAAATCTTCTTCTCTGAGTGGGATTTTGATCAGACGATGATTATATAAATTGAATGCGGAGGATTTGATTTGTTCAGATTGTAGTGATGTTGGTGGGATGATTGTGTCTGTATCAGTGGGTTTTCTATATATGGCATATTTTAGTTTATTGCTTTCTATTTAAATACTTAGGTCTAAAACCTTCAGTATGCTATTGACTTGTTTTTGTTTATGGCGAATTTAATTTTTCTATTAATTGAATTGAGGGTTATTAAAAATGTATCCAACTGCTATATGTGATACTCCACATGCATAAAATATCATCAACATATCTGCACCAGTATTGTATGTTTCTTGTTGAATTGTTATTCCTAAATACTTGGTCTTCAAAATCACTCATGAATATTTCCCCGAAGAGTGATGAAATAGGAGATCCCATGGGCAGTCCTTTATGCTGGATGTTATCGGTGTCGTTAAAACGTAAGTAATTTTGGTCGAGACAAGTATTTATTAAACCGGTGATTTCTGGCGTGTTGTAAGTAGATGATTGTTCTTGGCACTTTTTATGCAAAATTTCCTTGAGCTCAGGAACTGTAATTGACATCAAAGAAGACCAGAATTGCGTTGTTGTTGAAAGCTAGGTTTTCTTCACGAAATAGATGGAGTTTTTTCTTTCGTATTTGGATATGTAGAGAATTATTCCTAGAAGTATTTTATTGACTAGGAAACAAACTTTAGATAAGGGAGCACTGATGTATGAAACGATTGATCTTATTGGGATGTTTGGTTTGTGCACTTTGGACAGGCCGTACAGTGTGGGTTTCCTCGGATTCATGATTCTATATTTGTATATTTCATTACCTGGGATTATGGAAGTTTCTGTTTTAATTGCTTCAACAATTAAGTTATTTTCATCGATAAAAGTGTTCACTTTTTCAATATATGCTTCCTTATTCTGAATCGTAATAGTATTACCCTTGTCTGCTTTGCAAATAAATAAGTTCTTATTCTCGAATTCAAATTCAAATTCCTTTATTTCACGTTGCCACATTAAACAAACTACATATTAAAATAAATTACATTACCATAGGTTGCAGTGGATGTGAGTGTCATATATATATATATATATAAATATAAATAAATAAAAAAATAATATTGGGTCATAAATATACAATATAAACATATTAAAGTGTAGTGTAGAAGGACGGACATAATAATTTAAAACATATTAAAGTCAAATGTAAAAAGACTGACACAATAATTTAAAACATATTAAAATCAAGTATAAGGGACGGATTTACTAATTTAATTGCGTCTCTCATTGAGTTAAAATTATCACAAGCTATCACATATTAGTTGAGTAGTATTCAGAGAGATCATAACAACACTTTTCTATGAGAAACAATTTTAGTTTACGTTTAAATACGTTTATTTCGGTGCATTTTTTTATTTCATCTGGTAGTTTATTATATATTTGTGCACATGCGTACCGTGCAGTTTTCTCATACATTGTAGTATTATGAGCTCTCATTTTAATACTCGGCCCGTGTCGCGTTTGATAGTTATGCGTACTATTGTTTTTAACAAATGCGCTATCGTTCCTGAAAACATACAGTGAGCATTTATATATGTACACACTTGCCATCGTTAGTATTTTCTGATTAACAAAAGTATTACGACATGTCTCCATTCTCTTTAAACCAAAGATGAGACGAATGATTTTCTTTTGTGCAGTAAATACTCGAGAAATGTCTGCTCGGCCCCACATAAGTATGTTAAATGTCATATGTGTGTACGCTAAAGCATAGTATGTTTCCATCAATGTGCATTTGTCAAATTTACATTTTAATTTAAGTATGGCATAATAAGCAGAGTTTAACTTTGATATTACATGATCAACTTGTTTTACCCAAGACATTTTCTCGTCAACGTAAGTACCCAAGTATTTTACCCAATTGGTCTTGTTTTCAATTGGGTTATCTGGAGGCTTCCGATTATAAAATTGGATTCTGGTAGTTTTGTCTGAGTTAAGTATTAGATTATTTTTGTTACACCAGTTGTACATAATTTCATTTGACTCCTGAATTTTCTGATTAAGTTCTTCTTGGGTGTTGGCAGCAATAATAATTACAGTGTCATCTGCAAAATTGATCATACGGCCTGTGGTAAAATGTTCAGACAAGTCGTTTATGAACAAGAGGAACAGTAGTGGACCTAAAGTCGATCCTTGCACGATACCTTTGGTTAGATCACACTGGTGGGATGCACTTTCGCCAATCTGCACATATAGCTTTCGATCACTGAGAAATGAGGTAACGAGATCGAGCACATTTCCGCGAATTCCAAGCATACTTAACTTTTCACGCACAAATTTAACGTCAATTGTGTCAAATGCACGCGAGAAGTCGTAAAATAGTCCCGCTACGTATTTTCCCTCGTCGATGTTTTTCGCTATCTCCTCCACTAGATCCACTCCGGCTGTCTCAGGTGATCGGTTTTCTCTAAATCCATGCTGGGAATTGCTGAGTATGTTATATCTCTCTATATGGCGTTGCAGTCTAGTAGTCAAAGTTTTTTCTAATATCTTTGAGAAGAGGTCCAGCAGTGATACTGGACGGTATTGATCTAACTCCGTCATTGATCCCGCTTTGTGGATCGGAATAATTTTTGATATTTTTAATACTGACAGGAATATACCATTAGTAAATGCTAAATTTATCAAATATTGTAGTGGCCTGCAGATTTCCATAATTATACCTTTTAATAGATTCGAGGTAATCCCATCTTGACCTGGACTTTTACCATTTTTCAAGTCGGCTACTATGTTATAGATTTCTGCCTCAGTAACTGGTAACAAAAACATCGAGTTTGCATTGATTGCTGATGTAGTACATTCTTCCGATTTGTTATTTCCAAAATGCATATTTATTTTATAATCTGTCACCGTGGAGAAATATTCGGCAAACATGTTTGCTACTTCTGTGGTATCTTTAACAAGTATTCCATCCTCGTTTTTAATACCAATGGTTTCATGTTTATTCTTCTCGCCCTGCAATTCATCTTTAACCATTCTCCATAGTGTTTTTTGCTTATTCGAAGAATTTTGTACTTGACGCATGTAATAATTTTTCTTCGCATCCTTAATTAGTTGCCTGTGTTTTTTTTTGCGTTTTGGTACATGTTTCTAATTCCCTCCGTGCCAGTTTCTAGCATGAGACGGTATGTCATTTTGAGGTTCTGGCTAGATGATTTTATCTCATCAGTTATCCACCTACGATTTGTATTGTGAAGACGTTTTCGTAACAGGGGGCATGATATATTAAAATAATATGTAATCTCATTAAGAAATAATTCGAATGCATTATTAACATTACCCGTTTCGATGAAATTCCAGTCCATTTTTTGTAAGTAATGTTTTAGATCATTTACATTATTATCGTTGATCTGCCTCGATTTTCGAAATTTTATATTTTGTTCACTTGTTACTGTCTCTGTAACTGAAGTATAGCCAGTGAATATTTGCGCGCGGTGGTCGGAAATATGAAGATTTGTGTTTATACAGTTCCAGTTATTTAGCGGCATGTTACTTAACATGTAATCTATCTGTGTGCTAGTCGTGCCCCTGCCTGTTAGCTGAATTCTGGTCGGTGACTTTATTTTGTTGATAAGTTTAAATGAATTGAATAAATCATTTAATAGTATAGTATTTCTGGATTTGACTGAACCATCGATATTGAAGTCGCCACACATTATAATGTATTTATGGTTTTGATCAATTGTAACCAGAATGTCAGTCAGTTTATCCATAAATGTATTTACATCCCCTGATGGAGGCCGATAAACACAAAGTATTGCTATCCTAACTGAGTTGATTATTACAGAACATCCAGCGCATTCTATTTCTGATTCAACACAGTGTTGTGTGATATTATTAATTTTTGAATATTCGAAGCTATCATCTCCAAGAATCATACATCTCCCATGTTGGTGCCTTTTACGAATGTAATCGGCAATTTTTTTGTATCCTTTTATGTGAACATATTTTTTATTGAGTTGGTTACACCATGTTTCGGTGATGCACATTATGTTTGGCTTGATATTTTGTGCTATTATTGCTAACTCATCTGATTTATTAAGAATACTTCGAATATTTTGGTGAATTACTTTAATTTCTAGATCGTTGGTGTTTTGTAACTCGGTTATTTGGGCGAAATTGTTTTCGAAAAAAATTATATTCACTTACTCTTATGCCATTTGGCCACAAATCTGGATCAGTTAATAAATCTGCCGAGTCCAGCGGGATGCCAATTTTAAAACATTTATATTTTTCTTGTGTTTCCCGGTTTCAGTACGTTCAATTGTTTGAATGGTAACTGGCATGTCTCCAATTTTTGTTTTTAATGTTGATCGTAGATTTTCCTCCAAATAATCACATTTGTATTTACCAACATGGAACCATTTTTTTCGTTCCGATTTATAGACAACTTCGTCCTGGCCATTTTTGTCGCCCTCTACGGTGTTACCCGCCTCTGTGTCGCCTTGTTTTGTTTTGGGGCTTTGTTTGTTTTGTTTGTTATTCCGTGGGGTTTGTGGGTTCTCGGATTGTTTATTTACATTGCTGTCCGTTGACCTGCCTGGATTCGCAGCCGGTAAGGTTTTATTAATATCGCATTTTTTCGATATTTCTTTCGCATGTACTTTTTGTGCTGCAGTCGTATCACTCGTCTCTCCCGTCTTTGTTTGTTTATTTTGATTTTGATTTTTGGCGTTTTCTTCGCTAGTAGTGCGATCTAGCGGATATATGGTTGAATGTTGTACAGTTTCCTGTGATATGAGCAACTGATTTAGTGTCCTTATCTGTTCTTGTAGGAATGCTACATTGTCCTTAAGGTTGTTAATAATCATGTCCTTCGTATTCAATAGACATTTGAGATATTTTACCTCTATTTTATGATTTGCCGGGATAACTGTGCCCGCACTGCTGAATAAGGTGTCCAAATCGCCATCTTCATTTTCACAGGTATTGTTTACATCGTCTTTATCCAAGCAACATATTATAGTGTCTTTGTCCACTTTTGTCACATCCTTCATGTATTTGATACACCCCGGATGCATTTTCACATTGCAAGTTTGGCAACTAGGTCCCTTTTGCACTATATTGTGGCACCATTTACACTTTTCGTTGGGAACTTTAAATCGCACGTCACTCTCACTCGACGCCATTTCAACTGATGACTTATTTTATATTTACTTTTGTTTTATTCCATACCTTATAAATATATTTTATATATTTTTGAAGTGTTTTTAAGTTCACTCTTGTAAAATACTAATATTAAAGTATAAATTTATACATAATTAATTGTAATTAAATTGTTTCATATGTTAAAATAAAGATTTTAAAAGGAGACAATGTGTTTTGAAACAATTAATTAAAAATAAATAGCTTTAAAGAAGTGTACTGAGCTCAGTGGAATTCTCTTGTATTGGGCAAGGAACTACTAAACTTACTAGGAAGAATAGAGGTAGTTTGTTATTATTTGAGTAGAACATTGGAGGTAACAAAAGAGATGTACAAGGTGGGCCAAATAAGCTTACCTATGTTAAACACAAATAACTTAAACATGAAATATTGTTCCCTGTCAACAACAGCCACGGACCGGTTTCGATATTGTTGGGATCTCATTAGCGTAACGCAGTTGGAGACAGGGAATCGAGATTCACTTAGGAGGTATTAACCGGATTAACAACATCTTAACAAATAACTTTTTTATTTTTTGATATAATAATTATTTTATATTTGAATTCTTGGAAATTTATTATGGAATCATACTGTACAAAACAACACGTTAAAATTATCGAGCTTTTCTATTCTTGTCAACGATCAAGTTTTATGAATTATGAGGTTGTGTAAACATCGGCAATATTTTATTTATATTCAAGTTCAGCTCCACCAACCTTCATGATTAGAAGTTTGGTCTGCCGTTTTGAGAAACTGGGTTCGCAAGACCACCAACAACGACTACAATACGCTATTTGTTTTACACAATTACCTAATTGATTTTTTAAATAATGTTTTGATGTGGGAGGAAGTGCATTTCCATTTATATGTCAACAAATAAAACTGTAGATTTTATGGCTCTGAAATTCAAAGGGCAACACACAAGCAATGGTTGCACCCAGCTAAATGTACTGTTTGGTGTGGTGTTATGGCAAATAAAGTTATCGGCTCATATTTCTTCGAGAATGTGGATGGAACACCGGAAACGATTTCCGAAGCTACTTACAGAACAATGATTGAAAATATTTTGCGGCCAATGGCGGAGCAGAATCCTAATTTGTGGTTTCAATAAGATGGAGCAACTGCACACATTACTACGCAAACTATGGAGCTGCTGAGTGAAATTTTTGGCGAAATTAAGATTTCCCTTGGCCACCTCGTTCGCCAGATTTAACTGCGCCCAACTTCTTGGGTATATTTAAAAGACAAAGTGTATGTTAATAAACCAGAGACTATTAGACGGCTGAAGCAGGATATTATAGATGAAATACTGAGCCTTCAACCAGAAACATTAATGGAAAACTCTTTAAATAGTAGACATTTGTCTGATGTCATATTTCATACATAATTTCCATAAAATATATTTAATGTATTAAAAAATGCTATCGTCTACAAAACAAAGTTTGCAAGATTACCACGAGTTAATCATCGAAGGTGTAACAAGTGTATTTCAATTAAACATTCTATTTTATCGACTTATGAGACTAATTAGTAAGCTAGTAAGCTTTGAAACCATTCTGACAAAATATCAGCATTTTCGAGAATATAAAATAACGCTTTAGAGGCTGATATTTATTTTATTTTAGTAGCAGATTCTTAACTGCCAAAGTTGTTTCAATATTTTCTTACAATAAACCTAAATTTATATGTTTAATTGTTGCTTAAAAGTATATAGATGATTCAAATGAAGAACCTCAAATGCAGCATTGGGCTAGAGTGGAAGAACATTCTGCCGAGTGAACTGCCCCCCGGATCTCTTACTTCAAAATTATAAGTACTTACATATTTTTATTTATCCATTTGTACAAATTTATTTATTGTAAGAGAAACGAAGCATTAAATACAATACAACATTATGAATAGGAAGTACTTAATTTGACGAATAGAGCACTAATAACCTTCCTTCATAATTTTATTTTATTTATTGTTTATTTTATTTGGTAAATAAAATAAAATTGTGAAGAAAGGTTATTAGTGCTTTATTCGTTAAATTAATTTGATCTTCACGTAACTCAATCAACCAATTTATGAATAGGAAGACTACATTATAATTCATTTTATTAAAATCTAGAATCTTAATCAATTTCACTGTTCAAAATCTGTAAGATATAGTTTTTTGCATAAAACAAGTTTCTACCTGAACAATTAGGTTTATTAAATGTACGTTTAGATTTTTTTAAATCAGATAAAATTAGATATATGAATAAATAAAGAAATCTATTTATAATAAATAAAAAAGTACAATGTATGTTAATTGTTGTGATATCAGATTGAGAATACCAAAAAGACATGTTCATTTAGATTTTGGAATTTTTCAAGTAGAAGAAATAAAATCCGTAATGCGGTTAGGTATAATTAGGAGCATTCAAGAAAAAAATCATGAAGGTGTATAGGAGCGTAGACAATGTTGGAAGCCCTAATTAAGCACACGTACCCGCAGAGACCGCCTTAATTGCAGCGCTCGGTTCTTAATGCCCCCTTCACGAAATACTCAACGGCAGTATCTGTAATATCAGAGTTCGAAGATCGGAGATCAGTAGTCGTTTTGGTAGAACAATGGAGAGAAAGGGTAGCGAGGCGGAGGCGTGCGAGGGAGGAGAGCGGACGGTAGGAATGCCGATATGAAAGAGGCCGATTTTGACGTAATTATCGTAGCGTAGGGTGAGTGAGGGCGATGAGGTCAATTGTGGGAGCATCGGAGGATGGAGGATATGCCTCGCGGAGATCAAAACAGGTTCCTTTCGGTAGCACCGGCATGGCACGCACCTATCTTATGTACTCCCCCTTTACTCCGCTCACCTGCTCTCAATCGGCCTACGCGTCGATGATACCTCATGCCCATTACAGAATCAGAGCAGAATTTTACAGGCATCATCACGCCAACACAACTAATTTGAAATTAATTCTTCTAATAACGATTTCGTTTATGACATACATGATAGTACGTTTATATAAAAAATAATATTTTTAAAGGATAAGACCTAAATATGAAAATATACCTGAAATGATTAGTCGGGCTATTCGACATCCGGAATATAAGTTCTTTTGTACCCTTTTTGGGAGAGACATTTTGGCTATTCATGTCAGCATGGCAGATATATAAAATATTGCTATGCTAGTCTGATATTATTTATAATATAGTAGAAATCTAGTACATCAGCAACTACAAATATATAGATTTTCCCATTTTTGTACTTTTTTGTATTACTATTTTTTTCTTAGTATAATTATATTTAAGGGTGCCTTTAATATTTTCAACAAATTTTTTGGCTGCCTTAAGCAATATAATAAAATCCTAAATGAAAATGTTCCTAGGTTTTTCTTAATTAAATTATTGGTTGTACAGAGGGGCAAATTATTTGAGAATTTACATATTTATTAAAGGAGAATTATTAACTTCTATTTGATCATTTAATAGAATACCTTTTTTTATTATATTTATTAATTTCTATTCCAATAAATTTAACTTTCGACTTTTATTACAAACGTGCAAAATTTCAAAATTATCATTAAAGGTATGATGAGCCTATATCCAACCAGTTTATTTGTGAAATTTCTTTGTAAAGGGAATGAAGATTCGCCGATATAAAGTTGTATTCATGTTCACTTTCTGATGGCAAAAAGTTTATGTTTTCATAACATAAGACTGCTAAATCAATAAATAATGATGGATGATGTTGGTCTTCCTCAACAAGATGGCCTAAAGATGTTTGAACATTACAGATTTCGTAGGATGATAAAACTAGGTATAAAAGCCTGTTATTTGTATTACGAATAAAATTATGATTATGTAAATTATTTAAATTTGTAAAATTTAACAAAGGTAAAATACAATAATGATATTCTCTGTAATTAATGAAATTGATGTAAAAAGGTATGTTAAAGTCACCTACTATTAATATATTATTTAGGTTAAAATTTTGCTCAATTGATTCAAGTAAAAGATTATAATTATCAAGTAAAGTTTGCGGAGGGATGTATACACATATAATAATCAAAGTATTTTTTCTTATATTTACTTCCATAGCAAGTATATCATTATTTTCAACATTAAAGGAAATCGACAGCGGAAGGAATTTGTAATTGTTTTTTTATAGAAAGTAAAACACCTCTACCTTTACGTATTTTCCTGCCAACTTTGTGTACAAAATACTGATTAGGAAATAGTTCACTGTTATAAACAGCATCTTTCAGCCAAGTTTCTGTCAGTGCGATGACGACGAAATCGTTGATTAATATATTATTGTAAAATTCACTGGTTTTGGTATTTAATCCAGTAAAATTTTGATAATAGATGTTCAGGTGTGTTGTCTGTTGAAAAGCATTATTTTTCCTTTTTTACAATTTTAGGAATTCCCCGAATATATTTAATGGTGATATTCTTTTCTTCAATCTCGATGCGTTTATTTAATTCTGTTTTCAGTGCTTTTAAATGATTTTGTTGCAACGGTGTTAGAAATATTATAGAATTGTTCTGATTTTTAAAGAATTCAATTGTTTTTTTTTAAATTTATTACTAAAACTGTTTTCAAATTTTCATTTTAGCAAATTAATTGTTTTTTAGTAACTCTTTGAGGCAAATTTGATTTAATTTTTCTGAAGCTACTTTAATATTTTTGAATTGTTTTAACTAAAATTCCAATTGTCTCAAGTCCATTTTAATTGGTTTTCATTACAGCCAACCAGCTAATTTTAAAATAAATTTTCAATTGTTTTGAAACTGTAAGTTACTTTTTTGAATTTTTGTTTATTCCAACTTAGTTTTGAACTTTGCAGCTATATTGCCCATATTTCTAATAAAATTTCAATTTTTTAAGCAAATTATGTCTAACTGTTTTTTTAATTTAGTATATTCCTATTTTTAATATTTTACAAATAGTATGTTAGATTTTTGAATGTTTTTATCCTGATACATATATTTTATTTTCTTTTAACAAAATTGAAATTATTTTAAGCAAAGTTCTGTTAAAGTATTTATATTTAGAAAATTCTCATGTTTAACTTAATTTTTAACTGTTTTTAAATAGTATGTTACCTTTTAGATTTTTTTAAGGTTTTTTTTTTGTATTTTTAAAATTAATATGTCTATATTTTACTTACATTTAATACAATTTCAAATATTTTAACAAATAAGTTCAGATTTTAGTTTTTTGATATTTTACCAGATAATTGTAGCTTTTTCATGAGATGGCGTATGGATGTTACTTCTATAATAATATTGCCAAGACAACCAATATCAATATTTATGACAGTTGTTAGGTTCATCAACCTAAATGAATATAGTGCAAACTGTCTGTAGTAAAAACAAACGAAACCATATGATCAAAATTACGAGGATGGTTTGAAAAGTCCGTGCAAAGTCCGAGAGATGGCACCACCGGCGGTATCGAGTCATGTTTAGTTAGTAGCATCTCTTAAATGAACGCACACCAAGTTTCAGCCATATTGGTCTATTTCTTTGTGTTTGGCATTCGTGTGAATCAAGGAAGTCGAGTGATTTTCAAGAAATGGACGAAAAAGAATTTGTGTGGTAATTAAACATTACTTTATGAAAGGCAAAACACCTAAGGAGACTAAAGAGAAGCTTGATAAACATTATGGTGACTTTGCACCTTTGATTAGAAGTGGTTTCAAAATTTTCGGACTGGCCATATGGGCACAATTGACGCTTCTAGACGACCTGTTGAGGTTATGACTCCACAAATCATTGATCAAATCCATTATATGGTGATGGATGACAGAAGAGTTAAGATGCGTGAGATTGCTAGTGCTGTGGGCATCTGGACTGAACGAGTACATAATATTTTACATAAACATTTGGACATGAGAAAACTATCCGCAAGATGGGTGTTGCGATTGCTCACGCTTGACCAAAAATGGAATCGTGTGAAGTGTTGCAGAAGAATCCGGAGGACTTTAAGCGTCGTTTCGTCCTGTGGTTGAAACATGGATACTCCTGAAACCAAACAACAATCTAAACAATGTGTTACCAAAAAAGGCGAAGACCGTTCCTTCAGCCGGAAAGGTTATGGCGACTGTCTTTTGGGATTCACAAGGGATAATCCTCATCGACTATCTGGACCGTTTAAAAACCGAGTTGCAATAAAAACGTCCGCGATTGGCCCACAAGAAAGCTTGGAAGGGATCAACAAACTAGAACATCGTTGGACGAAGTGTATAAGCCTAAAAGGAGATTATGTCGAAAAATAAAAAAAAAACAAAATAGTGCAAATAGTAGCTCTGATTCGTATATAACAACATATTTGTTTGCACTTAAATTTTCGATATGTTATTGTTTTCTTATGATACAGTTTTGTAACTTTAATAAAGCTTGTGATTTCTCCTCCTTTCAGATTTATTCATCATATACCCAAAATATGAATACAAGACAAGAAACAAAAGAAGAATTAGAATTAGAGCCATTTGCGGTAATAGATCCGATGATATATTATTAGATTCCGAGTCCGGTGTAGTATTTCCGCGACAAAGAGTATAGTACTCAATCCTCGTCATATGAGGAACACAAAGTATTTTTTTGCAACCCCTATTCCAGACGAATATTAATAGTTATTATTGTCCGTGGAAAGTAGATTGCCTTCATATCCCTGAAACACTCAATTCTTTTGTGATCTATTTTCCTTTGACAAGGAAATTATGAGCAATATAGTTGACTATAATAATGTGTATGTATTGCAATGTGATTCAGCAAAACCCATTGTTGTTTTAGTGAATGAAATCGAACAATTCTTTGCTACTGTTTTTTATGTCCATTTCCGGATTACTGAGAGCTGAAATATGTTGAAATTCAGAGAATTCAGAGACTGTGCTGTTGCCGATACTATGAGACATACGCTATGGAAATACATAGAGTCAAAATACATTTTAGTAGTAATTTATAGTCCAATGCAACAAATAATATAGAGATGATGACCGATAGTTTACAAGACCCATTATTGATAAATTGGTGAAAAATTTTAATCGCCTTCCGATGATTCAGAATATTGCAACTGTGCGATCAAGCCGACTAAAAAACTGTGAGTTTTTGTACAATAAAGTAATAAAAACTAAGGACAGAGGAAGTTATGAAATACTTTCTACATCTATTGAAAAGGCCACCATAAATGCGGTGAAGTGGTGCGACATTATTGCCTTATGGCCGTTCATTTGATAAGCAAATTTTTCGAAGTTGAACTAGTAGACATAGTGAAAAGGTGCGACAAAAGAAAAGAATGATTGATGTACGACGACCAAATATAGTGAAAACATACAAGCGATGCTTGTAAGCAACGGAGGAGGTGAACACTACATAATCTTAGAGGATCTAAGGAAAAGTAATCCCGAGATTATGATGCCGGATGGACAATATCCCTCGAAAATACATTTTCACCAGAAAGCTTCAAATAGACCTGAGATTCGTAAATTCAGGAGTAGCAAGCACAAAGACATCCACATTTATACTGATGGGTCGACAACGAAAGCAGGGGCTGGTATAGGAATTTTGTGCAAAAACTTGTTCCTAACAAACAGTACTGCTGTAGGTAAGTTACTGAGTAAACCAACAATGGTGGAACTCGGGGACACAACGGGCCTTGTATGGCCTAGGTGCTCTGGTCAATGATTTGATCACCCTTGGCAAATTCGATCTAAACTCGATGGTGGAACTCGTATATGCAACAAAAGCAATCTCGAACAAGAAGATTAAGGGATTTGGATCCCTGCTAGATCTAAGTACCCTACAGAAAACTTCATCAATCAGATGCCATAAGGAGCGATGAGACAACACACCTGGCTATATAGTCTCAAAAAGCTTTATCGCAATGAATACCAAAACGACCAGATACTGTATGCAACTGTCCAGAGAAAACCTACGGAAGGTCATAGGGCTTCTAACTAGACACTGCAATTTACGATCACACTTGAACAAACTGGGACTACAATCTAGTCCTATCTGCAGAGGGTGTGAAGCAGAAGAGGAAACCGGGGAGCATGTACTTCTAGACTGCCCCATATTATCCAATCTACGTAAATCCACAATGGGAGAGGAATGTCTAAATCCATCAGACATCCTCAGATTCCCTATTGCTGCAGTCCTGGCATTTGCCAATGCCCTGGGTTGGCTTGACCGAGGCAAGGAATAAGAACTCAGATGGGAGGTCGCAGAAAAGGCTCACTGAGGTCTACATGAACTCTCTACCCTCCCATCGATTTAAACCAGAACTACACCAGAACATACAAGCGACGCATGGGTGGAGTAGATTTACTTGATTAGTTGATAAAAATTCGATCAATGAAGTGGTTTCTCCGCATTTTGTTTTATCTATTAGTTTTAACTGTGGTCAATACTTAGCTATTATATATATATATATATATATATATATATATATATATATATATATATATATATATATATATATATAGTTTATTGAAATCTAAAACTAACATTGCATCTTGTTTATGTCCAGAGCACAAAGGAACCCGGATTTTAAACAATTGCATGATAAAAGAAAAAGGAGACCAAATACCACTACCTGTACAAATAATTTGAGACAAGAGAGGAGTTCTGGAAATTTAAGGTTCCCAATATATTGTACATTTATATTTAACGCCAAGTGCAAACTGTTTTATGGAATTCCACGTTTAAGTTCTTATTCACATAAGTGCAAATATTATAAGCCGTTGTTACCTGAAAGTCAAATATTGAATATATTGGAATAAAATTGTTTAAAGGATTTTTTTTAAATTTGCATTATAAGTTTACAATAGCTGATTTTTAGTTTCCTTAATTTTTTGGGATTTTAAACAAAAATTTGGTCACAGGGGGTTAATTTAGCAAATTCAAATTTTCATGATAAAATGTTTGCCTTAATAAAGGAATGCATTGGGCAGGCCAACTTCAATAAATTTTTGATTGACCTAAATAAGACATTTTTAGAAGAAAATAACGTTAATAATTAGGTTATGAAAAATTTATATTAGCTATATATGTTACTTAAATGAGGCACTGATAAAGGCAAACCACATGGTTTCTGCAAAAATATAGAGAAAATGCTATGATGGCTACATCCCATTTTCTTTTTACATTTATCTTTGACTTTTGATTGCCTAAACTATGTAAATGATAAATTCAAATAGTACAGATTTAAAAGATTAAAATTTATGTTTTCTACAAAACTAATTTCTAAAGCAGAAATTCACAAAGAGTAAATCTAAACGAAACGGTATAGAAAAATTAAATAGTTATAAATATTTTTTTGTTAAAAATTATGTGAATATTGTAGATTGTTTTAAAAAAAATACCAGTACAAAATTCAGTATAGGTAAAATATTTGGAAATAATTAGTTATAAAAATGAGTACAGGTAATTGGATTTTATTAAAAAACAGTGATTTAAAATATGACTTATTAATTTATATGTGTTGAGTTATGTGAAGAATTTATTAATAATAAAAAATAGGCAACTATTAATAATGGGCACGTAGTGTCCGAAATGTACATCTAATCCTTAAATAAAAACAGTGAAAATTTAACGCAGCAACGTTGATTCGGGTCAGTAGTCGGATGGGTGACCGGTACCATTCACCATTGGGATACAATTAATGGTACTTTAGAGTGACGGGGGCGATCCTTTAAAGTAACAAGCTCATTTACACACACACAAAATACACAAATGACACATGGCGGAAGGACCACGTGGTCGATAGCCTAACACTACTACTACTACTACTACTAGGAATTTAACAGCGTTTTTATTATGACTTATTAATTGTTATATGTTTTATACATCTACTTTTAATTCAAAATAGATCATTGTATACATTGAATTTAGCTATTTTTTTAGTAATTTCCTCAAAAATGTTTGACTAGTTCGGGCTTAATTCTATTATTAAGAAATTTAAGAAACTAATATTCAAATGTAGAAAGTTAAAAAAGTCATTCAATTTTACTCTTTTTCTTTCAGATTTTACTTGATTATGATGTTTGAACAAGAAACAATAATTAATACATATTTACGCACGTACAAAAAGTCATAAATTCATCACCTGAGCATTTCTAGAAATTCCCACAATTAAGCTATAACGTATTAATGTAACTTGAACACGAGGTGTCGGGTCATATTCTTGGAGCATTCTCGGAAGATGTACTCGTCCTCGTAAATCCTAAAACTGTCGCGCTTGTTAAATTTTGTGATACCACATAAAAACCGTTTTTAGTGAGATGCCGTGCTAGATATCTCGCGCTTTTTAATGTCGTGCTTCTTTGAAATCGACTCGGGCGGAGTGGGAACGCGTTATCCTTTTTAATTAAGAACACAAATTACATCCTTAATTGTGTAAATGTTAGTTTTCTGCGTAATACAAGAATCACTGAGGTAATTACTCTTACATAACGTTTGACTACATATATCAAAAAAAAGATGTTCAATATTTAGGATTGAGCGATCAAAGGCGGTGGCGTTTATTGTCCGATATATGGGACATTCAGCGTCATTGTGATTACAAGTCATAATTTATGACAACCAATAAACTGTCGCCACATTTAGCATGGTCATATTATACAAACGAGGAGTGTCAAGTGTGGTGTTACATAAGTGGAACTGAAAACGCACGCGGGGGCGAACAGATGGGCCGCTTTTTATATTGATGGCCGTTTCGGATTACAATTTCATAAAGAAGATGTATACATTAATTAATGACTTTGAGCGGTGATTTTCTGTTATTTTTGGTTTGGCCTTTAAGATGTGTGTGGGTAATGGTCTAGAAATAATATTAGTCATTTAGTCAACACTTTGATTGTACAAGTTAGGTCGTAATGATTATATATTTATAATTCTAAATGATTCCAGTTATTAATTGTTTATTAAAATGTATTTTGATAAAAATGATAATTTATTTGATTAAATATGTGGTCCTATCAGTGTGCCTAGCTTCTGACAGTTGCTGTACTCTATATTTATACAAGAATTTTGGGGCCAATTAGGACCTGTTTAAACATTGTATATTAAAATAAGCATTTTACCAATATTTAATTTATCTCTAATTTTCATTTTAGGAGGTGAATGGATTATATATCGGAATCCTTACAATAAATCAGTTTGATGGGTCATTATTTAATATTAGCTAAGAATACTTAGACAAAAGTTACGTGCCCATACCTCAGATGTGCTCAATAAAATAGCTTATAAGTTAACTGTCTGCATATACAAGTCGTTAATAAAATATTATAGCGATAGACGAATAATTGCTTATGTTTGTTTCAAATGAAGAAAATGTACCACAAAATTAACGCCTCCACAATTACACATTATATGTTTCTTTTTTGCTGAAAATAGAAAATCTGTACCAAGACAGGTTTTAAAAAATCAACAAGTTGGTTCCATTTGCAGCCAATCGTAGTTTATTTCGAGTGTTAGCAGTGGCTTGAATTTGTAGGAAACCTCCCGTTTGCTGATTTTGACAAAGACAAAAGTAATGTAAAATATAAACTCGTCAACAGTGCTTCAGAAATGGACTGACGAACGTGAAGATCATTAACTTAGACAAATATGAGAGTATTAGGGACAAATTGAGCCTTCGGCTATAATTCTTGTTAACTGTATGAGAGATCGATTTTTATCTTATAGTCCTCGTTTATACCGTTCTTTACATGCTTTCTTTTGAGTTTAGACAAAAGTCACATTTCTATGGTGCAAAAAAGAAAGCAGGGGATGTATGATTGTATTTAGATAATGTCAATTGAAAGACAACCGACTGGCAATGATAAGAGCATTGGGTGGGGAATTGTGATAAGTAGAGAGCGGATAAAAAAGCTTAAAAAATGTGAAAAAAAGCACTTAAAAAGGCACAAAATTTAGAGAAAAAAAGCATTAAAAAAGCATAAAAACAGGAAAAAAAGCATAAAAACACGAAAAAAACACTAAAAAAGCATTAAAAGGCACAAAATTTAGAGAAAAAAAGCATTAAAAAAGCATAAAAACAGGAAAAAAGCATAAAAACACGAAAAAAGCACTAAAGAAAACTATATTTTCTTGATATTTTACACGTTTATCAACATATTTTACAAAGAAATTTGGCTTAAAACTAAAATAAACATACTTTCTTTACGCAATATATAATATCATGTTAGCATTTAAAAATTAAATTGTAATTTTGTATACGTTTTAAAATAACTAAAATCTATTCATAAAAACAGTAGATCATTAAATGTTGTTCTAAGGGTTTAATTGTAAAAATTATTACTTCTGACGCTCAATAAATTTTTGAAAGTAGAAAAGCTTCTCTTTATTTTAAATTATAGCTGGATCCATTTGAAAATTGCCATTCAAAATCAAGTTTAATTTATTTAATATTAAAAATCCTTCATTTTCAACGAATACTTCTTTCGATATTATTTTGATTTCTTGGCCAATGCATGCAGGTATTTTCTAAAATGAATCAGCTTTTATAAAGATTTGATTGTGTTGCTCACAAAATTTAAACGCGGTTTTATGTAACTCAATTGTTTTGAAGGAAGCTCTTGTTTCTTAAGAACTGTTTAACAGTCTTTAACTGATTTGCTTGTCGTTTCGGGAAAGTTGTATATAACCTTATTAAATTCTTCAAAATTGTTCGCATAGTACATTGTAGCATATAGCCAAATTCCCCATTTTGTTAGCACTGGTTTATGGGGCAGTGAGATATCAGATAATTACTTCTTGAATAATTGTACTCACAGAAGAATATAAGAACTATTTTTCCATATTTAATTAAATCTACAAATGGAAATTTCATTCTTATAGTTTCAGAAATTCGTTTCTATTCATGTGCTAAACTTGTACAATGCACAAAATGCATTATTAGTAAAATTTTGTAACTTGGTATTGTCTGCGGCAAAAATAAGCTTGTCAGTCCATCATTTATGAATTTTGCTATAATGTTATTATCAGTTTTCTTCAATTCTTTTGTATATATCAAAATACTGTTGGTCGGATGTCTTCATGTTAAACTCATATTATTAAATTAAACAAGTCTGTGGTTTCATCCACACCAAACCACATATAATTATTGTTAATAATATCTTTAATTTTTTGTATGGTTTCATAGTATCTAAGAGCTACATAATTTTTTCTCGGGAATGCGTATTTTACAATATTTTCCCAAGAAAGATTTAAATGCATTATTTTGTAATTTTCTTAAAGGGATATTAGAATGTAAAAGTATTTTGCACAAATGTGAATTTAATTGAAGATGATGCTAAAGATTGTGAAATTGTGCTGTTTTGTTAGTTCAGCTTTGAACTTTTTCAAACGTTCTTGACGTAGTGTTGTTATAACATGTTTTACATACAAGTCTTGACTAGTTAGGATGCAGTTGGGAACTAAAATAAAACTTACTATTTTTAAACAAAATAATGTATAATTTTCACTTATTAATTCTGGATAGCCTCTAATTAATTCTTGTATTGTGGTTTTCACCTTTTGCATTATGGGTTAAATATACATGTGAATTATATAATATAATTTATCTGTGATTCCCCAGGTTAATACGATTCACGCATATAGTAATTTTTGATAAATAAGCAAAGTTTTTGGAATGTCAATTCAATAGTTTATGAATGCGAGTTTGAATATGAAAATTAACGAAAACGGTAAATATGCGCCAGTCGTCACATCGGTACTTTTGCCGAGAGAAGGAAATTGATACGGTTGCAGAACACCTGATTATTAGCTATCACTTAAATTTGTTTACATTTAATACTTACTGGGGCCCCTATTTATTTTTTAACGACGTTTACATCCGGAATATCATAGGTGTGATTCCTATGAAGCGTTCGTCTGTATTATCTGAATAATGAGACGGTCTATTATATCTACTTATTTATAAACGAATCCATTGTAAATTGGTAATTTATACTAATATTTATTAATAATAAAATTCATTATAATTATTGTATCATATTATGAAGATTTTTAACAATTATGTTGTCAAAAGACACGAAGAAAATATGTAATACAAATATAATCTATAAATGATGGGATACAGTTTTTTACGAAAATTCTCTATATTAGCACATTAATTTAATATCAGCGTGAAATTATTATTAAATATTTTTTAAATGTTTAAGAAAATGCTCCAAATAAGCATCAAAATCTAAAAAAAAGCATGAAAATAAGCATAAAAAGTCAAAATAAGCACAAAAAGTCAAAATAAGCAAAAAAGCCCAAAAAAACTTAGCGCTAAGTAATCACATTCTTCAAGATTCGTATAGATATTAAGAAATTTTTTCGATGCTATTAATAGTATGGATAAGCATAATGCTAGAAATCCGCTCTCTAGTGATAAGATAGGATGTTTGGCCACCATACTTGGAAGAGCAAAAACAGTTTAAATTTTGCTCTTCCAAGTATCATCTTATCTTATAGTATAGGGTACCATAACGTTAGAGAATAAGTCATCTCTAGTTATCATCCCTTGAATTCATGCTCCAATTAACTACATATTGTCCAAATATATCAGAACTTCTTACATGAAGAAAAAACTTAAATTTTTCCCTGAACTGCTCGTTTTCGGAATTAAAACTGATCAAGAATGCTTCGCCTAATTATACAGTGTGTATGCAACCTTAGAGACGAGACATTTCCTTACTATTTGAGGAAACTATTAAATACATATATACAACACAACAAGGTATTTAGCAATAATAGTTCAAAGCAGCTAAGTGAGTGGACACTTGTGGCGTGCTATAAGAAAAATGTACATTATTTAGTTTATGTCATCATTGAAAAAATAGATACATGAGTTAAGTATTTTATTCTAATATAGTTCTGTTATTGGTTGATATATTTTGTAAATTATTCTCATATATACTGTTTAAATTCATCCAACCAGCTCGTTCGCGACTAATCTCTTTGCATTTTTGGTAATTCTTTACACTTGCAGGGTTTGATCTGCTTCAAAGATTCTATAAACAAATGCAATCAATGTAATATTAATAACGATCATCATTAAGATCAAAGGTATATTAATTCTTTTTGACAAATCATTATCTATCCATGTTCCTAAATGATACAAATTGAAGAAAAGCATTTTAATGATTTTTTTGAGTTTATTATATTTATGCACCGTTGAGAGGTTCTATAATTTACTTTAATAGTAATTGTAATATTTTTCTATAAATCTAAATTAAACTGCTTTTAAGTGTCTCTACTATTATTTTTCGCCTCGCTGAAAGGTTACATACTTTAAAAAATACTTCAATCATAGATCATTTCATATTTATTTAAATCTGTATTTGATTTTCTGATTATTTTATGTAAAGTAATGAATATCGGTACAAAATCTATGAAAGAGATGCAATGCATATTGTGTTGTACAGCAGGTGATTATGGTTTTTGTTGTTTATCATACAAATATAGGAAATTACTATAGCAGTACTTTAGGATAAGTTTCCTATAGTCATGCCCAATCTGATAGCCCCAAAGTACTATCGTGACTATATCAACTATTTTCATGCATAAAAAAACTGACACTGTAGCTATTTATAATAGGAAGAGTGGCTGAAGTTTTGATTATATTATATAATTCTCAATAATTTTTCATGTGTTATTAATTTCGAAGAATATCTTGATATTTGTAAAATTAATGATTAATTGTTTTTACGGCAATAAATTTAAGGTGCATACAATTCTAATAGGAGTATTTTTAATGACCGAAATACAAGCCGTCATATTTCTTTAAATACTTATTCCTTCCCACTTCGATAACAGTTTTTCCAATTATAACTATTTTTATAAAAAGTTGAAGCCATTAGTCAGCAATGCAAATATACATATACATAACCACTAGCTAAAAATACTATTACAATACTGCAAGACCATTACTCAAAAAATCCAATATATCAAAAGAAACCGTCCTATTGCTTCCTAAATTGCGCTTCCCAAAAATTATGATACTGAAATATAAGAAACATAGTAATTAATTGCATAGATGTACACTAAAATTCAAATTACTGACAGATTCGATTTTTATTAAGTAAAGTTTCAGAAGTAATCTGAGACGTTCTATTGCCTTAGTTTTTGAGTAGAGGTTGTACGTAAAACTTCGACGAGAGATAAAGTACAGATAAAAAGATGATTAGTATACGCGAGGGATGTCGCTACGTATACTGACAGTGCTACACACGTATTTTTTGACTTGTTTACTCTAAAGCATCATTTTGTCTGCTGCCAGAGTTCGCTAATATGAATCTGGGAATTGCAGCGAATGAACTGCACAAAAAGGCATAAAGCATTAAAAATCAACATTTTTAGAACAAAACTGTTCTAATATTACCTGAACTAATAAATCCCAAACACATGATCGCTAAAGGTAATAAAATATTAACATCAATAAAGAAAATATTTCTAATATTTTTGACTTTCTAGACACAAAGAAGCAAATACTTATTATCACTCTAGTTTCTGCACTGTAATGGAAATATTGATAAATCAAAAATCCGAGAATTTGTATTTCTATGTATTTTAGAAATAATGATTAAACATTGATAAATCATAAGGTCGAGAATTTTTCTACTAATTAACTTTTACGAATCGATTAGAGCATTTTATATATCCCAAAACGTATATACCCTAAGAAACTGTAATAAAGACCATTGTTTGGTATTGGTTAAATAAACCGATCTATTAATTATATCTTGAATTAAGTTAATATTTTCTGGTAACTTTGATATATATAATATTTAAAAGAGAGTGTTTCTACAAGATGCTCTTAATATATGTATATATTTGTCTTTCGTTCAACTTATAACAGTTGATTCATAAAAAAGTTTGGTGTTAATGATTGAAAAAAACACTAATCTTTATTATTTCGGTGCACAAAATTCTTAATATTACAACATGTAGCTAGAAGGGTAATGGCAAAGTGGCCGGTCTCCAGGGTGAGGGTGGGTGCGCGTCTGGTGTGGTGCATGCACGTCTGGTGCGGGTGCGTGCGCGTTGGTGACGAAACAAAGTTCATCTTTGGCTAAGGGTTAACTTTAATGTTCTCCACATCCATTATGCACTCGTGCAGTTCGTGTAAATAATAATAATAATTTAGCAGTTTAGTTTATTTTATTTTAATATTTAATATGCTGTTATTGCTTCGTCTTTTTCATTTTGATTTATTTCTGGCTCCATGCTGGGTGCCAGAATTTAATGTCCCAAATTATTAATACAAAGAAAACATAAGAAATGTGCTGTCCTTATAACGATTTGTTTGTGTTTTTAATTAAATATTCGTCAAAATAAAATAAATTAAGGTAAATAATTATTGATATATGCGAATATTTTATTTATATTTATATTTTACTGGTTTCATTGATATGTTTACTTCATGTATTTTGACTAAGTTAACCCTATATAGAAAACTTGTCGTTATGGTAACCACTGCTGAAAAGAAAAACGAAAACATAGTAATATTTTTGCCCAGTTGTACATACGAGTATACCGTAAATGAATCTCTTTCGGTATTCCCAAAATATGTTCGTTACCTTGATATAAGTGAAGGAGTTGGTTGAACCTGGATAATAGAAGAAAATACACGCCATGTGCACACTTACCTCGAAAAAGTGAAGTTCTACCTCGTGTTCTCGTGATCAGTGAACTAAAAAAAATGGCGATTCTAGAAATGAATCTGTCTTGAATACTGTTAGATTATTATTGAAGCTTTGTTAATTACAGCTTGGGTTATACAGTCGTTTGAATTGGATATAACCCAAAATGTAAATTATGTGCTACCTTCTGTAATAGAACAAAGAGCTGAAGTCTATAAACCCAGAAAGTTTATATGTTCTAATTGATAGTATAATTGATAAGCAATTTTGAATATGTAGTATTGTGCATTATTTGTGTGTATGTTAAAGTATGTATGTAAGTGTGAGTATGTGTATGTGTGCGATTATTATTTGAAAGGATCTTCTAAATATGAATAAAGGGGTTTTTATTGTGTTGATTATTTTGAGTTATTAAATTTATCTATTTCATACGATTCTAGCGGATTAATATTTGTTGAATTTGATTTTCGTTTATCACGTGGTGAAACATTTTTAATATTAAGGGTTGTTTATAGAAAGGCACTTAAAAATTGTGAAACCAACTAAGTTGTCTACTTTTGTTGTTTGAATGTAAAATTTTAAGGTATTTAGGATTGTTACATGTGTGGTTGTGTGTCTACCAAAATTTGAGTTATGTTTTTGTGTTAGATGTCCTTTAAATCTTATTTTTAGAGCTCTCCCTGTTTCCCCAATGGAAGTAGCACCGCATGTATCACAGGTTAGTGAGTATACTCCATTTTTAATCATACGAATATTTTGGTAATATAAGCACAATGTCGAATTGGTTAACTTGGGCATTTGCTATTGTAGGCATTCCCAGAATATATTTGATCTTGAGGTCACGCTCAACGGTAGAAATTCTTCGAGTTAGTTCAGTCTTCACTTTTCTATAGAGTTCAGCTTAGGATGGAGTTCGATCAAACGATAAATAAATATGCTTAAATTTATCGTTTTGTTTAAGTTTGTGACCAGTTTCGAATTGCGGATTTGATTGCCTCTTCATAGGTAGTAATTTTATTGGGCGACAACTATGTGATCCGGATGGATAGTATTTTCCAAGGCGAATGGGAATATAAACAGCCATAGAAATATTTAACACTGGCAAAAAATCAGATATTTATTTTTTATCCAGTTCAGCCTGTTGTTGTTGTATAAAAAATAATATTGTTTTTCCGTCTATTGCGTTCGGCTATTTCAAAAGTAATGTCTTCAGTAATTGCATCTGTCGATGGCATAATTGATTTTAGTAATTTTATTATTTCCTGTAAAGCTGCTACCTTTAGTCCATTTATGCCATCTTCCAGGGCTTTACAATGATTGCAGGTCCACGAAAGACCACATTTAGTGTTAATCTTTCTCGCCTCAGATTTTGTAATATCCACACAAGATTATTTTTTTTTACATATGCAGCAATTAACAAATATATGCCCTTCAGCATGCGAGTTATAACAGGAACAAGAATCCATTATTATGTGCAGGTATTGCTAAATGACTGAATTAATTGAATTAAAATAGCAGATGGAAAAAAAGCAGATAAATGACAAAACACTGGGATACAAACTTCACACCATGAAAACCATTATAAGAAGGGTTTGTGACAACTTTTTTTCCAAAAATAATTTACATCAAGGTATGTAGTTTATATTGTAGTCTCAGAAATATTCTTCAATTATGTAATTCTAATAAAATTTTAGCAAAGAATATTCGATAAATAGCACAAGCATACATGGTTTTGGACCTGAGCAACCAAAAGATCTTTATAAGGTAAATTTGGGAGCTGAGTCCAAATCAGCAGCCTGTTTTTTTTAAATTGGTTCTCGTTTTCGCTCTCCCTGCTCGTCGCTCGTGTCGCCCAAGATTTGTGGAAAAAAAAAACAAGATGTGAATGCAGAAAATGTATCTTGAAAGATATTCGAGCCAAACTTTGCAAAATAATTGTCGATTATGGTTACCGATAAAATTGTGAACAACACTTTGAAATGATGCGCTTGTTGCTGCTTCATGAGGCGTTAAAGATTTTGTAAACATTTGTAAGTCATTAGTTTTCGAATATCAGGTCTGACAAATATTCCTTCTTTGAGTTTTGCGTATGACAGTTTTGGAAACAACTTGATTAAGTACTGTAAAACCGGTCTTTCGCTATTGAGTGCTTTGACAAAGTTTTCAATAAGGCCAAGTTTAATGTGAAGAGGTGGCAATAAAACGTTCTGTGGGTTCACAAGTAGTACAGAGAACACGTCTTGTTGTCCTGGCTCATAATGAAAACTAAACGGCTGTCCCACACAAACAAAAAAACAGAAAAATTTCGTGAATCAATAATAACCTGTAAAGAATATGTAAATTAATTAATCTAGATTTTGAAATTAAGTAATTAATTTATTTCTCAACCTTTAGAGCGCCACAAATTTTCCGTTTATGCTCATTGTATTTGATCTTGGTAAAATTGTACGCATTGTGTCGTAGGACTCCTTAGTTTGTACTGCGTGAGCAATCGGAATGGATGTTTTTTTTATTTCCAATGTGGAGTAGAGCCGCTTTCAAATTGTACTTAGAACCATCTATGAACAAACGCAATTTATTTCGATAATATCGTGTACTCATCACATCAAATAAACAATTAAATGGCTTGCAGAAACATTTCTTCTTTTGAAGAATGGTAACATGGCGTGATTTCTATTTCTGTATATAGTGGCTTGTATTTTAGGGTCAAGATGTTTCCATTCCTGAGATAAATTGAAATTGCGGATCAAACACTTAGTTCATTTTGCGATATTAAATGCTTTTCTTCCATAATAAAATTGCGTTCATTACTCGCTAGTGTTGAAGACAAAGTTCTTAGGGCATTTTTTGCACTTATACCTTGGATCATTTACATTTGCATTCTCTATCAGAAATCTGTGATGGCAATAGTGAATCAAATATCATAGTGATGGGTGATTTCAATATGCCTGATCTTCAATGGAAGGAAGTTGATGACTTCGAGGGACTGTTTCCAGTTAACGCTAGAAGTAGCTCGAGTGCTAAAAGTGTAAGTGAAAGTGTTGTGTGTGATGGTTATGCGCTGTATGGTCTTTCTCAATATAACAATATTATAAACGATAAGGGCGGTATATTGGATTTGTGTTTCTCAACGAACTCGGTTGAAACCATTTCAAAATGTGATCCCTTAATTACTTGCGATACATATCATCCCTCTCTTAATATTGTTTATTCAACTATTACCACCGACTATGTAACACCAGATTTTACTGTTGTATATGATTTTAAACATGCTCCTTATTCTCTTATTAATAACTACTTTTTATCTATTAATTGGAATAAGGTATTTTTAGATATAACGGATGTTGATACTGCTACACATTTATTTTACAATATTCTGTTTGATTGTTTTGAACAATTTGTTCCATCAAAAGATATATATGAACCTAAATTTCCTCATTGGTTTAGTTCTGAACTTCGACATCTTGTACGTCAAAAACGTGAAGCTCATAAAAGATTTAAAGTATCAAATCTACAAACTGATTATAAAGAATTTTCAGATCTTAGGAAAGCATGTCGAGCTCTTACTAAACTCTGTTATCACAACTACATTACAGAAGCAGAGGAATCTATACTTGGAAATCTCTTATTTCTGGAAATTTGTCAAATCTAAATCAGCAGCAGGTAAACTACCTTTGTCTATGTTTCATGATGAAAAGAATGTGAACGACGGCAAAAGTATTGCTAATGAATTTGCAATATATTTCTCATCAGTATATAATAAAAAACGTCCAACTTCATGTCAAAATAATATTGAATCAAACTTAAATATATCTGAAATAAGTGTTTCTCCAGAAATCCAGCCGGCGTTGCAAAATGTTAATATTAAGGGTAGTGCTGGGCCTGATGGTATACCTCCGCTCTTACTTAATATGTGTAATTCCTCGTTATTTATGCCATTGTATATTTTATTTTCTATGTTATTATCTCAAGAGGTATTTCCTTCACTATGGAAGTCTTCATTTGTTCAACCTATTTTTAAAGCAGGAGACAAAAACAACATTAAACATTACAGGGCGGTCTGCATTCTTTCAGTGATACCAAAAGTCTTTGAATCTATAATTGTTAAAGACATATCTAATTCTTTTAAAAACATCATTATCCCTCAACAGCGTAGATTTATGAGTGGTAGATCAACTGACACGAATCTTTTTTTATATACTAACTTTATATTGCAATCTTTTGAAGAGGGGGCTGAAGTTCATTCAGTATATATGGACTTTAGTAAGGCATTTGATAAGGTAAACATTGAACTTTTGTTAGTTAAACTTGAAAAGTATGGCATTTGTGGTTCCATCCTTAAATGGCTCGGATCTTATTTAAAGAATCGCACTCAGCAAGTTCGCGTTAATGTTTTTTTTATCAGATCCATTTTACGCAACATCTGGTGTCCCTCAAGGGTCTCACTTAGGTCCCCTTTTGTTTAATATTTTTATAAACGATATATCTGTTGGAATAAGATCGCCTCTATTACTATTTGCAGACGACGTTAAAATATTCAAGAAAATTTCCTCGAATATTGATTCTTCAATACTTCAAAAAGATTTGGATACTATAAATACTTGGTGTGTCATTCATGATATGACATTAAATATAGACAAATGCCACGTAATGTTGTTCTCTCGGAAAGTAAATAGTTCCCCTGTCGTTTACAATTTAGATAATAAAAACCTAGATCATATAGACACGATTAAAGATCTAGGCGTATATTTGGATAAAAAGCTTTAGTTCTCTTATAATATAGAAACCGTAATAACTAAAGCCAATAAAATGCTTGGCTTTCTTAAACGCATAACAAAGGATTTTACAAATGTACGTAGCTTAACTATTTTATTTGTCACATTAGTGCGCTCAGTTTTAGAATATTGCAGTATTATTTGGTCACCACATTTTAGACGTTTTGTCGACAGGCTGGAAATGGTACAAATTAAATATTTTAAATATCTAAGATATAAATTGTATACTCAAGGTATAATTTTAAATTTAGATCATGTAGGGGATTTTGTCAATTTAATTAGCCTTGCAAAACGGCGACAATTTTATGACCTATGTTTTCTTTTTAAGGTTATTAACAATCTAATTACTTTTAGAGATTGCCTCGAATGTTTTTCTTTTAATGTGCCTAGTTATAACACTAGATATTGTCCACTATTATATATTCCATATAGTCGCACATCATATAACATATGTTATTCAGTCCACTTGTAAGGATGTCGAATACAGTCAATAAATACTGTGATATTCTCGATTTTAATTGTCCGTCTTTAGCACAGTTCAAACTAAACGCGCGTCGTGCTATATGTTAAACTTAATTTAGTTTTAATTTTAGTTTTAATGTGTTATTGTATTATTTACTTGTAAAATGTTTGTATGACGTCGATATACGTAAATAAATAAATAAAAAATCACTGTTTGTACGTGGAACTGGCTTTGACACTGATGATACGTCAGGATATTTATACTGTGCTGGTTTTTTTGCATGTATACCGACGACATTTATCGAGCAAAAATCCTCTCCAGGATTTTTCTGTTCTCTCCATAACGTTGGCACAGAAAATGGAAAGTAAACATTTTCATCAAGTGACCACTTCTACAATGTTATTCTGCACGCGTTACAAAACGGTACCCATCGCTTGTTAGTGTTTACTACAGCAAAACTAAAGGACTACAGATATGCATGTTTGAGTGCATTTGACGAGATTTTTCCAAGCATATAACATGAGCAAACGTAACAAAAACACTTTGAATCGATTTTGCAACGTTGACTCTACATGTTCACATGTTTTGAAGCAAATTTATTGCACAAAAACAAGTTCCAAATGATGTATAATGCAACGTGGTCAAATGATAGCCGTTATATGAGCGCAGTGCTGCCACCATGCGCGAACTCGAAAACTAGAACCAATATTGACACACGGATTGAAGATCTGAATTCAGGGCATCAACTAAAGTTAAGAATCGTTCTCATTTGCTCGGGTCCAAAAGTTGACCCGAATTTGTAAACTTGTGTAATCAGACTTTGTACGCCATAATTTTATAACTTTTTTAATTTTGTATCCATCTAGAATATATACAATTAAATTTTGAGTGCAATAAATTGCGTATTTCAAAAATATCCATATTTTTAGAGGTACGTTACTAAATATCTCAAGGAGCACATTATACGTAGTGTTAAAAAGAGACGATAATAACCCACGATCAACATCTTCTATACCTGAAAATAGCCTTGTGTATTACCTAAAAAGTAAATTTAATATAAATCATTGTTCTCAAATAATGTTAGACAAACTAAAGCGGACTGTTCATTCGTTCATGATCGGACTGGATTATCAACCAAAGATGGAAGACGCATTATCGCAATAAAAATGTGTTTTAAAGAAATTCAATGATTGGTTAAATACTACCATTACAATAATTAATTTGGATGCACCTAGTATAAGTCCAGAGTGCCAAAAAAAGTGGACGATCGAAAAAAAAACTTTAATTCAAGTGGATTAAAGTCATAAACAAATAAAATTAAATGACTTATTAAGTGAGTTAGTTCTTACTACCTAAGTTGAGGCAATCTGCCAAAAGAGTTGCTGCTTCTATGTTACAGTAATTGGTTTCAAGTCCCAAAAGAGCAAATGAAGTGAAGAAAGCTTTTCACAGCACAGGCCAATAAACGCTTCAGTATCCTACAGAAGAAGCATTAGCATTGATATTATCAACAAAAGTAACGTACAGAAAATATGAAATTATAAAAAAATCGGCACTAGATAATGAACTAAAAATATATCCATCCTACGACAAAGTAAAATATAAGCAAAAAAATGTTTTTGTAGAAATATGCTTGTTTTATATTTTACAAAATTATTTAATGTTCTAAATAAACTAATACAATTCAAAAAAATGTTTTATTATAATTTATAATTTTTTCCATCTAGATTTGTAAATCCTACAATGTGGGCTCTTTAAAGTGATTATTGTCAGTTGACAGGACAGTCTAAATAAAAAAAATACAGTTGTGTAATATGTATAGAGATGCACAAAAATCGGAAGCGAGCTTCGGCATAGTACAAACAGGCCTAAATACAGAAAACCAATTTCTTTTGACAAGTCTTACAGGTTATAACAATAGCCATGTTGCCCTTAAAAATCTCAAAGCGTATAGCTTCAATTTCAAAACTACTTGGAACTGTAAACAAGCTATGAACCAATTGGCTAAGGGCAAGAAGCTTACACGTATGTGGGTACCAGATCAAGGAATTGTAATAGGCAACGAGCATGCAGATATAGTTGCCAGGGAAAGAGCTGTGACTACTATGATTGGATCCAATCCTACATATGGGGTATTAAAACAATCTATGAAGGGTGGAAACCATGGGTGGAAAAAGTACAAAACAAAGTGCTGGATAAACATACCAGTTCAAAGGCAATTGAAAATGTTTATTAACCTCTTATTATGCACAGCTAAATAGCTCTTGCGTCTCACTAAAAGTGAGATGAGAATGGTCACGGGTCACATTACAGGGCATTGTCCAGTGAAGTACCATCTTCACAAAATAGGAAAAGTATATATCACTTGTAGACTATGTGGATTGGTAGAGAAAACGGTCGAGTACATACTATGCGTGTGTATAATACCACCAGGCTATCTCTAACCGGAGAAATGGCGATAACGCCAGAACGGATCAGGACATGGCCTCTTAGGAAGTTAATTAATTATCAAGGAAATTGACTTCCTAGGAGCATACTAGTAGTAGGGTATTAGTACAAAATATTTAACCAGATCGTAGTGCTGTAAGGCTGTCTATAGCTAAATGACCCTGTGTAATCTAATCTAATCTAATATATGCTCTCATAATTGATAACTGGGAGAACAAAATGAAGAAAAATGACGAACATGCAATCACCCCTGAAACACATCAAATGTCGGATACCACTTAATTAACTACACAAATATGCAATGTTACTCCATACATTAGATGATTCGCACATTTCCACAAGAGAGATTTGGATTGAAGGACTAGTCTAGGAAATAGATAGTTGTGGAAATACCGACTAGTCAAAATAAAACTGAAGTTTTTTTGCAGAATTTGTAAAGTTATTCTCATTTGTAAGTCCAAAAAATATTAAGATGATTTGTGATGGTCGATTTTTTAAGAGGAATTTCCACTCATCAGAAATATTCTTTTGTGATTAATTTTTGGAATAATGTGTATTTTATATCTATAGTTTCTATAGTACCATATTTTTGATTTATACCTATTAAATAGGTATTCATATAATTCTAAGTTACGTTAATATAAAAAATACCCTAATATATTTTATAAATAATTACAAATCACTAACATTTTTAATTTAATAAAGTGTTATAAATTATATAATTAATATACAGAAATATTTTTTTATTTACGTTTTAAGCCCAAAATGCACTTTTTCATGAATTTTTCATTGTAATTCGTATGAGAATCCGAAACACCCTATAGCGCCTTAAAAATATATAAAATTATTCTGATGCGTGTTGAACTGTGCGTGCAAGAACAATTTCCACGGGAGTAATAATTAACATATATCGTGTAGCTTCCGAAACCAACTAGTATTGTTGTAATTATCATATAGAGGTTTTGGTCACCCCAGGGCGCCAACCTATTTATTATATGCTATTGCCGCCCACTTTTCTAACATTTAAAACGGAGATGGGCGTTTAACAAAAAATATTGAGAAACTACTTAATAATGAGAGGTATTTCAAAGCATGTCAATATATTTAAAGTGAATGTGTATTATAATGGGATTAACGTTTCACATTATGTCAATATTAATAGTTCTGCCCTTGGTGTTTAATGACAAGGTGTTATCTTCTCACGCCACAGTTTATTTCTAGAATATGTAAAATGATACAATTTACTACTTCTAGTTATTTAATATTATAACTAATTATTTCTATCTATTTCACCCTCTAATTTAAAAAATACAAGGGTCTTAACAGAAAATGTATCAAGTTTATAATTTAGTTTAAAAAAATTGTACAAAGTTTTGATTTATATAACAATATGTAGGGATATAGTTAATTCAATAAACTAAATACTCGTTTGTTCTTAAAAAAAATAGTAATTTATCAAACATTTTGAGTTGTAGTGAAAGTGAGTCTACATATATGTAGGGAGGGCGGGTGGTCTTTATTTATACCTCATAAAAGTATAGTTAAATTATGGACAATTTCATTTTCCTTTTTCGTCAAAATTTAATCATGCGAAGAACATTCTTTACCAATCTAAAAATAGTTCGACTCCAATATTAACTACGTACGGTTTTCTTTAATTATTCCCATAAAATGCAATACGGGTAGTACGGGTACAAATAAGGCTGTAAAATATTTTGCATTCATTTTTAATACTGATAATCAAACGTACAAAAGCCTCGATTGTAGCACGTCGATTCAATTACGGGCTTAGAAAAAGCGACGAGAGGTGCATTACAAGGAAATCATGAAGTTTTTCACGGTGATTTACGACGCGACGTCGAAATAATCCCTCATTGTTCCCACAGGTATTTCTGATGGGATTTCGATTTTTTTCTCTCTTGTGGCGATGCGTGCGTAGAAAAGAACGCTCGGACATTCCGAGGATGACGCGCGTCGAATCCCAGCGAGAGGCTTTTAATGGTTTCTCTATGGTCGTTTAAGACACAATTAGATTTTTGAGTCGTGAGCATTCCTGTCCCCTCATTCTGAAGTATTCCAGCCGCCCACGCTCCTTGTGTAAGGTGTCTTGTACACTGCATGTTCGTTAGATTCATTGGTTGCTGGAGTAAAAAAAAAACGTTTTTGAGAGAGCTTTGTGGCCTTTGCGTGCCTTTGCTGTTGGTCGCAATTAGTGGATGGGTTTAAAATTGATCGATTATCCGACGGATACGTTTGTAATTGGTTGCATCTGCGGCCCAGAGTTATTTTGGCAGAATAACAAAATTTCTCGGTCTGCCGATTACTGGCAGTGTCCAATGGAATTACGCTTTCAATTTATTTACATTTCCCTTTATACGAAAAGTATTGCGGCAGGTTAGTCGCGCCGACCGCCCACGATTCGCGCATTTACCGACCGAAATAACTCTCCACCGATTATCGCTCGAACTTTTATTTTCCGCAAATACACACGTCTTGCGCACGTTATACCACACAACTATTTTAAAACCCTTTTGAAATAAGAGTTACATAAAATTACCATCAATATTTTTTAATTGAAATTCAATCAGGACTCATTAATTAACTGTGAACAGCGGAAACGAAGAATGTAAATTCGCATGCACGATTCTACATAATTTGGAATACATCGATTATTACTTTCTTCATAAAAAATAAATGTTTTAAATGAAATTAGATATTTTTCAGATGGTAACAAGTATTATTTAAAAACTAATACCAAATAAGTTATTTTCTATTTTGTATTAATCAAATTGATCACGAAGTAAAAGTGTGTACAATTATTTATTTAAATATTTTAAATATAGTTTTAATAGATTAACGAAAAATCAATCAGCCTATCGTAATTTTAAATGATTTGTAACTGTTTTAGAAATATAACTTAAATAACTAATAATGTTTCTTAATTGTAACAACATAAAGAAGTTATTTTTATACTGTGCTATATTTTTTGCTATTTTCTCTTGTAAACATTAATTATTGTTGCCTGTCAATAACAGCTATGGACCGGTTTCGATCTATTTTAGATCGCATCAGCGTAGCTCACTTGATGACAGGGAAACTGAGTTTACAATTGAGGAGTTGGATGGAAAAAGGACACATCCATGCAAATGCCCTTTCTCCGTAAAATGGTTTATATCACAAAAGAAACCTTTCTTTACCTGCCTTTAGTTCTGTTGTTTTCATACTTCGCATATATACTGTGAGCCAATCTGTAAAGCGCTACAAGTGCCCTTCTTTCATAGAACATCAATTTTCACATGTGCCTAACCTAATTTTTATGCATATTTTATTGCTAAGTTAAAAAAGCACAATGAGCTCTGAAAATGACTCAAATAGCGCTGAGGACAGTAGTTATGAAGAAACAGAAAGTAGCTGTGATTTGGAATCTGATCTTGAAAGAAAACACTTGGGTCGAAAACGAAAAATAAACAAGGAGCAGTGGACAAAGAATAGGAAAAAAATAGCAAGAAATAGCGAAAAAAAGTACACTACTACCAAAGGTAATATATTTTATTAGTGGTCAATAATTTTTATACTCAGAGATTTTAAATTTTCAGGTCTGACAGTCCATGCAAAAACCTTTGCTGCAGTTCTTGTGTGCTGTAAGAAGAAGAGTTATGAGGTTATACCAGGCAGACTACGACAAGAATTTTTTAAAAATGTTTTGATCTTGGCAGATAAGAACGAACAGGATAATTTTCTTCTTGGTTGCAAGTCTCCGTTTCAACCAAAAACAAGGGTTACAGCTCATAAATGTAAAGCAAGGAATAATTGGAAATATGTTCTCAAAATAAATAGTTCCTCGATTGAGGTGTGTAAACACTTTTTCTTGAATATTTTTCAAATTGGGTACAAACGTATACGGACAATCCATACGAAGTCGTTTATAGACGGAAATATTCCTATTAGCCAACATGAAAACAGGCCTCACAAAATAAACCCAGAAACTTGGTATTCGGTAAATGAATTTTTGGCACAGATTCCAAATAAAGAATCTCATTATAATCGGTCGAAATCCAAAAGAAAGTATTTCAGAAATCCTGCTCTAAATGTAAAGAATTTGTTTACAGGATTCCAGCAGTATTTTTTTGAAAAAACTGGTCGTACACTAGGCATGATGTACTGTACTTTTCATCGATGGTTTCGCGAAAACTCTGAGTATTCTTTCCGGAGTCCACGATCTGACATTTGTGATTTTTGTGAAGAAAACAAAATGCAGCTTAAGTTAAACCCAAACGATTCTTGCAAAGTGATACAATCAGTACACGACCAAAAAGTGCAAGCATACAAAGACATTAAAAAAGAAATAATAGAAAATTGTAGACATGATAAATCAACTTTAGTTGTCGAGATTGATTACGCGCAAAATTTGCCTTTGCCAAAACGCATTGTCTCTCAACAGTTTTACAAACGCCTTTTATGGTTGTACGTGTTTAATGTACAATGATGATACAAGTTCGTTTTCTTGCTTTACAGAAAATGAAGCAAAGAAAAATTCAAATTCGGTGATTTCTTTTGTTGATCATTTTTTGCAAACTGCGATGGGACATGACCCGAATATAAAAAATATCGTACTTTTTTCAGACGCCGCAGGGGGAAAAAATAAGAATATGAATATGCTACACTATTGTTCATGGCTTGCAAAAACAAAAAATATTAACATTCGGCACATTTTTCCAGTTCGTGGACATTCTTACTGCGTTTGCGATAGAAATTTTGGTGTTTACGGAAAGTTACTGAAACGACTAGAAACGGTCAAAACTCCAAATGTTTATTTTCAAATTATGCAACAGTGTAGAGAAAAACCGACGCACTTTGAGGTTATTGAAGGCGTGCCGCTATTAAAGACTAGGGCAAGGGCTTAAAAGATTTTTTCAAGAAATCTGAAAATACTAAAAAACAAAGTTTTACTTTAAGAAAGTATCGTCAGATAAAATATAATGCTTCAGGTATTCTGAGTGCAGCAGAGTCATATAACATCTTTTATACTTCATTTGAATTTTGGATTACAAGAAAAAAAAAAGATAACTTGGAAGTAAATTTGGAGTCGGTTCCACCAGTTTTTATTAAATCTGAAAAATACAGAACTTAAAAGATTTAATGAAATTTTTGGAGTTAGATGAGTCAGAGTGGTATAACAAAAATGTGTTCAAGGAACAGGTGAACCTGCCATCTACATCTACTGAAGAAAACTACCAATAAAACAGTGACAGTGATTTAGAATGGTAGCGTTAAAATTTTTTTACGTTTATGTTAAACAAGAGTTATGTTCAATAATAAATATTTGCTAAAATTAATCTTTTTGTAGTATTTATTAAGATCTATGGAAAAAGGGCACTATTTCAGCTGTTATTTTTAACGATTTTAGGTATGTTAGGCAAAAAATAAAATGTTTTCAAAAATGTTTTCAAAAAAAGTTTTCAATAAAACCAACATGTGTTGTATAAATATAATTGAAAGAAATACAGGTTATCTTAGAATAACAAACTTCTGATGCTTCAAATACTTTCAATAGTTCTAACTCAAAATGTCAATTTTGTAGAAGTGCCCTTTTTCCATCCAACTCCTCAATTATAATATTAATAGTGTAAACATTAATTATTGTTCCTGATAACAACACAGAGTTTCCTATGATTTAACGGTGGTTATCTACCCAAAGAGGGATCTAGTGCAACGCGAAGACAATAGATGGCACAGTTATGTTATTTTAACTTTTTTTTTATAAAACTTCCGTTATTTCTATATTTTTAAGACTATTTAAGTTGTTAATAATAATATCTGTAAGATCAACAAATCAAACTAAACTGGAAGGTATTTACAAGAACGAATTAAACATTAGAATTGGTTTCATAATAAAAAACAACCTACGTTGAGCAGCTCCTGGCTTCAGTGGATCTCCTGTACCATCTTCTTGTCGATTTTTCTGTTGCATCGGCGCCATACCCAATATAGAACTGCACCGCAGCATACGAATAGGAACAGGACACCAACTATTTCCAAAATATTAACTGGAACTCCGTTTTGGAAAATAAAATTGTTTCTTCCCTTTTGGTCTGATAATTTCTTCATCATCTTTTGTCTGATAATTCTTCATCATGGGGAATTATTTAATTCAATTTCCGTATTTTGCTGGGTATGATGGCCATGTAAAGTGATGCTGTTGTTAGGCGCCATGTAACTTATGGAGGATGGCCCGCCATGGAGACAGTGTTTCTTCTAACTAAGTTTTATTCACTAATCTCGTACATTTATACCTCGAACATCGGCTTAAGAATTTATACTTCCGTAATATTGATATCACAGCAATTGCGGACTGACACACATTCTATTTCCCAATCATCAAACTCATGCATTCCATACATACTATTTCAAAATATAAATTGTACATTATCAATTATTAACTACAAAGTCGACAATTGCATAATTTGTTCCATCACACCTTAAAACGCAAATCTGAATCAATTACTAAATCTAAGAATCCACAAAAGGTATTGACACACTATCTAAGGTTATGTTGAGAAATCTGTTTGCAATATTAAGACCAAATAACATAGCAGAAGTTATATAACTAATATTAGGATTTATAAGTAAGGAGATCAGTATTTATTTTGTAATTTGCTGTATTGACAATTTCAATCTTAAATTGGTGAAGTAGTTGGGTATCGCCGCATATAAATTAGATGTACAGATTCTCAAAACATCAGTCAAAGAGAATATGTATACACAAAATAAAATAAGACCTAAATTTGAACCTTGAGGGATACCTTTACAACGGGTAACATGATTGGATGTTATTTTATCGATTTTTACTTGTTGAGAGCGATTTTTAAGGTAACAATAAAATAAAGCATAGGCAAGTCCAGTGTATTTTAGTTTAGCTAGTAACAAGCCTTGATTAATAGTGCCAAAAGCATTACTATAATAAACTTATATTGAGCAAGATAGTAATCCTTTATCAGTGGCTGGAATAATATCATCTGTAACGTTTGCCAGAGAAGTAGCACAATTATAAATTGGTATAAATCCAGACTAGTTATTTGGAAGAATATTGTTTTCTTCAATGAAAATTAATAATTGATCTTTTACTACCCATTCAAAAATTTTTGGGAGAACCGATAATATACTAAACAGTCTCAGATCTTTTAATTCTTCCGGATTTTCGTTTTTAGGCACAAGAGTTATAGTAGCAATTTTCCAAGCATTCAGAGAAACGAACAGTTTCAGAAAAATTTATGATATTTGTGATATACGGGATAATATACGGAAAACACATTTTAATCATTGTTGCACTAATACCATCATGTTTTATTGACATTTAACTAAACTAGTGCTTACGAGTGAAAAGTGCAGTCGACTTCTAATATTCGTAAGAACACTGCCACTATATAACTTTATAAGATCATCATCAGAGGTGCTAGTAACTGAATTTAAAAGGTACACATTGGCTGCATTAGCGTCTTTTAAGTGATCTATTATAACGCGAACTTTTCTTTGAGACCATTTTCGAACACTTCTTCTTAGAATTATCATTGATTACATAATTTAGATAGGCTGTTTTATCTTGTTTAATTGCAGATGTCAGTAAGTTTCGCCACTGTTTGTAATTTTTAAAATCAATTATGGTGGTTCTTCAAGTTGAGTTTGAAGTCCAGTTTTGTACCGAGGTATCTCATCTCGTTTGCCAAGCGCAACTGGTTGTTAAAGAGTATAAGAAGTCTACCTACGTTGATTTTCCTTTTTTGTGATTAGTACTAATTCCGCCTTTTTGGGGTTAACTGAGAGCGATGTTTTTTTGCACCATTCCTCTATGTTTTTGAGAGCGCTCTGCATTAGGCTAGACAGAACACTCTTGTGTTATCCATTGAATAGGGATACCACGTCATCTGCGTAACCCACATCATTCTTTAGTTGCCCTTGTAATACCGTCCGCAACGAAATTCCACAGAAGAGGAGATAACACCCCTCCTTGTGGACATCCTTAGTTGGCAGCTACTGTCTGGCTTTCTTTCCCTATCGAGGCGGTACAGTTATATTTTTCAGCATAATTGCAATCCATTAAGTGATGACTGTAGGGAGCCCATGCTCGTTTAGACCTTGTTCTATATTAGCGTAGGAAACTTTATCAAAGGCTTCTTTCATGTCTACGAAGGCTCCTAGAGCTGACTGTTTATTAGCCAACCATCCTTCAATCCTGTATATCACATGATGAAGGGCCGACTCAGTCGATTTCCTTGACCGGTTTGTAGGCGTGTTGGCTCGTGTGCAGCTCGCTGTACAGCAACACTGCTCCCTGATTTCATTACCGCATAGCCTCTCTAGGTTCTTAAGAAAAAGACGTGAGGGTGATTAGTCTAATTGATTTGATTGCGGTGTAATCAATTTGTACTGGTTTGGAAATAAAAATCACTTGGCTTTATTCCATCTTTTTGGTAAATACCTGAAACAGTCCGCAAAGTAGCGGCAGGATCTGCACCAAGTCCCACTGTAGGAAGGCAGGATATACACCATCCGGTCTTGGTGTACTCCGCTGTGGGGAAGCATTCTCGGTTATTTTGATGGTTTCAGACCCGTTTTTGGAATCAAAAGTGTGGCTACAGAAGCAGACTACCAGATTTTCTTAGTGCGGGCTGTTTCCGATACGGAATTTATGCCCTTACAAAAGTTGCGCCATGAGGCTCTTTGATTCTTTCTGAGGGTCATTTTAAAGTCTCTTCGGATTTCTTGTATATGGTCGAGTTCTCCTCAAGTCGGGAGTTCTTGGCTTCGTTAAAGGCTTTCCAAAAATTTGTCCATTTTGGCCAAGCTTGATCACCAGAGAGGTTTGACAACCATTTGCAAAATATTGTTTTGTCTTCACATATAAGAATTACAGTGAATAAGATAGTAGACAAATATGTCATAGTATTATGGCCACTGGATGATATTAAAGTCGGGGCCAAAGGGATTGGAAAAATCTCGAGAACATTCTTTGTGGCGGGGACCGAAAGACCTCTGATCGATAGCCATTTAATAGACTTTATGTTAACTTTATTTGTATTTGTGTTTGTTAACAAAGATGTTGTGTATATATCTTCGGTCGGCTTGAGAGTCACGGGTTATTTTTATAGTAATCTTCTAGTTGTCTGTCTAATTGGTCAAATATTTTAGTAATAATTTGGTAAAAAAACATTTATTAACATAAAATAATACAAAAATAATATTTCTTTTTGTTTTTCTCACCTCAATTTACGCCGGCACCATTTTCCCTGATCTGCTACCAAGATCTCGCAAAGAATAAAACTAATATTGAATCTACAACAATAAGTCTTACTAAGACTACAAAAGCCAGAGAAGTAGTCGTTTCAACAAGTAATTTGTTTTGTAGTTTAGTAAGACTTATTGTTGTAGATTTACAAAATGTTTTTAATTATTACCAAGAATATTGATTTTTGTTTCTAGGCTCCAAAAAACACTGCCGAAATGACCTGATTAAAGGATTTCTACGAAAATTTTTCCTTTATAGTTGTGAAATTGACCCCTAAGTACGAATATGTCTTATGCTTAAAATTAGTGTCAGGCCCGAAAATTTATTTATTAATTGGTTCTTCTTCAAATCCAAAAGTAACAAGAATTTTAAGAAATTTTCTGGATCGTCAAGAAATTAAACAGAAGATAAATATTCAAACAAAAATATATTCAAGTTATTTCACAAGAACGTTCAAGGTCTTTCAACTGTATTAACCCCACTCGACGCATTATTATAAGAAGATGGATGTAAAGTATTATGTATAACTGATCATTGGCTTACGCAAGAACAGTTAGATTTAACAAATTTATTCAACATCAGCATGGGTTCCTAAAGGGGGAATGTACAGAAACAGCTCTTTTTGAGTATATTAACTGGGTGCTTATATGGAAATTTGGCATGTGCTATTTTTCTAGATCTAGTTTTTTGACATAATTGATAATTGAAGCTTCTCTCAAAACTATTCCAATATGGTGTGAGGGGAGTTGGATACGAGTTAATAAAATCTTACCTAAGCAATAAAGTTCACTATACCAAGATGAAAACAAATGATGGCATTAATATACTTTTAGAGCCGCTAGTCGAAAACACAGAAATCCCATAGGTTAGTATACTGGGACTATATTTATTAATGATATATCAAACGAATTGCTGAACAATCGTCAAATACTAAATTATGCAAACGATATGAACCTACTAATCAAGGGAGATAATTTCATAAAAATTACTGAGAATGGTACTTCTACTATGTTTGTATTGAAATCATGGGTTTACCTTAACAATCTAATTTTAAATCTAAAACATCATGCAATCTTTGAAATAAAACAACACAGTTGAGAGGGTTTCGCATTGATTGTTGAACACTGCAATATGTTTCGCCACACAGTGGGTTCATTAGGCAGATGAATACTCTGATGGAGTTTCATCATGCATCTGCCCCTTCAATTCAATATCATGCATACTATTCAAAACTAATCAATCATTAGAAACGCCACTGTCGATAAACTTTAAATTCAAATAAATATAATTTTGGAATGAAGACAAAATGTTTGGGTATTGTTATTGACGATATCCTTGCATTTACTGATGATATATATTATTTATGCAAACGAAGTCTAATTGCTATGGAACGCAAATGCCAAAATTGTTTTATTTTTCTAAAATTCAGCCGCATTTAAAATATAACATTATCATTTGGGGTGGTTCAGTAAATATGAATAAAGTATTTATAAGTCAAAAGAAATCTATAAGTTGAAATATTCTGCAACTTGCAGAGGCGTTTTTAGAAAATGTAACATCTTAACAGTGTATGGTCTTAATATATATGAGGGTATCAAATTTTTGAGGAAAAATAACACTTTTTTGATCATTTGATCATAGATTTACTAAATACAAATGCGGCGGATTTTACATCTGCCTGAAAATTTATAATAATCTTTTGGCACATATAAAAAAAAAACATTAAAAACTACACAAAACTTAAAAATACAATATTCACCATATTATGTCATAAGGAACCGTACAGTATGGCTTTTTTCTTGTTTCAAGTTTGTTTCTTAAATTAATATTGTTTTATTTATTTATTATTAATTTTCCTGACGTTTTACAGATACAACTATATTTTGTATAATTGTCAATGTAAATAAATTGTTTATTTACTTACTTATTTAGCTAGCAGAATTCATTATACTAAGATTACAGATCAAAATCGTTGGAAGAGTTTACTCCCTGACCCATTAATAAAAGAAATGAAGGGGATACCTCAAGGTAGTGTTTTAGGCCCTTATACAACAGTATTTTTTGGTTTATACTACATAAAGATTTCAAGTAGATGAGTTAAATCCATCGGAAATTGCCAGCACAGTTTTAACTAACGCTTCTTAAGAAGCATTCCCACCGAAGATCGCATCAACATGTTATCCCCCTCAACATGTCTATCCGTGGCCACCCACTTCGGGCCGATCGCGACGCGTTTCCATTCTTGGTAACATTTGTTGTGTTTACGCAGTTTCAAATTAAAATATTGAAAAGTAGTCGGTGCACGACAATTCCGCCAACTATTTATACGGATCACGTGCGTCCAGTTGGAAGCTAGCGCGTGGTGTCTGCCGTCTGGACATTAATTTGAATGTGGGTGATCGTTCTTGGCCACTTTCCGCGTTTGGGCGCAGTGCAGATCGACGTCGCTATTAATATTTCAAGTTTCTGTTCGCTCCCAGACTGGATAGTCTGGATTTGGTCCATTATGTAAGTCAGCCGGCGTTTATCGTCCGTCACGAAATCTGAATTTCGAGGAAACCCGCTCATTTATGCACCTTCTGTTACGCAACGCCGACGCATCCAAGTTTAGTTGCGCGGCACGAGCCTCTCGGCCGCATACTTCAACTTGTTTATGATTTACGAGTGACATAATCGGTCCAGTTGTACCGACAAATTCCTATTGAGGAATTTCGTAACGACGCGTTTTGTTTGGTAATCCGAAACGGCGGCGTCATTCTTTTTGTTAGCGCAACTCGACTAGATGGATCCAGTTCATGGAATTACATTTTCATTTGCGGCAGTAACAGGATTCTTCGGAATGGTGCAAACGAGGAAAGTCATGAAGTACATCACTTATGCGCTGTCATTAATCATCCTGCACTTGTTATACTATACTGTAATTTGCCATCCTGAAGAACGGCCTTAAAAATCACAATATAAATATTAACGAACGACACGACGTTGCCGATGTAATAAATTCTTTAGAAATTAAATTATTGGACTTATTAGGTAAACACATCAATTCAGCCGAGACTCGTATATGTTATATTTCTGAGCGAAAGCTAAGTTTATAGAAAAAACTTTTCTTATTATTAAAAACTATTCAAAAATGTATCATCTTGTTTAGTTGAAACTAAGATAGATGACTAAATTACGTAGTGACTTAATTATTGCATTGAATTATTTATTTGTGACTATCAACAAATTGCAATTTCTTATGTTAATATTAATCATAATGAATTACTTTCGTTTAAAAAACAATCTAAACTTGAGCAACTCCGTGTTTTATAACATAAAACTGTTTATTTATTGATTCTTCTTTGAGCGCCCTCTCCTCAGAGGAGGTTAGAGACCATAAGTTAATACTCATCCCGATCTTACGCAATCGTATCAGTTTTCAGCAATCTATTTTCCCTTCCATTCTCAGTTGCAGGAATAAGTATTTTTCAATTCGGAAGATGTGCTTGAAATATCCAGCTATTCGGCGTTTCACCTTAATGAGCCATTTCCTTTCTTTGCCCATTCGTCTAAGTATTTCGTTGTTCGTTACTTTTTTTCCTATACTATACTAGTGATCGTTCTATTTAGGTAGTCTCAGTCGGAAATTAGTTTCCTACTGAGGCTATACATCCAAACTCGGCTTCTTGTAGTAAGTATCACGTGTACGATTACAATTTGTATTTGCAAATGACTTGAATTGGTTATTGATGATGTTATTTGCGTGGTTGGGTGCTGACTAGTAATTTAAATTATTTAGAGTATATTGGTGTTAACACTGCTTGAATTTAAAACATTAAAATTTGAACAACTTTATTCTCTAATGAATTGATTGTGTTTTTAACTTTTTTTCTGGGCAACCTTGAGGCTTAGACTGCTTGTGTAGTAATAAATGAGCTCTGGGAATATTAGTCTATAAGTACATTTGCAATATTTTTTGTTCTCTAATAGTACGAAGTTAAAAAAATCTTCATCGATGTCGATTTTGTTTGTTTTGGCTTGTTTGTGTGTGACATGAATCTCCTTGACGATGTTTCAATTGTTCTAAATGTAATTCAGTGTGGTGATATCCATTGCATATTTTGCAACGTAGCGATGAATGGCAATGTTTCAGCAGAGGATTCTTTTTCTTCTCTGTTCTTTCCTTGCGTTTTAACTCTACACTGCGCAATATAGCAGATCTGATACGTCTACAGTAGTAGTAGTAGTAGTGTTTGGCTATCGACCACGTGGTCCTTCCGTCATTTTTGCATTTGTCTGTGTATAAATGAGCTTCCCCGTCACTCTAAAGCACCATTAATTGTATCCCAATGGTGAATGGTACCGGCACCCAATGATGAATTATGTTTATTACGCCATCTATACCGGCGTTTCTAGTAACGCGAGTGTCTACATGATAAAAGACAAAATATTTAATTGAAGGTTAGTATATTACATTTATAATTATATTTCAACAATACAAACATGATTTGAGAAAAAGAGACAAAGAGATGTATCATATCTGATACATTGTGCTTGACTGGAACATTTATATTGTAGATAATATTATTCCTTCAATGGTCAATAATTTAAAGATATATTATACACAAAAGCAGTTGGAAGATATAATTGCAAATTTATCAGAAAGTGAAGACGATTTTGACAACGAAGATGATAGTGATAGTGAAGAATTAGTTATGGATTAAAAATGACAAAATCTATATTGAATATGACTATCGATTTCGATGATGGTTTATTGCTTGAAAATCAAAATGACTGATAGTATCAGAGAGACTGAAGAAGAAGAAGTTCAAAGATATAAAGAAAATCAAGCCGAAGAACTAGAGAATTTTGAGGAAATAAGGAACCCCAAGAAAGAAGCGAAGGAATTGAAAAATAGGTATCGAAATATTTTATGGCGAAAGAGAAATTTAAATATCACTGAAGATGCTTTCAAATACAATGGAGATTCAAGTTTACGAGCGAATATTGAGGATTTAAGTACTCCCTTGGTCAATGGTCGCGGGGAGAAATTTTTACCCTTAGCAAAATTTCGTGCTGAAATAACTCATTGTTTGGGCAACCAAGAAAATAAAATTCCAAGTAAAAGAGGAAGGCCGTGTGACTTAGAAATAACCATTCAAGCCAAAAAGAAACGTTCTGCTACAACAGCACAAGTATCTCCAAAAAATGTACTCCAGGATTTTTATAATCATTGGCTAATTTATGAAGAAAAAAGACAAAAGTTGCAAAATGCCGGAATGTAAATCATTTTCATTTATAAAATGTTCAAAGTGTGGTTTGCACTTATGCCTTAATAAAAATAACAATTGTTTCGTGCAATTTCACACTAAATAAGTTATGTATATTTTATTGCCACTTAAGCACAATGTAGCGGATATGATACATCCATATTTTTTTAAATAAATAGTTAAATCTTAAAGAATGATTTTTTCATTATTTTTCACATATTCACAGACTAAAACTACACCGGAAAACATTTATTTCGAACGGGTATGAAAAATTGCGCAGTGTAGGGTTAAATGATTAGAATATATACTTTGGCATGACTCACATGTCTTACGTTTTGATATAGTATCTTAGTCCGCATGGGTTTGTTTTTGACTAAAGGATAAAATTCTTGTCTTGATAGTTTCCAAATCGGAAACCTCGTGTGGTTTTATTGTATACTGGCTTTTACATGACTGCGTAGTTTACATAAGTCAGGATGTAAATAAACGATGTCTTAATGTCGTTTTGTTACACCCTAGTGCAGAGAAACAACACTGCTCACACAAGAAGGAGCAACTGCTGCAACATCCAAACAGTTTCTTCATAGCTGTTAAGTGTCCCGGCTGCTATGCCATCTTTATGATTTTCTCAGATGCCCAGTCAGCCGTGCCCTGCAAGGGCTGTTCCACGACTCTGTGCACGGCTACCGGTGGAATGGTCAGATTAACCGAGGGCTACAGTTGGACGATTGACATTTGTATCTCCAAATGACTTGAACTGGTAAACTATTTGCGTAGTTGGATGCTGACCAGTAATTAAAATTCTTTAGAGGTTTTGGTTTTAAAACTGCTTGAATTCACAACATTGAAATTTGTTTTCTAATTAATAGATTGAGTTTTAAACCGTTTTTTCTAGGCAACCTTAAGGCTTGAACTGCTTGTGTAGTAATAAATAATCTCTAGGAATATTGGTATATCAGTTCACTCAATTTTTTGTTCTCTAATAGTACGAAGTTGTAAAATCTGTATCGTTGTCGATTGTGTTTGTTTTGGTTTGTTTGTGTGTGAAATGAATCTCTTTGACGATGTTTAAATTGTTCTAAATGTAATTCAGTTTGGTGAAATCCATTCCTTATTTTGCAACGTGGCGATGGATGGCAATGTTGGCATGAGACAGTTTCAGCAGAGGATGTGTTCTTTCACTCGGAAAACTCGTGTGGTTTTATCATGTATTGGCTGTTACACTTTACGTAAGTCAGGATGTAAATGAAAGATTCCTTTCGCTTCATTTTATTGCAGCCTAGTGTAGAGAAACAACACTGCTCTCACAAGAAGAAGCAAGTGTTGTTCCATGATTCGGTGCATGGCTACCGGTGGATTAAGGCCTGATTAAGTGAGGGCTACAGTTTTAGGCGCAAACAGATATAAACAAATATGAATTTAATTTGTAAAAAAATATCTTGTTTGTTTCGTTGTCTTATTGGATCCCACGATTCTGTTTCATAAGCTAAATTCTGGAATACTTAGATATATTCACGGGTAGTACAGATCCTTAAGTGGTCCTAGATCTGTTTGCAAAGCAGACTTTGCAGATTGGCTGATCCAAAAACGTATGTACTTACTTAACAACGAAGTGCTGTTTGTTATCATACAGACTTTTAAAAGATTCTTTCGCAGTTATATAAATCATCTCGTTATTAAAAGCTGGTTTATGAGTTGTGCTTATTCTCCACTTATTCCTTTGATGTATTCTTTTTTTAATATAATTGAATAATAATCAATTCATTCCATTACACCACCCGTTTTAAAAGAAAACAACGTATATGGTATTGTACATTATATCAATTCTTAATTATATTTACATTAAACAAAATTCTTAATCATAAACCTCAAACTATTTCTTATTTTATTATTTTCTACCCTACTATATACAATTTTAACCTACTCGTTGTATTTGTGCAGTCTTTCTTTGCGCAATTTTTGTACCTAACTTATCCCTAACACTACAATTATTGTACGATTCTCCTAATTAACTATTTTAACGTTTAATAGTTTAACTGTTTGTTCGGATGTTGTTTGCCTATTTTCTTTTGTTTGTCGCAAAAGTTTACTCGCTCTTTGCAATGCACTTTGCAATCTAAATTTCACTTCTTTTGCGAATGATTCTACATTATATTTATAAAGGTTTAATGTGATTTCTGACAAATTGGTTAGGTAATGTAGGTGTTTTTGCGAATGTTAGTTCACAAGGACAAAAATTATGCACCGTACTAGGAATTGCGTTGTAACAATACGAAAAATAAGAAATCCAGGTGTCCCAGTCACTTACATTCATCAATATACATTCTTACATACTAATTTAAAACCCTGTGATTTTTTTCGACTGTACCCACTGTTTAAGGCCTATAAACAGAAGTAGTCTCGGGTTTGAAGTTCAAAAATTTATATATTTCTCTAACTGTCTCGTTTATGTACTCCGTTCTTTTATCAGTCCTAATTACCTTCATTGGACCATAAATTAAAATACATCGTAACTACAAAACTATTCCCGTATGTTGTTTTCGGAAACTGTCCGATCGCGTCTATGGAATTTTTAGGAGGGTTTTATTCCCGATTTCTTTAAATAATGACGATTTGACATAGTTAAGTATCATATCCTGGAGCTACAATTTTAATTTATAAAATTCGTGTTCACTAGCTGTCTTTTCCAGCTCAGATATTACTTGCTCTAGTGCCAGTTTGTCCTTGGTGAACCGAATACCGTCCATTTTTACTTCTATTGGCTTATTTAAAGCGCCATTTTTTTAATAATCATAATAACATCCTCCTTATTCATTTTAAAACTCAATTTAGGTACCTTGTGAACCTCTGAATTCCTCATTACTTCCGGTACTTTAACTACTTCGATTCTTCTTTCTCCTTCATTCGTCTTTTTTATTTTCTGAATCTCCTCACGTGTCTTACTTCTTAGTTAGTCACAGGTTCCAGTCGCATGGAAGATCATGTTTGCTGATTGGCGATTCTCTTCTTCATACTTGTTTCGTTATTTTGTGAAATATTTATTTTCCTACTTTGCCAATTCAAAAACGTGTCTACCTTTTAAAGATTCCTTCGCAATTGTATAAATCACCTCGTAATTAGAAGCTGGTTTATAAGTTATGCTAATTGTCTATGTATTCCTTTCAGGTATTCTAGTATTTTTATAATTTTATTGAAATGGCGGCGTTGTTATGGATGATTTATTCGAATTATATAAACTTTATGTTTGATAATGACTAGCTGTTAGTCGAAACTATAGCCACGTGTAATTTTTAAATAAAGTGGTAAAACCAAGTCATCGTGCCTCCTTCATTAAATAACAAGGTAATTACAATGTTACCCTTCAACTTACTTTGTCTCGTCCGATTGCGTGCGCAATTTAGGCCAGCCGCATCTAGAACAGGCGCGACTTGCCTGTTCTAGATGCGGCTGGCCTAAATTTTTAGACTCGAGTCGCACTTGTAGTTGTAGTTGAAAAAGTTAATTTTTAGAGAAGTTAATATATTTTAAGTTACGCTTGAGTCTAGCTTAGGATATATATCGAATAACAAAAGGTTAGGTGAACATACCAAATTGCCCAATTTTATTATTCGGTATAACCCATTATTGCGGACATAACTAATACCATGAAACGGTTCATGAAAGAGTAACTATGATCTAGTTACCACCCATGTTAAAATTTAAACATCCATTTACAATTTTAAATAGGACGCATATATCTGAGAAAAAAGTTTAACCTTAGTAGAAGTAGCAAATGTTTCAATCTATAAAATTTGATTTGAATTAATTGATAACCAATACAGCTGGCATATTCTACTTAAGAACATACAAGAGAAATGAATAAAAGTTTCCGAGTATCAATATAGAAATATAGTAAAACGACTTATAAATCCTAGTGTTTGTAAAGATTTACAACTTGTTGTGTCAATATGCTTAGAAAATTTGATTAACAACTTGTTGTGTCAAAATGCTTAGAAAATTTGATCCATTATAACAAAAAAGTCTTCAACATAATCACGAGAGTTTTGTTGCATTAATGTCGTAGTTATTATCAATTATTTGCACCTTTGCAAAAGAAGTGGTTAAAGATTTACTATATTTGAAATAAAGCTTATTATCATAGCACTAGTTATAGATGTTATTTAAGTAGTCTTGTAAATACTTGTTTTGTAATTTTGCGTAATATTCTTCTTTGTAATATGTATATCTAGGTATGTTTATCTTCTGACAAAGTATATCTGTTACCTATGGCAAAACTTAGAGTTGAGTAGCTAATTTAAATTCTTTGGAGTTGATTGGTGTCTGGTACTTAAATTTGAAACTTTGAATTTTAACAAACTGTGCCTTCTAATTTATTGTTTGTGTTTTGTATCATTTCTCTGGGCAAACCTAAAGCATAGACTGTTTGTTTAGTAATTAATCAGCTTTGGGAACATTGGCCGATAAGAGTAAACGTTTTTATTTTTATTTTTTAGTTGGTAGTAGTCTTCATAGTGCAGTTGGTAAAATATATTCCCTTTTAATAACCTTTGTGCTTCAGATATTGCTGGATAGATGTTTGTTTGTTTTAACATATTTGTGTGTGACATGGGTCAGGATGTTTAGATTGGTTTAAATGTAATTTGGTATGTTGATATCCGTTACATACTCTGCAAAATAACGATTGATGGAAGTGTTGAGTGCATCATACAGTATGTTCACTATTTTGTTCTTTTCTTACATATTAACTAAGAATGTAGGGTCACGCATAATATCATAATATACTTATTTTGGCACATCTTAAAAATTTTACGTTTTGATGTAGTAACTTGGTCCTCGTTGGTGTTTGTTTTAAGGATTAAAGTGTGTGAATGTGTGTGAGTGCTCTAACGTGAAAATTACAGCCAATTAAACGAATTTGACAATTGTTTGCGTAAGAGCTTTTTCGATTTTAAGAAATTGCTAATTACCTTAACCGAAACTGATTCACCCTCAGGCGCTACTACCATGCATGGACTATAATGAGTCAGTAGAGGAGGTTCCAGAAAACATAAAATAATAAATGAGGTTCAAGATCACTTTGACTTTTGATAACAACAGACCGATACCCTAGTACCTGATTAATTACTAATGTATGGTTAACTAACGAAGGTTATCCTATAACTCTTTTAATAGTTTACTGCAGAAGCAAACTTTTGGCTTGTAATCCTACCGGTCACATCTAGTGTTATCACTAACGATTATACATCGACAGCAACGTTTAGAGTGGTGTAGTTTGCACCGTTTGTACTGGAACCTAAGGTGGCAAACGGTGATGTTTAGTGATGAATCTCGATTCTGTTTGAAAATGCATAATGGCCGTAGAGAACCAGACGAAGTCGTAGGGAATATCTCAATATGCTTTTTTTAATTAAGAGACCTGTACAACAAACTGTTCGGATTATAGTATAGATCTCCAAGCAATATGAACGCCCAGCGATATGTAGATGAGATGGTGCAACCTTATATTTTTCCGTTTCTTTGGGAATTGGAAGATTCACTTTTTCAGAAAGACAATGTCCATGACCGATTTGTGGAGGATAATTTTAATATCTTGTCACGTCCTTCCTGATCTCTTAATTGTTTGTCCATTGAGCATATATGGGGCATAATGGATGGAAAACTCAAGAAGCTACAGCATCCTTTGTAAACGCTGTAAGTTCTTCAGCACGAATTACAGGTTTCTAGGGATACTCTACAAGGTTTATCCCTCACATAAACGTTTGAGTGGTCCAAACGGTTCAAAGAAGGGCGTGAAACGATGGAAGATAATCGGCCTCCAGGGCGGCCATCAACATCAAAAACGGACGAAAACATTGGCAAAATTTGTAAATTAATCCGCGCTGATTTTCGTCTCAACATCAGAGCGCTTGCTGAAATGATAGGAATCGACAAATAAAGTGTTCGACAGATTTTGCATGGATCATTTAACATGCGGAAGGTTTGCGCAAAAATGGTTGCGAAACTACTCTCTCCCGACCAAAAGAAGTCAAGACATCTGATATCCTGAACAACCTCGCCACTGATCCAGATCTGTTAGACAAGGTGATTATTTGTGATGAATCGTGGTTTTTTACACGATCCCGAAAGAAAGAGGCAATCCATGCATTGGAAGAGCCCAAGCTTAGTATGAGCAAATCCAAATTCATGGCAATAATGATTGTCTTTTTCGATATTCGTGGCATTCTCTACGTTCGCTGGGTTCCCGAGGGTCAAGCGGTAAATCAACATTCCTACATAGAGTTCTGAAGACGAAAACCCGATTTGTGGAAGACCAAGTCTTGGATCCTCCTTCACCAAGACAATGTACCTGCCCATTATGCTATATCTGTGAAAGCGCTCCTCGCAAAATACGGCATCGAATATGGTATATGTTCCAACGAACATCCACCATATTCGCTTGACCTTGCTTCATGTGACTTTTTTCTATTTCCTAAAATCAAGAAGGGAAACAAGATTTGAAAGTGTAGAAGCAATTAAAGCAAAATCGACGGAGGTTCTCAACCAGACGAGTACATTGAAGGTGACAGACGAGTACATTGAAGGTGACAAAACTTCTGCTGTAATTGGTGACGAATAAAAAGTGTTATGACCTCAGTCCAGTTATTTAATTGTCACACCTCGTACAAGATATTATCGAGCACCTGCTAGAATCGAAGTTATGAAGAGTGGAGAAATGTGTAACCAATAAAGGCGGACCTACCTATTATTAATAATAAAATGTTATTTTTCTTTCGAATTCAATTTCAATTCAATTAATTGCTATGTTTTAATAGTTAAACGTTTGTGCTAGGTTTGGTTTTAAATTCTTACCTCTTCTTGGTACTGAAATTTCCATAAGTATATTAGATAAATCAATTACCCTATCCAGATTTTTTCAATGTTATTCAAAATTTACTATTCTAATTTACGAGAATATTTAAATCTTCTATAATTAGAAACTTCTGAGTACGAAACACATTTCCAATCATCTACAACAAACTATTGTATTTAATGACAAATACATTGGGTTTAATGTAAACATATATTAATATTAAGTGTTTGTATTATAGTTTAATTTAACCAGCGGTAAATTCTACATAACATGAGCAAGTAAATTAATTAGATCTGAGCGGCCATCAACATCAAATTCCTGAGTAAATTTTATACCTCTCAAAACATATAGTAAAATAGAATTAGTCGATTACTTACAAAATTATAGTAAAATTTAGGACCTATGGAAGTTGTTTTTCTTTTTTGATCTCTTGGTTAATGTCCAGGAGCAAAGCACCGTGCATAACCAGTATTTTCTTAAAATACGCATTTCTCATTTCAAATACTAGTGTCCGTGTAGTACACGCACAATTCGACGTTTGTTCTAAATTCTTTGTAAAGATTAATTCAAGTGAGTGGAGAGCAGCCCTTGCAGCTTTGAAGCGTGCACCGAGTGAGGCGACGGTGCTGTATACTAATAAATCACGCTTGTTAACGCTGTCAGTGGATAATTCCCCTTGTGTTTATTTCACGGAATCATAATTCAAACGGTCTCTCATCAAACGGACGCACACATTCCGGACTCGCTCGTAAATTTCACCTCGCATTCTTCATATTTACACCGGCCGGTGCATTGGAGCAGTTAGAGACAACAGATCGCATTCCTTCTGCAGCCAACACTGGACGGTCGCCGGAAGCCGCCGCCGCCTCCTCCTTTTTCACGCAACTCAACGTTTTCACTTGCAAGTGTGCGCCATTAAGAGCTGAATAATTGCGTAATGATAGGCACGTTTACATATTGTGCGTAACACAGGATGGCATAAAAGGTATACTTGGGCAATTTTTGCCCCTTATGTAACATATCAATAATTAATATCATTTGTGTAAATTAATGTTTAGAAGCCTGCAATGAAACAACATATATTATTAACATTATAAATACTGTATCAGTATAATTATATGCAGAATCTTTTTTAAATATAATAAAATCTTCGGACCTGTGGATTTTTGTTCTTTGTTGCGAACTTTCCAACGATTAAAAAAATATTATAACGTCAGTAATTTTTGACTAAAGACATCAATGGCATTTTTAAGAACTTCTGTAGAGCTATTAATTATCTTTGCAGTCATATATTTTTTGTGCAAAAATGTTATATTTTCACATAAAAAATGAAATATGTATTTATATTGCAACATTTCTTCATCTACAAATTAGTTCTAACTTTGATAATGATCCATAAGAACCGAAACACGTCTCAGTTCCATTCCATAAAGGAATGGAACATAACAAAAGTTTTACTTATAAGGGCAAAACTATTTGTTTTGTTAACGGAAGTTAACGTCCTTTGTAACCCGGGGCCAGTTGTATCAAAGCCTTGTAGGTTGATAAGAAATTCTTCATTTGTAACAGTTCCTGCGGTTTCGAACTGATCCAGTTTCAGGCTTTGATAACGCAGACTGACAAATAGGATTACGATGATTTCTATTTTTCTCTTTTGGTCTATATCTCCATTATCATAAACCATTCAGTTCAGAAACACACACATACAAGAATAAATTAAATTAAAAAGATATTTATTAAAATAATGTTGTCTAGTTGCCAAAAGTACCTCATACGCAGAAGCTGACATTAACTGCCAAAAGTTCCTCCTCAAAAGAGGACAAAAAAGATGATATTAAGAGCAAAATAAAAGCTTCCGGATGTGGACGTGGATTGCCGCCGTCCCAATATCATGGTGTAAGAAGGGTTTGATTGGAAGAACATAATTTGTCATTGTGAACTCGGCCCGTGCTTCGTTCGGCCAAAATTTTATGTATGTTTTTGTAGTTAATTTGTTTTTTTTACGTACTTTTCTAAGAAAGAAGACGAAATATGTGAACAAGAAAGAGGGCCTGGGGCTACAAATAAACTCTTTGACGAATGCTGGCAACATCAACGTGGTGCTGGCGATGAGAAGACGAGCGACGAGCACACACGACCTAATTCAGAAACTGGCTAAAGAATTTAGTGAGGACAAAGAATCCGTCACACATGAGGGTACGATACTATTGGAAGTAAAGGATCTGGAAGAGGATGCAACGTCAGAGGAGGTTATAGCAGCGAAAGGAACTGAGCAAGGCTGATAGCACCGAATACATTAAAGTAAGGGTACCGATCAGAAAGAATGGCAAGTAGTATCCAATAAAGGTAGTAGTATTGGAAATGCTTAAATAACTGAGTGAAAAAATTCTCAAAATGAAAAAAGTATATGTGGGGCCAATCAGATATAGGGTTTAGGCAAAAAACATCGAGAAATACTTCCGGGCAAAAATACGGGCATACTGCGAATGCATGTAAACGGGCAGAACGCTAGAAGTTAATGCAGACGTTGTGATACGGAGGAAGATTAAGAGTGCAAATGCATAGAGAGGACTACTATTTGTGCAAAATAAAGGTGCTGAAAATAAATCTATGTAAAGCAGCATATGTTATAATAAAGCAGAGCATGGTGGAGGAAAACGCTAGTTTGGCTCTGCTCTCGGAGACAAATTACGACAGAAGAGATGTGGCGATTCTTTACAGTAAGGAGGTAGCTAAGTCGGTAAAATGATGAGGATTTTGGCGAGATGGAATTATGTGGGCTAAAGTGGAAGATTATACACCTGCTACATATCGTTCTACATAAGTAGTAAATGGCTGCAAAGCCTAGAAGACGAAGTGTGGGCGCATCACCATCTGCAAAAATAATTGGGGGCGGCTTTAATGCAGTCGGTAGCCTAGAGAGAATCGAGCATGAACAACATGACACGCAAACTCTTAGATAACAACTGATAATCGCCGACATTCGTTAAGGACGCAACGTCCTTCTATATTGGTTATAACTGGGCAGACGCGGCATAGACTGAGTAATGGATACAATTTTAAATCATCCTCGAGAGAGGGAAGGAGGCGAACACTACAAGATGGAGCGCGGGCCAAATGAACAGGGCAGCTATGACTGTGGTCAAAGGAAACAGCATGAGCAAGGAAAGGGTTTTTTGTGGTGTAAGGAAGTGGCGGATGCCAGAAAGGAAGCTGTGCAAACAAGGCGAGTGATCCGCAGGGCTAGGAGAAGAGAAGATATTGTAGAACCTCTACTGTTGGAAAGAAGTGGCGGCACCCAGACAAGACATCGAGAGAACCTAGGAACGTAAGTGAAAGGATCTCTGCAATCAGGTTGTGAGTGATCCGTGGGGAAAACCATACCATATCGTAATGGGAAGTATCCAAAAGAAAAGCCTGCCTGATGGTGTAGTATCTGGAGGGATACGTGCAGTGGTTAAAAACTTTTCCCCAGGATGGGAAATTTGATGACCCATTCATAGTGGAGGAGATTACAAGGGCGTCTACCCTTCTGCCAAACAAAAAAGACACTAGGCCGGATGGAATACCCAACAATGCTAGAGGCGAATTCTAAATGTCCAAATTATTCACGGACGAATTGAGCAAGTGCCTAGAAGTGGGCGTATTTCTTAGTGACTGAAGCTCACGAGGCTTGTCCTTATACCAAAGGTGAGCAGAAGACCGGAGGAGCTTTTTGTGAACAGACCTGTGTCTATTGAACAGGCTCGCGAAGTTACTCGAAAAGGCCACCACAAGGAATGTGATCGACCCCAAAGAGGAGGAGAGTTTCTGACAGGGTCGATCTACCAACGATGCAGTGATGGAAGTGAAGAAAATTGCCATTGAAGTTAAAAAAAGGCCGCTAAGTTAGAGGGAACCTGTGATTATGATACGGCCAAGACGGAAGCGGAAAGAAGGCTGCGGACACTTAATAAACGGGGTGCTACAGGGATCAGTCTTAAGCTCTGCACTATGTAACTTGGTATGACAGGGTACTAGAGTTGCAGCTGTCAGTCGGCGCCTTGATTATCGCATACGCCAATGACTCAACGCTCATAGTTAAAGGAAAACCACTTCCAATGAAGTAACTGAAGTAAGAGGTCGTGCTGAGCGTCGAGGTCAGCAAGTCGAAGATAGTATGGCTCTCCACAAAGAGGGTTGGAAAGCAGGCGATACGGTTATGGCAGAAATCGAAATCGATAAAGCACTAAGTGTAAGGCTAGAGGCCAGTCCCAGATGCAGCTACCATTGCACCGAGGCGGCTGAAGGGCCGAGGAAGATAGTGGCCATAAAAGGGCGTTTGATACCAAATGTAGGAGAATCAGGTAGGGGTGGAGACGCATGCTAATATCGGTGGCCAAAGCCAAACTGTTCATTGCAGTGGATGTGCTAACCGGAACGGTTCCTGGAGATCTATACATTAGTGAGAAACCCGAAACACTGGCCGCAAAAACAAACTGACGATAAGCAGGCGGCAAAGGCCATAACAAAGCTATGGCTAAATGGCAAGAGAGATGACGGGGCAAGCACAGTTGGAAGAAAACATTGACCGGCAATGTATAGCCATGGATAGAAAGGAAACCACCAACCACCTACCTTAGCTGATAAGCGGCCATGGCAATTTTGTTAGCTACCTACACCGAATAGGCAAGGCTCCCACGTCTTTATGCATATATACAGTGCAGAATACATAAATAGGTTTCCCAGAATAGACGGCAGAGAGGACAAGAGTTTTTAAGAAGAATATAGTACATGAGAATATTAAAACTATTTTATATAAGAAAAAGCAACGCTAACCACCCCCATCAATTAAACAAAAATATTTTAAGTAATGTATACACCATTCAAATGGATAATTTATTACAACACTCTGAAACCTTAACCTTAACGTTCGAATTAAAAACAATATAATACCTGGTGTAAAAAATCGATTCAACGAAGAAACAACGAGAGCGGAGAACAGCTGACTCAGATATGCGCATACGAGTTAAGAATTAATAACACTTACTTCCCACACAAACAACAGCAATGATCAATGATCGATTACATAATAACAATCAGAAATATCAACTCAAAAAGAACCCAAGATGTGAGAATATTAATATCTGCAAACGCTGGAACTAATCATAACCTAGTAATGGCAAAAAATATCTTCAAAACCTAATATACCAAAGAGCAAAGACCTATAAAATAAGCATACTCGAAATGGAATCACTTACAGTTCCATCAATAAAATTACTCTACCAACAAAGATTTATTAGTAAAAATAAATAGTAATCGCATCGTGGAAAGTAAAATGAAAAACAAAAAGCATATCTAAAGTATCGATCACAGAGCATAACACTAGACGAATACAAATCTATAAGAAATGCAGTCAACAACAAAATCCAATATATTAAAAGAGCACATGGGGAAAAGTTTTCATCGGACATGGAACACGACCTTTATAGAGGCCAGAAGAAGATCTTGAATATGTTAAGAAACAGGAAAAAAACAATCAAAGAACATATAAACATAACTAAAATAGCATTCAGTAATTGGGAACAACATTTCTGCCAACTTTACAATGAAGGCACTAACTCAGTAAATCCTGACCTAGAACAGAATGATGATAATACTCAATAACCGTGGGTTGTCTCTGATGAAAAAGTATAACAAGTGATCACGAAATTAAAAAATCGCAGATCGCCTGTAGTAGATGAAATATCTAAGGAGCTGCTGAAGTATGGAGGCGATGCACTAGCAGATGAACTATGCGTACTTTTCAGCAAAATCGTCGACTCCAAGAAAATACCCGCCGAATGGAAGGAAACTATAACCATTTCAATATTAAAAAAGGAATCAAAAAAGACCCATCAAACTACCGTGGTATCACGCTACTAAGTTCAGTGCTAAAGCTATTCACCAATTGGCTTCAGGTAAAAGAGGAACCATAGATATCATCTTTACAATCTGACAAATTTCTGAAAAATCAATAGAATACAACAAAACAGCATATATGTGTTTCATTGATCTTACTAAAGCTTTTGACCACGTGAGACTTTCGGGTGTTGTGAGGCTGCTAAATAAGAAAAAAATTACACCCAGACATTACTAACATCAAAATTGAGTTAAACACTGACAACTGGACCCAAATACAGGTAGAGGGCAGGAAAACACGAAGAATTCCCATGCAGAAAGGAATAAGGCAAGGCGATAGCTTAAGTCCTATTTTCTATATTTCTAGAAAACAATTACAAGTGAACAATCTTCGAAGGGTGCTAGGCCGACATTGAGCGATATAGCGTGGCATGAGAGATGGGAATAGAGAGAGGGAGATTTGACAGTGTAAGATAGTGTTTTACATTTCTCCCAACACGTGGCTTTGTCTCATCAGCATAGGTAACCTTATTTTACCAACCTTTGTTGCAAACATTATTGTCTAGGAGATTGTTGTCAAGTATTTGGTTTTGGTTTTGAAAGGTGCCTTGCAAACGTTTAATTTATTTTTGGTGGAAAATATGTTTTAAAAGAGAGTTTATATTTAGTAGATTAATTGAAAAAAGTAAGCCATCTATCTAAAATGTGTTTATTTGGTATACAATTTTGGAATTTATGTCTTTAGAATAATATTGTCCAAATATAAACGTTCGAGTCCCGGCACTCGAACATTACAATTTCTTATGATGGCTCGGCAAGTAGACTTTGTAGCCATTTCTTGATGGATATTTTCTTTCAAATTTGTGACTATAGTTTCGACTATAAGCTAATCATTATAAAACTAGAAGTAACCTAATATTACGAAAAGTTCCCTATTTATATCACAGCATTGAAGGTCACTCTGGTTTTTAATAGGGAAATTCTGAATTAATTTTTGTTTTGTAAATTTTAACCGCTTCCAGTAAATTGATATGCGACGTTTACTCCCAAAGTGATTATTGACCTAAATAAATGTCTTCAAGGAATTTTTACATTTTCTGCTAAATATTTGTCATAATCATACATACATATATTAATCAAATTGTATCAAAATGTACATATATTACATAAAATACATAGCCTTGAGTCGTTTTTGGCTCTAGTAAAAAAATTAAATTGGCAATGTCAATGCCGTATATTAAAATTTCATAACGTGACGTTTTCCGAGTGTGCGGCGACTTGTTTTGACTGGGTGACCGCCCCCGCCATCACTTGACTGAACAGGTGCCCCGGAGGAGCGCGGACAGATGCGGTGACGGTCGGAAAGAAATTCGTTCGGTGAGACGCCCAAAAATACACGACGACGAAAATCTTGATTGCCTCTCGCCAATTACAATATTTCATGCGCGCTGCCATAACCGGGGACGACATCCTTAATCAAGCCCTATCTAAATTACAATCTCAGCGGCGTACCGCTTTGTAATGTTTGAATGTTTACGTACGCTGCTTACCACAAGAACGAGAGTGTTGTGTACAAATTAATTTATTTGGGAGAGAACAGAAAATCCTGTGTCCGAACGCACTTTATGTCCTTTAATTGTCAGATTAGAGTTATCGCGGCGCGCGGCGTTCGCCATCTGTACGCGAACGTCAAAATTTTTTTGACATTCCTCTCGCGCTCGCGACCGAATTACAATCCGACACCGATTATAACTAGGTGGTGCCATTTTTTGGGTGCAATATCTTTACATATCCTAGATGTAGATCAAAATAATTCAACTGGTATAACATTATCATGACCTCGAAATTAAACATAAAATTTATATCTTGCTTAAATCAAAAATCATTTTTATCGTTACTCATCTTTGTGCGAAGAAAGTAAATATTACAATAAGTAATTTACAAGAAATAACCTTTTACTGAAAATGCAGGATTTATCAGAAAACTACGCGAAACGTTTATCTTTTACTTATTTTTATTCGTTTTATTCAACTTTAATTCAATTTATTACTGCATAATGTAGATATTTAATAGAAAAGGTTTTTATGATTTTAATATGTTTAATGCTTGATGCCATTACTTTGTGATACATCTTGAATCAGGAACTTTAAAAATTAAGAACCTAATATTAAACAACAAAATATATAATGAACAGAAAAAAAGAATAGAAGAAAACCAAGAGATCCACGATACCAACAGCCTGGGATGGGAACAACGCCCGCAAATCCCAAGGTGAAGACAGGGGGAAGAAAACAACAAGGAGCAAAAAAAAATATCTAACATTAATTAAGTATATATTTGTAGTTTCTTTTTTGCAATAAATAAACCTATTCTATAAAAAAATATACTTCGTTGATATCACACACAGGATATGATAATGATAATTGTGTGTGAAAATAACCTGTATTTTCATTTAAAGTTTTATGAATTTTTTTGTTCAATTAGAAAATGGAAGAATATTTATAAAAGGCAAAATCCTCACACTTCACCTCCTACTCTCAAGCAAAATTAATTCTACAATTTGGACATTTGTGACACTTTTTTACCGACAAATTCGAAAAGAAATATAACAAACCAGTTCCCACAACTGATATATCTAAAACCCAGCACCACAAAACCGTTTTCATTTTTTCCGACGATCTACTAGACAAAGTTTCCATTGACGTCCTATAAAAGGTATAAACTTTGCCGGTGTTCCCTGCACAATCCCTGTAGAAGATATCATATGCAATATTAAATCCAGTCTACACAGACTTCACAGTAATACATCTGAAATTATTCTCACTATGTGCTCAGATTTTTACATCTACGGAAGCCCAAATTCTAATAAATAAATTAAATAAATATAAAATAATTATCCTACCGGTGGTCAAAGAAAATGCTACAGTAGTTCTGAACAAATCTGAAGACCACCAAAAAATTAATAACTTGTTAGTCGACAATATCTATAATTCGATTAATTCTGATTCAACAACAAACTGAGAAAAAAAACATGAAAACCTTACAAACCACTCCAACCCATCGTTAGTTCCATTCTTTCACCTACACAAAAATTAGCTAAATTTTTAGTCAGATAACTTCGACATACTGCAGAACAGGACAAATACCATGTGAAAAACTCATCACACTTCCTAGATCTCATAAAACTGTTAAAACTGTCTAAGAGATATCCTAGTAAGTGTTAACGTTAAATCCCTTTTTATTCAAGTACCTATTAACGGAACTATTAACATAACTTTAAATAAAATAAAATAAACTTTGTTTATATCACACACTTTATTATTTCAGTGACTATAGTTTCGACATAATTCAGCTGGTAACTATAGTCACTGAAATAATAAAGTGTGTGATATAAACAAAGTTTATTTTATTTTATTTAAAGTTATAAAATATGTATCACAAAGTGAAAGCCTCTACAATCAAAAAGGAACTATTAACCTTTAACTTTTAAAATCTAAATATAAAAAGCTCCCCATAAAGACGTTATTAAACAAAAACTTGATAAACACTTACTTTGTGTTCAATAGAAATCGCTATAAACAAATTGAAGGAGCACCAATGAGATCTCCACTCTCGCCTATGATTACAAATTTGTTCATGGAGGATTTCGAGAATTCGAATCAACCCCTTATGTTCCATTTCTAAGGCTTTATGTCAATGACACCTTTGTCATTTGGTTCCTTGGTAAAGTAGAGCTCAATAATTTTCTCGACAATTTAAACAGCACAGAACAATAGATTGCCATTTCTGGACATATTAATCAATAAAAATTCCGACGGACCTCTCGTCCACACCGTATTCGAAAACACAACTCGTACAAACATATACTTAAAAGTTGCATCTCGCCATCATCCTAACTAACTTCATTCAGTGGCAAAGACTCTTAACTAGATCCCTTTGTCTAACAGACAAATCTAAAGTGAATAACAAACTCACTTCCCTAGAGACAAGAGCTGTCCAAAACGGTTTCTTTTCAGGTACAGTCACTAGCTTACGCAAACAAAAATCACACACCAAAAATAATTTCCTTCGTTTATACAAAGAAAAATCTCGAAAATACTATAAAGACAATTTTTACCACTTCGCAAAAATCATATAATTCCTAATTCTCCAAAAGACTCCATTCCCCTTTAAAATCAAGGAGTATACAAAATCCCACGATACGAATGTAATAATGTTTATATCAGACAAACTAACAGACGCATTAATGTACGGCGAGACAAGACAAAAAAAATTACCTTTCTCATCTCTGGTCGAACATTCATGAATTACTAGACACAAGAAAAATATTTGAAAATACAACTATCTTCGCAGTATTTCAACAAGAAGATTGTCCACGAGGTAATCGAGATAGAAAAACACACCGATAATCTCAACAAACGCGACGACGCCCAACGACTACCTTAAAATTCTCTTTATGCAACAAGCATATTTCATTACTTCCGGTGGTACCCTGGCACCATGATTTATTTTCTGTTGTAGGCTTAATGTGCAGAAGTGTGGTTCGCTTGATGGCTAGGTGATAACTGGTGTGGATCTGGCGGCGAGTCCAGATGCCTTGAAGCGTGGTGACTTGCTGAATGTTGGTTATGCTGATTGAAAAATGTCAGGAGAGCGGGGTGGGGTAGTTATGTAAAGAGGGTATCGGCTTGATCATTGGTGGAAGTGTTTTCCGTGTCACGAATATTGCGTCATGTACACAGCGACCCTGACAGAACCCATTTTGATGGTTGGGCATGTGGTGTTCAGAAGAGTCGAGGAGTTGGGAAAGTATAATACTTCCTAGGAGTTTACTCAATGAGTCATTTTTGTATGACCATAGCGGCTCTCCAGAGTGTTGGAAGGTATCCAGAAGCGAGAGTATTAAGAATTTGTTTTTTAGCATTTAATTTGTATATATTTTTTGGTATGGTCAAATAAAGGTTACTATTATTATTATTACTATTATTATTTCAGGTGTTGCTCGGCGATTGCTTCAGACGGTTTCTTCTTTGTTGACGGATTATGTCAAGTCTAACAAGTGTTCTATCGTAGTAATTTTCTGGTTATGTTGCAGGTCTTCAGAATAATCGCTTTTTGTATTTTAGTGTGGATGTATGGTTCAAGTCCAAGCGTTGTTAGGTGTTGTTTAAACGACTTGTGTGTGATACCGCTTGTTGAGATGATGAATGGTAATATACGCGTGCTAAGCAGAAATGCTTCCATATTCGCTCGACCTCTATCTGTTGGTATTACAATGTCTATTAAGTATGTTATCTTGTTCGTTTTATCTTGGAAAGTGAGGTCAAGTCTATTGCATATTATGGTTTTGTCTGTATGCATAGTTATGCCGTAGTAGAGTTTGTAGTTGTTGTTCTCTAGCACCGCACTTGATGTAGTAAGGTGGTTGGTCCTTTATAAGACCAAACACGGTAGCTATTGCTTGGTAGATTATTTTAGCTGCTATATTGTGTCTATCTATGTAGTCTGTTCCGGCCAGTATCTTACATCCGCTAACGATGTGGTCAATGGTTTCTTGGTGTAGGTGGCATTTTCTACAGGAGTTATCGATAATCAGTGGGTTTTTAATTATGTATTTTTGGTAGTTCTTTGTGGCAATTACTTGATCCTGAATCGTAATTATGAAACCCTCTGTCTCTGGAAACAATTGTCCTTTGTGAAACCAATTGTATGTATACTTTCTGTCTATATACCATTGTTGACTGTGTACAGATGCTTCCCATGATGAGTTTTTTGTGACAATTGCTCTATTCTGTGCTGTTGTGTCTATGCCTGCGGCTGTACCTCTTGTGATGATAAGTTAAGTGGTGTATATTCCCTATCTGCATTTCCAATTGCTAAATTATTATTATTATTATTATATAAGAGCGGAAGATTATGGTAAAGAATGTGACAAGGTTAGGTGGGATACCATCAAGGCCAGGAGTAGAATTTTTTAGTGGATTTGATTAGGGAAGTGATGCGTTCGGAAGTGATGTCGTTATTGTTGGAGGAATATTAAGTGAATTATGTCAGGGAGAGAAGTATGATTAAAGCTAAAGTAGGCTTTGGTGTTAATGGTGTAGTTGGCTACGAGAGCGGTTGAATGGATTTTGGTGAGATGTGAGGCAAAGCACTCAGCGATATCTATAGTGTCTCTAGAGGGGGAGATTAGAAGATGATGGCGGATGGAGGTTAGACAGGAGGAGAGATTACGAAAGGTTTTATTGGGGCATTATAGTAGTCTATTCTATTCGGTGAGATCTTGATATTTTTAGATATTTTATTACCCATATCACCCATTTTGGTCCCTACAGGTACACCAATGAAATCTCTGTTAATGAGATCGGTCTAATTACAAACATCAGCACACACACTACCAAACATCAACCACCAACACCACACTTATAAATAGGGCAATCCATTAATGCACAGTCACAGTTTACAAATAACTGCGGCCTGAAGAAAACCATTGCGACTTGGTCGAACCATTAAAACTTGCATATTCTAAGATGCAAGTCGAATTATAATCACGAACATGAAAGTTTAAAAATAATTAAAAAATAAATTGCTAAATACTTAACTATATTTCTTTATATAAACCTCTTTTGTAGTTTTCAACTGGTAATAATTAGTAAGTTATTTGGTGTAAAATCCCAAATCAATGTTATTAGTAATAATTCAAAACTAACTATTTGGAACTATACAGGTTCGCTGATATGTATAGAAACGGTCGGATATCTCCTAAAGTAAGATAGCTAGCGAAAATATTAAGATAAAAAAATCTGCATTGCAAAGGTTTTTAAAAGGTGGAAGGAAGTTGGTGCCATTTAAACAAATCGAATAGTACTTCGTTTTATTATAATCAATACTACTTCTAATTTAAGGTCCTTTATCATATTACAATGATAGTTATCATGTTTATTTCATGTTTAGCTAAAATTTTATCCTTTCAGTAACAAATTGCGAGTTAATAATATATCTAATAAATTGGAAAACGGACAATACATAGACTCAATTTAAATCTTTCCTAAAGCTTTTGACAGAGTACGACACAATATCTTATTATTTAAATTTAAAGAAGAAGGCCTTAGCGACCTAGTTATTAATTGGCTTAGTAGCTATCTAAATAACATAACACAACGTGTTTGATTAGCTCTCATGTCTAGTCTACCCGTGGTATCGGGTATACCACGGGGCTCAAATTGCAAATTTTTATTATTTATAAATGACATCGGTACAAATATTTGAAGTAGCAGTTTTCTCTTAAAAGCCGGTGGCCTAAACATTTTTAAACGGATTAAATCACCGCGCGGCAAAACGACTAAAAGAGTATACCAAAGTACTACTTGGAAAATTATCTCGATTTGAATATTATAAAATGTTTTGCATGTTTTAGTCGATGAAATATAGTTAATCATTCCTATACGACCAACGATCAAGACTAACTCCCACTATTGAAATTAAAGATTTAGGTATATTATTACAATCAAAACTAAATTTCAATAAACATATTAATGGAACAAAGCTTTAAAAATTTTAGTGTAGATTTTTTGCAGACTTCACACGTTAAAAACTTTAAACATAGTTTGGCCACAATTAGAATATGTCTCAGTGATGTGGTGACCTTAAATCGGTTCAAGGTAAATATTTAAGTTGGCTGCATTATAGTACCGGTGAACGAAACACAATATCTATGTTTAGTCACAGTTTTATGCTATTCCAATTCAACATGATAACATTTGTGATAATGAATAAGAGAGATAAGAGGGGTTAGTAGAGCTTATTGATGTGAACATAAAACTTGCAATTACGAAATAGTTAGATTTAGAACTGGATATCCAAGATATACTAATTTAATTTATTTTGTCACTAATACTTACAAAGACGTTGTTTTGATCTCATATTCCACGTTATTTATATTAAATAAAGAAAAAGTATTATTTTCTGTGGCGATATAAACATTTAATTGGTTTACTAATATTATTTCTTTTAAAATTATAATGGTAATAATATCAAACTAACTTAATGTACTTGACCACTTTAATATTCGCTATTTCCTATAACAGTTGCGCCTCACTATGGCTTCTTCAGAGGTACAAATTTTACATAAAGTTACATATTAACTCAATTTCTAGGTAGGATTATGACTGTTTTTCACTTAAATACGTTTAATAATAGTTATTCCACGTATGATAATTACATTCTGGCAATAAAAAGAAGATTTATTTCCCGCAGTAAGAGTTTTTTAAAATGCGCCATGAAAACAATTTCAGGTAATATTATTTTTAACATTCCATTACTCGCTGAATTAATAATGCCTCCGACGACGGGACTTAATTAAATTTCGAGTAGTAACAATAAATAAATGCCAAAACGTGCGGAAAGAGCAACAACGCCCTTTCATCAATTTCTGCTTAATCTAAATTGTATCACAATTGGAAGCCATAAAACGAGAGTTACGGCCAATAAAATGCGCACAAATATATCACGGTACGCGAATGCGTGTGCGAATGCGGCTTTTCAACGAGTGAAACGCATTTAGGTTTGATGAAGTCCAGCGCAAACGGGAACATAGCTCTTTGTTGGCGCCCAACATTAAGATATGGTCGACTGGAAGTACCATTTTCTTTCCCTTTATATCCAAAGTAGTTTAGATTAAAAAGTACAGTTTATATTAAACACAGAGGTACGATATGTTAATAATAACAATAATAATTTATGAATACATATACATTACTTAGAATAAAAATAAACAAGTGCTATTAACTAAAGTAATCTATATATTTAGTTATGCTATAAAACGCTTTAAATATTAACAACCATTGATACTTGGTTCGTTTCACCAATTTTGAATCAACTACCTATTATTAAGATAATATTTCACCAAGTGATTAATGAGAAACAAATACAAGATATAGTGTTATATACTTTAATTGTGTAAAATTTAGTACTTTAGAGTATATATCTAAGTAATAGAGGTATTAAGGGTCTCAATTTTAGTTACATCGAAATTTACTTCATAGGAATCTTTATTTTTATGAATTTTGGTAAAAAATTCCATTAATAATATACATGATAGTATTAGAACATTCGTTTTAATAAAATATATTTTACAATTCTTACTCTAGTTTATACAGAGAGCGCTTATGCTGCTCTAGTAGAATGGCTCCATAATATGATTCTATAAAACTATAGGATTCAATCAGTGATAGGTATCTTGCTTTCAAAGCATCAAATAAAATCACTTTTGAAAATTATTTTCGAATAGAAAACTACAGTTATTAGCTGTTACCCCTGTTCATGAGTAGCACATTCCACGCTAATTTTTGAGAGCTTTCCCTGATCTTAAGACGTATTGACGGTATCCGCAATACATAAAATTAAATATTAACTTATCATTGTAAAAGTACTAGATGTTTTCAATACTTCAAGACCAGACTAAATGTAGAAAGTAATAAAAAATGTATTGAAAAAAGCGTAAGTATAAAAAATATATTTAACGATGGAACTAAAATTAAAACAAAGGAACTTTATGTTTGTGCAAAATTTAGACAACATATGTCACCATAATTGTATGTCTTTCCTTAAAAGGAAGTAACATAAAATAAACGACAAATATCGTTTATAATAAATACAAAACCCACCGTTTGATATTAACAGACATCCCATAGGCTCTGCTCTTTCTCCAGAAATGTATAGTATCTAAACCAGTGACATAACGAATCTCGCTCTGAGCATGATCACACAAAACGCTGATGATACTGCTTTAATTTTCCCACAGCGGATCTTACAATAGTTTGTTTTGATGGAAAGGATTGTGTTTAGGTTTTTCTAATCTCCGCATACCTACCCTGCGATGCAACTGACCCACCTACCCCGCATGAATTGGAGTTTGAAGCCATCAACATCAATCTCATTATAAGTTATCATGCTAATGTACACCACTCAGTGTGCGGAAGCACGGGCACCAATAAAAGAGGCAAAGCTCTGCTCGAAATAATTTTGAGCACAAATCTACTACTAAATAGTAAGGTGAGGGGCATTCATTTTCCCGACTGCAAAAGCATAGAGAACATGGAGCATAGCCTCATCATTCAAATATTTTCGCCATTTAGGTTTCCAGAAATGGATGGAGTTTACTCAGCCTACAATATTTGTTACTTCAAGAAGACAAGAGGCGATGATATATTCCTTGCTGGTGAGAATATAAGCAAGCACATCTAGAACTGACATGTATCGACGGATACTCTGTCCTGGTCATATAATAGTTGGTTATGTTACAAATTAGGTACTAAACTTCCCGAAGAGGGAGGAAGCGTTCTGAATTACAAGGAAAACCGATAAGGAACCATTTAAAAAAAACTTATCTGAACGACTACGACTAAAGTCAGTGACCTCGCGATTCATCTGGAAAAGATTATGATCTCTTCATATGAAAAGTCATGCCCGCTCAACTCGCGTAGAGGGAAATAAATAAACTCATAGTGGAGTAAGGAATTCAACCAGATGAGAAAGTAAGCAAGAAAAGCATATATCAAAGCGCAATACTCCAAGCACGAAATATATTAAATCTTTTGTAAAGAGCCTCACCGATTATACAAAAAGAAGGGAAGGTAACGACTTTTGTGAATAAATTAAGTCCATAACCATAGCCACAAAACTGAAAAAAGCTACAGAAAAGGAGGGGCATTCATTTTCCCGACTGCAAAAGCATAGAGAACATGGAGCATAGCCTCATCATTCAAATATTTTCGCCATTTAGGTTTCCAGAAATGGATGGAGTTTACTCAGCCCTACTTATATGGGAACTAGAAACTATTCTTTAACATCAAGTGACTGTTTAGGGCCTGCGTAGCATTTAGATGTCTCCCAAAACTGAAACAAAGTCAATGTGGTAATTATAGCAAACCACACAAGGAAGACTACACATTATTTATGATAAATACCTTGGAGAAGCTTTCCAATTAGTACATCAAAGACCATATTCTGAAGACGAATCCTCTTCTGCACTTTACTGTGCGGTGACATATAGTGACTTGTTGGTAAATAAAATTCCGGCATAAGATCCATTTAATGACAAAGAAGAAAAGAAGGAGTTTATATGAACAGAAAAAACTCTCTTAAGAAGAAATAAATCTGATGCTAAGCAAATTGACTGTAAACATATCTAAAGGTCGCTATGAAGATGTATTCAGTGAACTAATGCAGAGTGCCCTTAATAAAGTGGAGAAATCGTGTACAGACAACGCCCTCTCAGTAAATCCAACTAAGACGGAGCTGATGCTAGTCACCAACGAAAAGAAACGGGACAGAAAGAAGCTGCGAAGGATATTTAACACTACATTAGCTCTGGTTTCACAGGCAAAGTATCTGGGTATTATCCTAGATCCTAAACTAAACTGGAGTAATCATCTTCAAAGAAGGAGTGCATTTTAGCAGCGTTGGAGAGTCGTTGAGAGATCATGGGGACTATCACGCAGAATCACCATGTGACTCTACACTGCCATTGTAAGACCGACCCTAACATGTGCAGCAGTTGGCCTAGGCCATCTAGGGTTTAACTCAAAACTACAACAAGTAAGCTACAGCACATTAAACGTCTAGCGTGTATGAATATTACTGACGAAGAGTCAACGTGGACTAGACTAGGCATGGAGCAATTCTTGGAAGAGCGACTCAGAGGGACGCTCTTCTACGGTAGTGTCAGAACCATGCTACTCCGACCTACCTTTTCGAAACACACTACATGTCACAAAACGTCTTTTTCTGCACACATTCATAGATAGAGCAAAAAACAAGAAAGGAACAAGTGGAGGCATACATTGTGCCAAACAATATTTGAAACTAAAAATATCCTTCCAGGCCAAACTCACAGGGATACTTGTTAGTACTCAAAAAATAATTGTATTTGGCATATAAAAAACATCTGCATCCACACAGAGAGTAAAACCAGTCTTGCAATATTAAAACATCCCGAGGTCTCAGCAAGACTGATCAATAAATGTGTTGTGGTAGTTTAGAATTGCCCTATCTTTGGTCAAGGCACATTCAAACATGAAAAACCAATGATAGAGCGGATGCTCTAGCAAAAAAAGGAGCATATTTGAAGTCCGGCAAAAGAAATGTACAATCTCTTAAGCATACTTCACGACATGCCAGTAGCAGCACACATATAGCAAGGTGAAAGAACGCCTCCACTTATGCTCATTCCAGAAATACCCAACGCTAATGCTGCTTAATTATGTGTTAATCTATACAAGTCAAATCGCTAAAGTTTACAACTCTAGAGGGTGCAACAAAGAAGCTTAGTCAGTGGAAATTCTGCTAGAGATTGCAACATGGCTCCCGCGAGAAGTGAAGATAAATTAGTGTGTGCTCTTTGTTCAGTGTCGGTCACAAAAACTATAACTTGTGTGGACTGTAATAAGAATTATCATCGTATGTGTATATTAAAAATTAGTGGTACCAGATTCGAATGGATCCGGAGACCATTTTAGACGACTCTAGTAAAGTGAGTTATTTACATCAAATTATCAACCTTAAGGATTAACTAATTTCTGAACTAAGAGATAAAATAGAAGTTTTAAAAAGAATCATCCTGTTATTGGAATCATTAAATAATATATCGTCATCTGTTGCTTCTTTGGATAATCATATTCTAGACATTCATAAATCAAATCCGCCGATAAAAACAATTCAGGCTAAAAAAACTCAACTGATACATCAAGCGAATGACCTCGACAATGAAAATACCAACACGGTGATTAATTCGAGTTCAACGAACGAAATTGAAATTAATAACGAAGAGCAACTAAACCAAGCAATACCGTCCTCTCCAAACTCAAGAATTGTATCTCAAAAAAATAATAATTGCAATATTATTAATGCTGTGAACACCAATTATGATAGTGTTTATAGAAAAATAACACCTACAACACTAACTATAATTAGTGGGCAATATAATAGAAATTTTAAAACTAACGATTTGCAAAATCTGCTTAAACGCAGATTTGGTGACTACCAATAAATATAATATTATGGAAAGGAATCACGATGATCAATACAACGGAGATAAATATAATAACTTTAAAATAACGGCACCACTAGGACTAAAAGATGCTCTACTGGAAAAAAACAACTGGCCAGATGGAATCAAAACGTCGCTTTTTCCTGTCCCAGGGAAAAGACAATTTAACCGTCGCAAATTTCAGGAACGCAATTAACATTGTTCATTTAAATCAGGCATGTGCAACGTACGGCCCGCGGGCCGGATCCGGCCCCTGACTTTATTTCATCCGGCCCGCAGCACAATTTTCAAATCTCACTAAACCTGGCCCTTGAAAGTGAAAAATATATAGGTATGTATTCTTAATAATTTTCATATTATCTAAGGAACATAAAGTTTTATAGTATCATAAAGTTGTGTACTGATTTTAGTCTACTCACCATTCAGTGTATGCAATAAACAGGGAAAACCCCGTCTTATTTGCACTGGCTGTAAGTATGTTGATTAGTGAAGGAAGAATCAGCTGAGCAAAAGCACGTATTTATTTGTAGTGAGGCACAGTAGTTTCTAAATTCATACTTAATTTACAATTTAACATATTCTTTAAAATGACATCAGAGAAGAGAAGAAAAGTTGATATTGAAAATGGTGTTGATAAGTGGACTAACGATTACTTTTTTATTATGCAAAAAACAAGCCTGTTTGTTTAATTTGCCTCAAAAGTATATTGGTGGTAAAAGAATTTCATTTAAAACGCCACTTTACATCAAAACATTCTAGTTATAATAATCTCAATGGCCAACAAAGAAAAGATAAAATAATAAATTTGAAAAAATGTTTATCTGCACAACAGACTCTTTTCCACAAACAAAGTGATTTATGCAATAGTATTGTACGAGCAAGATTTATACTTAGTGAAAAAAATGCAAAGCATTCTAAACCTTATTCTGAAGGTGATTTTCTTAAAGAGTGGCTTAGTGCTGTCGTTAAAGAACTGTGTCATGAAAAGAGCGAAGATATAGAAAAAATAAGTCTTTCTCAATGGACAAGACGTATCGATGATATGGAAAACGATATCAAATGAAACCTTAAGTTACATGTGTCGCAGAAATTTGAGTCATTTTCAATTGCTCTTGATGAGAGCACAGATACTACCGATACCGCACAATTAGCTATTCTTATTCGCGGAGTTGATATCAAATTTAATTATATGGAAGAAGTGCTGGCTCTTCGACCTATGAAGGATACCACACGAGGAGAAAACATTTTCGAAGAAGTAAAAGCAGTTTTTGATCAATTTGAGCTTAAATGGGAGAATCTAAGTGGAATTTCTATTGATGATGCTCACACTATGGTTGGTTCTAATTTAAGAGTTGTCAATAGAATTAAATTGGAACTATGTAATAGGAATATTGACACTGAAGATTTGAGTGTATTTTACTGCATTTTATATCAACAAAATTTGTGTGCCAAATCGATCAAATTTACACATGTAATGAAAACAGTAGTTTCTTGCATAAATTTCATTAAATCAAGAGCACTTCACCACCGTCAGTTCCAAACATTTTTGGAAGAACTCTAGTCTGAATTTGAAGAATTGACATTTTATTATGAAGTGCGCTGGTTAAGTAAAGCAAAAATGTTAAAACGATTTTTTGATTTGAAAGGTGAGGTATTTGTTTTTATGGTAATGAAAGAAAAACCTGTACAAGAGCTAAAGAACACAAATTGGGTCTTGCGTTTCTTGTTGATGTAACAAGTCATATAAATTAATTAAATACAAAGTTGCAAACCCAAGAACAACTGGTTCAAGACTTTGGGAAAATCAACTCCGAACAGGGAATACCTATTAAATTTGTTTTCCGGCCCGCGGTCTTGATGAAGTTGCACATGCCTGATTTAAATACTCAAAGTGCGCGAGTTTCAGGATATAACTAATTTAACACTTTCTAAATTTGCAGATGATACATCCCTAAGTGTTAGTGGTAAATTATTAGAGTCTGCGGTAACGAATTCCAATCTAGCGATACGCAGATTTTCCTCTTGGTGTAGTAACAATAACTTGATGCTAAATAATAGTAACTCGGGATTCATACAATTTAGAAATTTGAGAAATAAAACCGTTCCTTCTATTGAAAACTTAGAACTGGACGACTATAAAATAAAACGTATAAACAGTGAAAAAATTTTGGGCATTACATTAACGCTCACGTTGAATTGGAGAACTCACATAGATACGATTTGTAAAAAACTGCTATCAAGTAGCTATGCAATTTTGTCAATACTCTGTTAGTAGACAGTAATTGCTTATGTATTACTATGCTCATGTATATAGTCACCTAATGTATGGAATATTTTTTTGGGGACATTCCAGTGATACATTACGGCTGTTTAGGATGCAGAAATTTTTCATCAGTCGTATTGTGTATGCTAAATATTGAGATAGCTGTCGCCCGTACTTTATTGAACTTCAATTAATGACACTGTATTCACTCTATATCTATCACTGTTGCATATATGTATTCAAAAACCCGCAAGCTTAACAACTTCTCGGTACCATCGCACCGTTCAACGTTATATGAGCAATCTGTAAACGGGCAGCAACTCTTAAAAATTTAAAAATATATTTAAAGAATTTTTTATAGATAAGGTATACTACTCTGTTGCGGAATATTTAAATGACTCATTTATAAAGAAAGTTTTAAGTTGTAATATCTATATTAAGTTTTACTTTTTTGATATAGCATATTTTAATAAAAATTAAGTTTTAAAGTGTTTGTTTTTATATTAAGTTGTATATCTTTTCTTGACGTTTGTAACACATGATGACCATGTCTTATTGCAAATAAAGTAATTAATAATTAGATATCATGGCCAAAGCCGGTCGGCCTGGGAGGCCTGTTTCCCAGCAAAATCGTTAACTTCTTCAAAGGGGTAAAATGGCTGGGGTGCTAGTTCTTCCATCACTGGAGGTGTATAATGGTCTCAATTAGGATCCTGCATAGTGTGGCGTCGTTGCTTTCCCTTTTATTCGTATTCGTGTCCGTACTACTATTAGGAATAACTAAAACCCTCTTGGAGAATACTCTCCAGAAGAGACAGTCCGCTATTTCGCTATAAGATGAGGTTACAAACCTCGGTCTGATTTTTGACCAGCATCTAAACTGATTGAAAACCATTAATGGGGCAAAAGCGTCACTATCAAAGTTGTAGCTGTTGATATACTCTAAATTAAAGATATCCCATAAGACCAATGTCTTACCGAAAATAATTGAAGAGTTAGAAGATAAATCCAAGATATTAATTAAAAATAATGAAGAATACCATTAATATTAATATATATTTATAATTCATAATTCATAATGTTTATTGATGTTATCGACATAGTCTTACATAGGTCAGAAAGGTAGATAATCAAATACATAAATAAGTATTTACAGTAACTATAATAGATCAGTATCAGCACTTAGCCCCGAAAAAATAAAACAAATACAAAAATATATAACCTAATACTAAAAATATTTGAAACATAAGTTAAAACTAATAGTGGGTCAAAAAACTAAAACCGCAAATCAAAAGCAATAAAAGACAATTGAAATCAAAAGGTTAAAATTTCTCTTAAGGATTGGATCTTAATTAAAATTAAACACATAATAGTAAGTAAAATCTGCAATGCACACTAATAAATAAATAAATTTAACAAATTAAAATTAAATTAAAACTAAATGATAAAAAATTAAAAAATTAAACAGATTAGGTAAGTATAGCATACAGTAAATAAGCACATAAAATAAATAAATAAGATAAAAGCAATAATAAATATTTAAAACATAAATATGGCAAGTCTGTAATTAGATCTCATTATTGCATTTTAAGAATTCATCCGTTGAAAAATACGTATTGGATATTAAAACGTTTTTTAGTTTTTGTTTAAATTGTTTAAGCGGAAGATTGCGAGTTTCTTCTGTTAATTTATTAAAAAATTTGATACCAAGATACTTAACACCTGTTTGGGATTTTGTTGGCCTTAATTTCGAAAGGCATAATTTGTTTTTATTTCGGGTTTGGTACTCATGATTGTCATGTATGGGGTAATTTTGAATATTTATCTTTATATAGCATAAACATTCTAGTATATAAATAGATGGTAATGTTAGCAATCCCAAACTCTTAAAAGATGATTTACAGGCTTCTGTATAACTTATATTAGCAATAATGCGAATGGCGCGTCTTTGTAATAAAAATATACGGTGTCTAATAGTCGAGTGACCCCAAATTAAAATACCGTATCTTAAATGCGACTCTACTAATGCAAAATAAGCACTAAGTAAAATGTTTATTGATACATTGCGAGCTAGGTTGCGTAGACAAAATACATTCTTAGACAAGGTAACAGCTAATTTTTCACCATGAATATTCCATGTTAGGTTAGAATCTATATGAATTCCTAAAAATATGGTCGTATCAATTTGATCGCGAGGATTCGATGAAAACTGAATAGTTTTAGATTTCGATGCATTTAAAATTAGACCCTTTTTAGTACACCATTCATGACTTTGTTTTAAAGATTCCGAATTTTGTAATTTTACTGTGTCTACCGTATTTGCCACATTTATTATAGTCGTATCATACGCAAAGAGCAGTACCTGGCTGTCATTTAAACAATTAGGTAAATCGTTAATGAAAATAAGAAACAATACTGGCCCTAGTATAGATCCTTGTGGGACCCCTATTGATATCTCTAGTTCGTTAGATAGTTTATTGTTTACATAAACAACTTGTTTTCTGTTAGATAGATATGACTTAATTAGTTCTAAACTGTCAGTGTTGAATTTATATTGATCCAATTTACCTAGCAATATATTGTGCGGGACACAATCGAATGCTTTACTGAGATCCAAAAACGAGCCTATGTACTTTGATTTATTTTCAAAAGAGTCGTATATAATATCACAGAGTTCTAATACTGCTGCTGTAGTTGAGCGATTTGATATAAACCCAAATTGGTTTTTATAAAACAAATTGTAGTGTTCGAAATAGTCCACCATTTGAACCTTTAGGACCATTTCTACTATTTTGGATAATATTGGTAAAAGAGCTATAGGACGATAATTATCCATATCATTTATATCACCTTTTTTATGGATTGGTAATATTTTTGCGTATTTCAGGCAGTCTGGAAATGTAGATGTTGCTATTATGTAATTAATTAATTTAGTAAGTGGATCAACTAAGACATTAGAAATATGTTTAATAATATCGACACTAAAACCATATAAATCGGTGGCGGTACTATTCTTTAATTTCTTAATTGCATCTCTTATTTGAATTTGCGATACAGCACAGAATTTAAATTCTAAGTTATTTCTGCAATTGTTTATATTTTGGTTCGTCTTAATACTCACTTGAATACCATTGTTTAGCTTTCTTGCTATATTTGTAAAATAAGCATTAAAATCATCACTAGCGATATCACAGATATTTTTATTACTTGCATGGGTTTTTAATTTGTGTTCTTTATTGATCACTAACCACATTACCTTCGGTTTATTTTTATATTTAGTTATATAATGATCATTAGCATTTATTTTAGAATTTTTAATTGCATTTTTGTAACGTTTCCTAAAGTCATCTCTAATTTGTTTGGTTTTAGGGGAGGGGAATTTATTATAATCCTCTTGTAGGAGGTGCATTATTTCCCTCATTTCTCTTAAGCTAGAATTGAACCATGCCGCAGTGTTTCTACGTGTACGCTCATTAATCGCTCTAAGAGGAAAGGCTTCGTTTTTATGATATAAAAGCTCATTTAGCAATATCTCCCACTTGGAGTTTACACTAAGTTCAGAGTCATCGACAAAATTCCAATTTATATTTGAAGTAGAATTAAAAAATGTAATTTTTCCACCTATTGTGAATGGTCTGAAAAAATTTGTTTGACCCCTAGAGGATTTGGAATTATGTGGATACACTACATTCACCGCAATACCAAAATGATCTGATAGGTCAGTTACAAAACGATTTACAGTAATTAAATCTTCCTTAATATTTGTAAAAACATTATCTATGCAATTTTCGTTTCTTGAATTAAAATATACCAGCTTGTTTAAGTCATAAGATCTAAGGCAATCAAGAAGTATTTGAACTCTGTGATTAGTTTTGTTAAAATTAATATTAAAATCACCTCCTAATATAACATGGCTGTGCTGATACTGAATTCTATCCAAAAACGATATTAACAAATTAAAAAATATATAAAAATCGCCTTTTGGTGAACGGTAGAGACTTATGATATATGTGTTCAAATTTGGAACATAAATACAACAAAGCTCACAATTTTTATCGTTTTTAATAGAATTAGTCACATCATTATAACTATTCATATTTATATGTTTATCCACATATATAATAGAGCCTATGGAAACTATGGGTTTCCACATTTCCTCGCAGAAAACGCACATGAATGTAGCTGATTAACAATTGATATTTCACATTCGCTTGAAGATAACCAGTGTTCTGATATGGCTAAAAAACTGAAATCTTTATCAATTAATAATGATTCAAACTCACTTATTTTGTTCCGAATAGACTGAGCATTTATAGATAAAATATTAATATTATTTCCTTCTATTGTTAGGGGTTGTGTTGTCACAGTATTCATCAAATCGGGAACGATGGCGTTGCAGCGGTTTAAAAATTTCGATTGGCATTTTTTTCATGGCGGTAAAAGAAGCGTCTGACTTTTATACCCATTGGCCAATTATTTGCATCCATTAGAGCATCTAAAAATTTAAAATCGGCACCGACCTTAAATGCTCCATTACCTCGTGTATTTAACTTTTCTACCGTGATATGTTTCAATCCTGGAAAGTTTTCTTTGACGTACGTTTCAATTATACTGGTTTCGACGGTCGTAACACAGTTGCCAATATAAAACCAGGCCATCTTCTCAGGAGCACGAAGTGACAACGTTGATTCTCTTGTACCTGTGATAGTCGGGTTAATTTTTCTTTTTCTTTGATTCTTGGGATTTTGCGATTTTCGCTGTCGTTTACCAGTGACGATAGAAAACCCCTCATCCTGGGAATTATCAATAGTATGTGGTGTTGATTTGTTTATATTGATATTCGGTTGATCTGCATTACTTAAGTAGGATATAGGGTTGCCAACTTCCTTCTCTTTGTTCAGTACATGTGCTGCCGAGTCCGTGCATATTTTTACTCGGGTTTGCATTTTCACTTTTATTGACGTTAGGTATAATTTCTGTCGCTGCCGTACATGGCTTTACACTGGATGCAACTTCAGGTTTATTGACATCGGCTGTTTTCTCCATAGAATTAATTTTTAAATTCAGCCTCTTTATTTCCTGTTCTAGTAAGTTTATTTTATCTAGCATAAGCGAATTAGTGTATTTTAGTTCACTACGCGTTCTTTTAGGCTTAAGAATGCCTCTTTTTCAAAATCAATTGTTTGTTCAATCATCGGACTATTCATTGGACTAACCTCACCGTTGTGAATTGGAACTCCACAGCATGATTTGGCTCTTTTAACACAACAAGGGTGGTATAATGTCTTACATGTAGAACACTGAACTCCTGATTTAGCTGTATATCCGCAGGAACATAATTTTCTAACACTTAAGTTTACTTTATTATTTACTTTGGAACTAGTAAATTCGCGACCGACTTCGTCGGCCATTTTTCACTGAAGAGTGAAATTTGCTTAATAGATAAATACTTTAGATGTACAGGATTTGCCAAACAATAACAAACAGCGAAAAAATAAATTTACAAATCTCTGTAAATGAATTAGTAATTATAGGGACCAAACAGATTACAAAATATCCTATTAAGGAAACTATAAATCAAAGCAGGGTAGGGTATACAATTCAATGTACTAGATCATATTTTTTTGGAAAATAATGAAAAACAAGATGCCGAAAAATGGAGACGGTGATAAATATAAAATAAAAAATTAAGGACGCAGGAAATACAAACTGATATTCACGGAGTGGGGAGACCTAGATGTCTTAAATCCACGTCGTCGGGGGCTGACTATTGAAATTATTTTTTAATTCAAACCAAATTTAATAAAGTTACATCCGAAAAACTGAATTCTAAATATCCTACAGAATATAGTTCATTTAAAATATTAATCAATGATGTTAATATAACAGCAAATACACTTGCACTAAATGTGAATCACTTTTTCAACAAAAATAAATTAATTACAAATACAGATAAAACAAATGTAATAATATTCCAAAACAAAAAGCAATCTGTGCAAAGTATCACACTAAATTCTGATACTATAGAAACAGTAGAAAGTACAAAGTTCTTAGGTATTCAAATTGATAACCGGCTTTCTGGAGAATCCCACATCAATTATCTAAGTAGACAACTAAGTACAATTATTTATAGTATTCGGGAAATTAGGAGATATCTGACAGTAGCTGTAGCAAAAACAGTATATCATGCTAATTTCATCAGCAAGATGCGATACGGAATAATATTTTGGGGAAATAATTCGCACTCCTCATATATATTCTCTCTACAGAAAAGAGCATTACGTTCAATACTTAAATTAGGCTATAATGAGTCATGTAGAAATAAATTTAAGGAAATACATAGTAACACTCTCTATGGATACTATATATTGGATTGTATACTATTTTATTTAAATTACATTCAAGGGAGTGATAACAAAACAGGAAAATATAACACACGGAATGTTAATTTCATATACCCTAAACCAGTGCTTTCCAAACTTTTTGTACCCCCTCTTTGGAAAAAAAATTGTTGTGCCCCCCTTAATTTTTCTAACAATCCAATTTCATAAACACTCATCTGATATTGTAATTTATTTAATGGGCTACAAAATAATATACAATATTATGTATAAAAATACATAAAAAATAATTATCTATTTTAAGAAATAATAATATAATTATAATGTAATAAAAACAAATCTTATAAAAGTACAAAAAAAATAATTCAACATTAATACAACATTATAAAAATTTAATGTGAAGGGTGAGCTTGTTTTTCAAACCGTGGTATCATTGAAGATATCGCGGTTCTCAGTTCCTTTTCAATCTTTAAGCAAGATTGATACTTTGTCTTTAAGACAGCTACTGCAGAAAACCCAGTTTCACATAAGTAAGATGTTACAAAGGGCAATAAAATTTCTAAAGCTTTATTTGTTAAAGTAGGAAACTCGTCCTTTACTCGTAACCAAAACGTGACAATATTTTCGTGTTGAAACATCTGCTTTAATGTGCTGTCACTAGATAAGTCAATTATCATTTCCTGCTCTGCTGTCGTAAGGCCGAAATCATCATATTTTTCAATCACAAACGGGTTTCTAATCCATTCATATTTGGACATGTCAAGATTTTTAAAGTAAAACGAGAATTGCTCCCTTAAACTGGTCAAGTGTTTATTAATAAGAACTTTACTTTCTTCTATTTCATCTGCAGGACAGGTAATTTTAAAAGTGGGAAACATGTCAAAGTTATTATTTTTCAAACTTATTATCCACAGTTCCAATTTTCTCATAAATGCAGTAACCTTGTCTTTCTGGACAAAAGCATGAATTTGAGGCCCTTGCATTGATTTATTTAAAGTACTGAGTCTTTGAAAAATATCCACTAGATACGCAAGTTTTGCAAGGAATTTCGTGTCATAAAACAAGTTTGCTTCATCTCTATTATTATCAGTAAGGAATATGGCGATCTCTTCTTTTAGCTCAAACACCCTTTGAAGTACTTTTGAACGAGAAAGCCAACGTGCCTCACAATAATATAGAAGTGATGTATATTCTGAACCCATGTCATTACACAATTTTGCGAAAAGCCTTCCTCTTAATGGGCTATTTTTGATAAAATTTACAACTCTTATAATAACTTGAAATACTGTTAGTAAATCTTCACCCATATCTCTTGAAACAAGTGATTGTCTATGAATCATGCAATGCGTCCAAATTGCCCGAGGAGCCACCTTTCGAACTAGTGCCTGTAGACCAGCGTTTTTTCCTGCCATAGATGGAGCTCCATCTGTGCATAGACCAACACAGTTCTCCCACAGAATGTTATATTCATTGAAAAATTTATCAATCATATTAAAAACTTCACTTCCTGTAGTATTGCCTTCAATAGGTTTACAGAATAACATGTCTTCTCTAACATCAGTTTCCACAACATATCTTACATATGTAATCAAGTGTGCATCCTTAAGAACATCTGTAGCCTCATCTACTTGCAACGCGAAAGAAGATAGTTTTACTTTTTCTATTAATTGATCGCAAAGATCTTCAGATATATCGGATATTCGTCTTCCCACCGTATTATCCGCAAGTGGAATGATTTTAAGTTGATCAGCATATGATTCACCTAGCATCGTAGCTACCATGTCAATAGCTGCAGGTAGCACTAAAGTTTCTCCTATTACATGGGGTTTTTTGCATTTAGCAATTCTATAAGAAACCTTATAAGACGCAAGCAATGCTTTTTGTGTAACAGACATGGTCTTTGAAAACATTTCTTTTTGTTTATTTAAATTCTCCAATTTTTTTTGGAAAAATTCTATTGTCTTGCCAACGTGATCTGCATGTACGTTTTCGAGATGCCGTTTTAATTTATTTGGTTTCATGCTGTCTGAGGCCAGAGTATTCAGACACAGCAAACACATTGGCCGTTCCTGGCCATTAATGACTTTACATGTAAATCCAAATGATAAGTACATTGGATCATATTTTCTACATTTAGGTTTACTATTTTGCGAAGATGTTCCGCTATTTTCGTTACCTCTTCCTTTGCCGTCTGCTTCTGCTTCATTCAATTTTCTTTTCAACCCAGTTACGTATTTATCCATCTAAAAGGGTTATTATTTTAAATCAAATAAAAATACTTTATAACAGTTTTGAAATTTACCTCAATATTAATTTAGAAGTGTACCAAAGCGAGTTTGTAGAGTTTGTAGACAATCTGCGTGGAAACGGGCGAGCTTAACCAACGTTTCTTAACGAAATGCCGCGTGTCTGCTCTATAAGTGAGTGACTAAGACTAAATTTTAGTCACCCACTTATTTTGCCTCGCGTAAATGAACGATCGAGTATGTGTACGATTTTATATTTTGGAAGGGGGAACCGACTCGGCGTGTTGTGTGTACGAACTGTATGTATACATACATAATATGCGAGAACACACGAGATGGAAAAAAGTGGGTGACTAAAGTTGACTCACTGAGTGGATTACGTATAACCGTTTTTCTGATTAATTTTTTTGACACCTATTCGACTTTTTTGGTTTGTATTCGAAATTGATATTTTGGAATCAGCTGCGTGCCCCCCCTGCAACAGTCTCGCGCCCCCCTAGGGGGGCGCGCCCCACAGTTTGGAACACACTGCCCTAAACACTCGCTGGCTAAAACAGAAAAAACAAATCACTATATGACAATAAAACTTTTCAATTCCCTACCGGAAGTTCTAAAGAGGAAAAAAGACAATATTAAAGTATTCAAAAAGGCACTAAATGAATATCTAGTTAACATAGAACCTTATAGCATACGCGAATTTTTTGATTATGATCAAATAGCCTAATATAGATTTGTATATGCATGTGTGACAATACTTGTATGTATATGTGTTTATATATGTATATATTTGTATATCTAGTGTTAGGATATTTTGTTTGTAGTATTAATTATGTAATTAGTTAGGTACTATAAGACAACATTGACGCAATTTCATTTTGTATATTTTTGTAAATGACACTTTTAAATAAAGATTATTATTATTATTATTATTATTATTATTTCCATTCATTTAATGAAGTTTAGAATGGAGATTTACGGCTAGGGGCTGTGGTGTGTAACTGAATTTTTTATTCCATCTTCCCCTAAAGAGGTTAAAAAATTACACAATTTTGGAAAAACCATATAATCCATTACTGTTTGCAATCGATAAACACTGCAATAAATATACCACATCAAGTAATGGTAAACAATTCGAAATATCAAGCTCTAATATGAATTCAGCACTGAAAATATTACGATGAACTAAAATAAATGCTCCGGAATTTAAGCATAAATATGTACAATAAAAGTTACAATTTCGACAATCTAAAGTTATAAAAAGGATATAATAATTTATTAATCAAATTCATAGAAAATCATTATGAAGTATAAAAGTAATATAAACAAAACTACATGAAATATTTTAAATGAAGTACAATGAAAACAATTAAGTGTGGATGTAAATAACATTATTAAATATTAACATAAAATAAGAAACAATCAGTCAACCAATTTATATTTACAATATTCATATCCTTAAAAAACATAACCTGACAGACACTGGTATTATTATTGGTTTCCCTAAATTAATTAAAATTGCATTCATCTCACGAAATATCTTTAAGAAGCAAAAAGTAAAATGCAGATCCGATAGTTATTAAAATGCTGAATCAAATATTCTAGATATTAAAGCGGCAATATCTGAAGGTAATATATTAGGAAAAGCGCTATTCATAATATACATACATTCCATCTTTAATATAATGTCATCTGAAGATTAAACAATGGTTACTTATGTAGATAATAATATGTTATATTTGTTGGAGGCTTCTACATCGTTATAAATTTTTGTAAATTGAATCAAACACGATAACTTTGTTTGTATAATAATAATTTAATTTTTAAAGTAATGTTTATTTTTACAACATACTACTATAGGAATAAACTAAATTGAATAATATTGGAGGTAGATACTTTGTTCATTGCACTCTGAATAATATTTGAATGTGAAATAAATTAGCCAAGAACTTATTAAGCAGAAGTACTAAATTTATGAAGAGTAAATGTATAAATTATAAAAAAAAATGTAAACGTATAACACTTCCACAAAAATCTATAATTTAAAATTAATATTCTGTCTTGAGTTAATATCGCATTGTTCATATGAAACGACATATTCAGTAGGTGTGTGCACATGCATGTTATTAATAAATAATGCAATCCCTAATATAGAAATTGCACAATAACATTTCCAGTAGAAATCGAGTTACTGTTGTTGTTCGTCTAATCTAATCGCGCGAGGCATTACATCGAATTATCGAAATCTGCCCCGCTTGGTCTTTAACGGGGCCCGGTCGAGCGGTTACGATAAGGTGGAATGAATGGCCCCGGGGGCCCTGGTTAAAGTGTGGCGCTGTAGAAAGGTAAGCAGTACATAAATCCGGCACTGTCCGACACATAAATTTACATATCTCGGACGCGGAAGCCGACCACTGGAGCTGTTTCCTGCTCCCGGGGGCCTTGTTCTTACTCAACAGGAGCTGGACAATCCCAACGAGCCTTTGCAAAGCTAATCAGACTGTTCGCATAATTTCTAAACGCGAATCTAGCAGCTAGTGTATATTATAATGGCTTATGGATTTGAAACGTGAAATGTGTTGGTGTAATAAATAATTACCGATAAATAATTATTTTTTCAAACAATATATGAAATTGTATATAAAACCTTTTAAATAATTGAATTAACTGCTTATTCTAATTAAAGGCTTAATTACTAAAACAGTTTTGAGACGATATAAGCTAAAATAATAGAAGCTATGATTCAGAATGAAATGGTAATAGTTTATACTTTAAAATACGATTTGCTACTATAAAAAAAGTCGTGATCTCTTATAGGGATCTCACTTCATCCCTACCATTAATCATGAGATTTGCGGTATTTATTTTGAATTAAATGGTAAGGAACTTTATATATTATACCCTGTAATATAAATACAACGGTCAACGACTGAGTTAAACTAATCCAACCTGTAAAAAACAAATGTATTATATTGAGACTTTAATGCACACCATCCTTAATAGTAGCCCAACTCTTCTACCAAGGAAGTATAAAACCTTGCCGACCCTTTAAAACTTAGTTGTATAAAACAAAGGTCAAGAAAGAAGACTAACGCCTCCAAATAAGAATAAGTCGGTTATAGACGTCACATTTGCATCTAGTTGCATTAGCAGCATGACTGGGATATGTTATAGGACCGATTACTTCCCAATTGTAATTTCAATTAGTTCGATAATTTCACGTAACACGTTCTATAAAGATACAGGTAAATGGGATACTAGGAAGCTGATTGGACTGAATATAAGTTTTCTGGAAAACCAGTTTTATCAGAATGAGAATTTAAATAATATTGTCCACTCAACCATATCAGATGGTCTTTGAAATTAGCGCATATATGCCAGTCTGTAAAACCCAATACACAAAATTGTTACCGCCCTGGTGGAATATAGAGTCCCAAGACTCTGCCGATATTAATTGAAACAGAAACAAAACATTTGTTTAAACAGAAATGTCAAAATAGAATACTGCAATAATATCAATAAAAATACACATATAGGTTCTGTTTGAGGCCAAATTAAATGGCTGCAGGATGGACAGCGAAAATCCATCATAACCACTTTATTCACAAACAGCTTCCATAAAGATAAAGGTATTGACAATAATATAAATTATTCTCTCTGGCCACCTTTTTACCATTGCGGAACTGGAACGTACAATAAAATCTACCAAGTCTACAGCTTGGACTTAATATCATTAACGACGTGATTAAATATTTCTCAATTAATGTGAAATACGATGAACTAAAACCTGACGTCATAATTCCAATATTTAAACATAATGAGAACAAATAACTAAAGGGTCCGCCAATAGGGACGCGCGAAGTTTGCCGGAAGGGTGCGGCCATGTTGTTCGAGGTAGAGCTGTCAAAGTTGCTGTCATTTGTTCAGTATATAACCCCAAATCACCATGGCAAGTTTGAGTGTCGAGCAGCACGTGCAAATTATTAAATTGTTTTATGAAAATGGGTCATCAGTTCGAGCAACGTTCCGCGCACCTCGCCCATTTTACGGTCGCGATGATCGGCCTGTAGAGTCGACTATCCGTCGATTGGTGGGCAAATTCGAGTCGACTGGTTCAGTAAACAACCAGCCAACACTGACACGTCGACGAAACGCCCGATCGAACGAAAATATCGCTGCTGTCCGTGAGAGTGTGCGCGAGAACCCGAGGCAGTCCATTTTTTGTCGTGCACAGGAACTTGGCCTTTCGGAGACATCAACTCGCAGAATTTTGCATCTGGATTTGGGTCTGCACCCGTACAAAATCCAATTGACCCAGGAGCTCAAGATAAACGACCACAGACAGCGTCGGGCGTTCGCTGACTGGGCTCTGGAGCAGTTAGAAGCAGACCCCCATTTTGGCCGAAAAATCATCTTCAGCGACGAGGCTCATTTCTGGATGAACGGGTATGTGAACAAGCAAAATTGCCGCATTTGGAGTGAGAACAACCCACACGAGGTCCACCAAGTGGCAATGCTTCCCCAGAAAGTCACTGTTTGGTGTGGATTTTGGGCCGGCGGCATCATCGGTCCGTACTTTTTCGAGAACGAAGCTGGGGCGGCCATAACCGTCAATGGGGAGCGCTACAGGTCGATGATAACCAACTTCTTTTGGCCTAAACTGGATGATATAGACACGGACGACATGTGGTTCCAGCAGGACGGCGCCACGTGCCACACAGCCCATGCCACAATGGACATTCTGCACGAGCGATTTCCGGACATGGTCATCTCGCGCGGAGGCGATATCAACTGGCCACCGAGATCGTGCGATTTAACGCCTTTAGACTTTTTTCTCTGGGGCTATCTCAAGTCGCTGGTCTACGCCAACAAGCCTCTAAACACCGATGACCTCAAAGTCAACATACGCAACGCCATCGCTCAAATTGAGGCCGATATGTGCTCCAGAGTCATCGAAAATTGGACCTCCCGAATCCGGGGTACCAAACGGAGCCGCGGTGGTCATTTGAACGATGTTATCTTCCATACTTAATGGGGTCGAATACCCTTTCGAATGAAAAATAAATTTCGTTTCTACCTCACACACAACTTGTTTTATTCAATTTTAAAGTTCACGCGCCCTTATTGGCGGACCCTATATTAAAAATAAAATAACACAGTTGGGAGGGTTTCACATTTATTGTTGAACACTGCAACATGTTTCGTCACACAGTGGCTTCATCAGGCAGATGAATAATTCATCTGCCTGATGAAGCCACTGTGTGGCGAAACATGTTGCAGTGTTCAACAATAAATGTGAAACCCTCCCAACTGTGTGGTTTTATTTTCAATTTGTTATGAAGTTTCATCATGTATCCGCCTCGTCAATTCAATAACTATGTATTATCAAACAATATTTTTGCCTTCTAATCCAACAAAAACCTCTGAAGGCATGATAAATAAAAGAGGATTAGAATGGTGGTTAGAGTATGAAGACAAGCTTCGAAAGACACAATATGGGTTTCATAGAAAAATGGAGACTATTTATGCGGTAAGGGATCTGGTGAACAACATATGTTACAAGTATCATTTAAAAAAATTAATTTCATCTTCGACTATTCATCAACCTAGGAGAAGCATACGACGATGTCAATCTAAATAAACCTTTTCAAAATAAAAATTAATCTCGGCATACCAGAAAAGTTGCTAGTAATATTATATCCCACTATAAATATAGAAAAATAACGGCAATGTAATGGAAGATAAACCATTAGAAAAAAAGTAACTACAATAAAAAAATATATGTTTGACAACGGACTTAATATTTCAACTAAAAAATCGTCAATAGTTTACTTCTCTAGATATCGATCGGTAATTAATGATAAAATAACAACCACTGTTGCTAAATTTTCGGTAAGGAAGCTTACCTAAGAAAGAATACCTAAATGTTGTACTCGATAGAAAACTCTCTTGGAAGCCACATATCAACTAAATAATCGGTAAATGCGAGAAAGGAATAAACATTTTACTGTGAACAATGCAAGGCAAAGTGGGGATTTGACGTGTTCACTAGCATAATTTTTTATAAAAGTTTCATTAATTCAATATTGTTATATATGTTGGAGGCTTCTACTTCGTTATACATTTTTGTAAATTGAATAAAACACGATAACTTTGTTTGTATAACTTGAAAACTTTTTATTGTGACTAGTTTCGACAAATTTAGCTTGTCATTATCAAACACATATGAATTCAATATTGGATTATGGTTGGTCGCTCTATTGAGCAGCTTATGACCCCATACTAAAGCAAGTTGTTAGAGTTAAATACAGAGCAGAACGATATATCTCCAAATCAATGATGCTAACTCCATCAGACGCTATCCTAGCAAAATATTATGAATCTACAATAATGCTGTCTTAAATTTAATACTAAATACTAGTCCCCGAAGTAAGACATACATATACTATGATCGTTCTAATGTGATAAGAAGGTGATTTCTTCTTTGCCATCCCGAGTTAGGCTACAAACATTTGGAAAAAATGGGTGATGATGCATCTGTATGTACAGCAAAGGTAACATCGATACATAAAGCCTTAGTATGGACCACTGATACTACCAATTGCTAGAAGTAACGAAGAAATATACGATACTAATTATAGCAATTTAAATATTCATTAATCAATATAGCTCCTATGGGATAAAAATATTATCGTCAACTTCATCTGGACGATAGATCACACCTGCTAAACAAGCCACTGAACTACTTGAATGTTCGACATTCCAGTGGAGTATATAATTTAAAATCAAAGATGATTTACTATATGAGTGTGACAAAGTATGAGACAAACCGTAATTTCCTAGAATGCAATAACAACGTACCCCATACAAATACAATGACAGATAAATTAATATCCCTATGTAATCTTGCGATAAACAATTAATTACGTCATTCCTTAAAATAACTTAGAAACAAGCATTAATTTGCAAGCTGTAACGTGTGAAGTTATATGTTTTCCGAGGGCTCCCTCCTGTATGTGTTTGTACTTAAATGTCATGACGGCGCTTACAGACTTCCCATGTAAATTTTGTATACCAGTTGTATATTTTCATTTAGTTAAGTCAATAGTTCAATAAAATATCTATATATCCCTCTTTTAAATTTAAGAAACTTAGAAAATTTACTGTTAGAGACATAAGGTAGTAACTACGCCAAACGAATAGTCATGGTATCTATGAAAGAAAGAGATTTAAAAACTATTTGCCAACAAGAGAAATTAAAAATTTTATATCAAACCTTAAAAAAAAGGTAGTTCTGACTTAAATGATTACAATCCAATTTCACTATTATAAATGGTCTCCAAAATATTGAACATAATTATATACTTATTATTAATGAATAAAGCACTAACAACATTTCTTCACAAATTTAATTTAATTTATTCATTAATCGAGTATATCTTCACGTAACTCACAATATCAAACTTAAATAATTGTATACCACCGAATTGTATTTTTTTGGTTAATGGCAACAATATTAATTGCAAACATTGTGACTATCATAAGGGTAAATATACAAGGGATGCAATTATTGCTTTTACTAAAGAAAGAAATGAAGTATTTGAATGGGAAAGATATTCATTGGAAAGTTTTATGGATTTCAGTAGGGGTTTTGATTGAGCCCGTCACTATACTCTCCTTTATAAGTTATATTTATATAACTTCGAACCTAGAAGTTGTCGATTTATCAATTCATATTTTAGCAGGAAAAGTTAACAAGTGTATTTAAACTATCCCAAATCTGATGAGCCTTTCTTACTCTATGAGGTGTCACAGCAGTTAATGGTCAATACCGCAATAAATTATTTAATAACTTGATTTAAATCTAATAAATTATTACATTTCGCGAAATATCGGCAATTATAAAATTCTCTTTTTTCTTTTTCTTTCTGTGACGTATACTATCGAAGATTGGCAACCATCATTTTGGTATACATATTTATTTTGCGATATGTTAATGAATGCTTTAGGTATTTAAAACCATACGCGGAGACTTGTCAGCCAAGTTTGTCTTTTCCGGTCTATGTTTCTTCTACCTTCAATTTTGCCTTCTACTATTAGCTGTAGCGATGCGTACTTATCATTACATAGTATGTTTCCTAAATAGGCTACTTTACTCTTCTGTATTGTTGTTAGTAATTATAGTTCTTTCTTCATGCTTTTTAGTACTTCAAAATAATATGTTACTTTCTCTTTAAAACCAGAATTATTTATAAACGTCCAAAATTTTTTGATTTGTGTTTAGGATAAAAATTATAATAGCAGAAACCTAGTAACACTATTAAAAAATAACAAATAGTTTAATTTGTTAATACATGTAAAAATGTACTGTTGCAAAGTCTAATTTAGATAACTTGTTTGTTTCTATGAGGCCTGTCGAGTATTTTTGTACATTATGGTTTTCAACGAAGTACTTTAAGGGCAATCGCCTCTCTTATTATTATTCTTGAATTTCAATAAATATAAAATAAATATTGAGTGTTTCAATACATATTCTTCAGATCGTATAGTTCTAACGTTCACAATATTTTTACCGACACCTTTGGCATTATGCAGAAAATAAGCACACCTGTAACATTTGATGGTACAATTATTTTCTGTAATCTTGTCCAAAATATAAACTACAAAATTAACATAACTAACTACATAGTTAGCTATAAAATATTTAGACTGGTTTAACAACCAAATATAACATTATACAAAATTTTAGATTAAATTAGAGTCTCGCTAGAGTTGAAATGGCATTAGTAAATAAGTACAGATCAATGAAATCATTTTCTGATTGACGAGGCACTTAATTCAAAATCCATATGATATCCAATTAATAATAAGTGGTTGATTTTTAAATTTTTAAACAATTGTAGTGAGTTAAATAAATATTTGAAAATGAACTACTTATTATTAATTAGAAAACATTTTAATTTATTAAAAATTGTCTTTTAGGAATCTTCTAAAATATTTCAAGAATATTTTATGCAAGATATAGGGAGTTGCTTAAAACATAATAATGCTAATATTGGGGATATATTAAATTGCATATTATTAATCTTGTACAAAAAATATAATGCAGACACTAATTTTATTACAAAAGTTCATAAATTTATCGATGCGTTAAATTTTGATTTGCACAAAAGTTTTACTAATAGCCCTATCATACGAATGATAAACTCCACTTCCATCAGTTTCAACAACCTCTACATCTTTAGACCCAGTGGTGATCAGTTAGGAATGACATTGTGTTTTTTTAACGGAAAACGTTTACGATGTAGGGATGAATCAATGCGATAAAATCTATAGCGATGCGCGACTTTTTTGTTCTTATTGCAAAAAAAAACATAAGTGTAATTTCTGCGCAAATGACATTTAAACCTCTAAATCTAGAAGAAAGATAGGTAAGTGAAAAAATAACTTACATTGGCATCTCGGCGTTTTTTTCTGGGGCATACCGTATACTCCGATGATCCTGATTATTCTAGCATCTTCAGTAGAAATCAAGTCAAAACCCATAACACAAGCACAAACACTATAGTTTTAAACCATCACGAGTCGAATATTTTTTTTTATTAACTTCAAACATTTTAATGTACATATTTCATTCTCTTGATAATTAACGCTGAAAAGTAAAGTAATCTAGATTAACCCGGGCAATAAAGAAATCTTGCCCGCACACGAGCACTGACGACAAATTTAAAACTGAAAACATTAATTCCAATAGCGCAGGTATGAATCTGCAAGATACAAAAAACGTGGTCGAAACAAGTGCGCATCGGTTGGAGGGTTTTTTGTCAACGAGTCTCTCAGTGTTATCGCTCTGGTATTCTTTGCAAATCTACTATTCCATACTAGAAATATAGAAGTTAAAAATTTCAATATCAGATGTAATGTATAATAATTAATTTTACAAGGTATAACCGTTTGTTTCTGTTTTTATTCAAAATAACACAAACGAAATAAACTTCATATTATGTTTAATATATTAAGAAATGACACTAGTAAGAAATAATGCTCATGTTATTATTATTATATAAGTATTGGCAAGAACCAAGCAGCGATGGTCAATAGAAATAAATAAGGGTATGAGTAAAAAAATCAATTTGCATGTGAACTCTATCTATGCTCGTTGTATACGCTCTTAATTCTAAAATGAAATATATTAATTTAAGTAAAATTGACATATTTTGTGAGAACATTGATTTAAGTACAGAACTATATAGAATTATGAAGCTTTTATTGGTTTTTTCAAAAGAGGATTTTAACTTAAAAAATAAACTATACGTAAAATACAGTGATTTAGTTGACTTTCAAAATAAGGTCATAAAGTTATTTAACAGGAATTACCTTTGAAAATGAGCTAAATAAATTGGTTTCACATCAAATATGTTCTAATGCAAAAATAAAAATGTGCCTCCCGTTCTTGAAACAGTGGGTGTGTTATACAACAGTATGGTTAATTGATCTAAAATTTACGTCAACCATTTTAAACTCTAGCACAAGCCAACAATTGTTGAAACTGAGTAGACAGAAGTTAGGGCAATAAGTAACTAGATTCAAATAAATCCATACCAGTAACAGCAATTTGAAGGGTGAAAATATAAACGTGAACTGTTGCTAAATGAATAAGCAAACTAAATGAAATGTTTCGACAAAAAAATACGGTATTGATGTGGTTTCTTATTTTTATTTTTCGATGCCTCTTCGAAGATCAATACATTTTTTCAAACGGTGCTCCAGTCTCTTCAGGCCGCCGGAAAAGTAGGATCACCTGCAGTGGCGATTACCTCTTCGTTTAAGGCAAATCTCTTTCCTGACAGCGATTTTTTCAGCTTTGGAAATAGGAAAAATTTGCTGGGGGCTAGGTTCGGTGAATATGAAGGATGAGAGTTTCTCCTTCAATACTACATCAAATCGGGTAAATAAATCGCTATAGTATTGTCCCGTGATCGCCCTTCGATGAAGATCACATCTTGGGAATCCCAAAATATGGTCGCGTTGACATTTTTTGCTTCGCCCAGAAAAGTCTACTGCTTCGATTGTTTCTTGGTCTCCGGTATGTTGTGGTGGATTCAAGTCTCGTCTACGGTTACGAAACGCATGAAGAAATCCCTTGGATTGTGTTGAATCCTGGCCAGACACTCGTCCGAAATGGTAACCCGTTTTTGTTTTAGCTCCGGTACCCATCGCGCCGAAAGCTTTTTCATTCCCAAAATTTCGTCTAGAATATGGCCAACGCGTTCTTCTGAGATGCATGTTCTCTCTGCTATCTCTTTCAGCTTCAATCGGCGATCGATCATGAATCTTGTCGACCATTTCGTCGTTGCTAGCGGTTTGTGGGCGTCTACTGAGTGGCTCATTACTTGTGCTTATACTTTAAATTGTTAAACTTTTCTGTCATTCTTATTTAAATAGATAATGTTTTATAATCGGAATCTGTATTTCTATCTTTTTTCTCCTTCTTATTCTTTTAAAATGTGATTTATTCAACCCAACGTTTATTTTTTGGGGATCCTCACTTCGTTTAGTTTGTCTAGACATCCGCGCAGTTATTTTATGTGTCCGCATATCTTATTTAGCATGGCCACATATCTAGACTTTTCAAATGTAATGAATTAGTATATTATTGCTCTTGAACAGATTTTTATTGCCGAATTTTTAATTGCGCAATGAACTTTGTTCGCAAGATCATCCATATCTAGTTGTTCAGAATTGATTGAGTTTAAATCATTAAATTTGCGTTTTGAACATTTTTCCTTCAATATAAAAATTAATATTATCTTTGCTCTCACTAAACTATGATCTCTTCCGAATTCTTCTTCCGTTGGATAGGGCAAAGTTAATACAATTTCTGGTTTTATTGTTTAAGCTGCGCTATTTGCGTTGTTTTGGTTTCTTAAATAGTCTATTGAAACAGTTCAGATTTTCTCTGTTTAGGTAGTTAGTTATAGTATCTTCTCTATTTCTCTCACCAAATTTGTCATAGGTACAATATTTTGTATTTATAATTCCAGGATTTGTAGAAAGGATTTTTTCGTGAATGTGAAACCAACATAACAATATAACATAAAATATTTAAAACTGATAATTTGTATGACTCATTTTTTTCAATAGATTGGACTCCTTTTAACCCGCTCTTTGGATGATCCTTGTTCCTTATTTTATGGAAAATTATTTCAAGTTTACTTGACTCTGATACTTAATAATATGTATTTCTGTATTTCAAATAAATTCGCCACAAGTGCTTTTTGGATAACCTTAAATGCAGAATACGTGAGAAGAGTATATGTTATGTCTTAAGTGAAAAAAGTAAATCCTTTATCTCAGTTAAAAAGAGATATATTATAGTACAACGGGAAGCAAAACTATTTATCTGATAGCTCCCAATGAATGCGAGTAAATTTTGAAGTTTTATTAATACTATTCCCAACAAATCACCTATTTCTCCCAATATGAAATGGCTGAGGATTCGTCCTAATTTTATTTGTGTTAATCACAAAGAACAAACTTGACTTTAACTTGTTTATTAACCAACAATTTTAGAATATTTACAAAATCTGTACATCAACACATCTCTAAGATCGAACAGGAGATTTAAATTAAACGAATTTCTGCCTTTTGAGGTAATAAGTACGTTCGCAACATATTATTCAAATTCTATTCTGAACTCTCTCAACCTAAAATTTGGAAGAATTTTGATAAGTCCATCAATTTGAATAAACATCTTATTATACAATCAGTACTCATACTGTGACTGAGGCAATAAAATGAATGTAGATCCTGAGGGTGCATCGGTGTTAACTTAATTCAGTAACTAAATACTTAATCTGCCTGATTACCCAAAGGTGCTTAATTAATTAGATATGTTTTAGATATTAGTGCTTAGAGTGGTGAAATAACTATACTCTGTGCTCTATTTACAATTGCAATCAAATAACTTAGTACACATATATTTTATTGTAATTTTTTTAAAACTCTTTAGTATGATTATTATTGGATATTTATTGTAATTTTAGGTTTCTATATGTTTTATGTTTATTTTATAGATTTTGAATTACATCTAAAAAGCAAGTATAATAAAGTACTCATAAATAAATAAATATTATTCTCAAAAGGACTATATTTCTTTGTCTTGTACTATTTGTGTAATATTATAATCAATATTTCAATATGATATTGATTGAATAAGCAAATAAATAAATAAAATCTAAAAAGAGGAAGACACATAAAAACACAAATAATTTTAAAGGCTGAAATAATAGTATTTTAGTTGTATCATACATATAGTGTCAACATTGCTAACAACCACGTGCATGTATTTAAATTTTATTGCCTCGAACAAGTATTCCCAACTTGATTGTTTATTTACATGTAAAGCGAGCGGAAAGTAATTTATTTAGAAAAAGGAATACCACTTGGATTCACGGTGTAATTCATATTTTATTAACGCGGCCGTGCGCTTATTACACGCTTAGAATAATTGAGTCAGGTTTTTCTAGCGTACAGTGTGTGCGAGTGTGTATGCATGCCTGTGCAGAAATCAACCTCACATGTTAAGGTACAGCATGTTAATGTGGAGGTTACATGTGTACCCTGATGAGGCAAACTGTGAGGCTCCCGTGTGTACTGTGCGTGCTTAGTGTCTGATGCGCGACATACAAATGACTCGCCTTAACACCGTGCATTACGAACTCTTAATCACAAAAATTACCGCCCTCTATCTAGACTGGATCGCTCTAAAAACTATCATTATGTAGAATCATATTATGTGCTTTACAATTATAGAAAATGTTCCTTCCTGCGTGGACTACCATTTAATGACTGGAAGTTGAAATATTTTAGATAAACCCGACACAGTACAAAATGCATTAGTGCGAACTATATGTTCTGCAAGAAACCTACAGAAAATAATGATAGTTTTTGATTTATAATAGTTAATAAATATTTTTGCAATGCTGTGTAGAATGAAAAGATTTTTTAAGTTAAAGTTATCAAACGTACAAAGTTTTATATAAGATATGATTAATAAAATATTATCTTTCCCACAAAATAAACATTCCTTTTTGTGATTTATGCTTGAGGTCATTATTTTGTAATAAATTTTGAAACATGAAGTTTAACCACATATCCTTAAGAAACTAATGATTCCATGTTACTTTTTTAGGTGATTCGGATTATGAGACGTATTTAGCTTTAACCATCCAGAGCATCAGAGTCTTTTGCAATTGGCTTTACTAAGTTATGTCTATTTTATACCTCTACCTGTAAAAATTAAAACGTAGCCCGACGGAATTGTATTTAGAATAACCCCAGTCATTACCCATGATATGTGTTTTTGAAGATCTAAAAAAAAAGATCAGAAAACTAAATAATGAAATTAGCAATAAAAAATAAGAGTGCGAGCTAGAAAAGCAAAATATATTAAAAGAATCGATAACCTAGAAACAAAGTGAAAGAGTAAAAACAGTAAATGAATAAAACATAATATCATAATAACAGGCTTAGCACCAGAGCAAACCAAGAACAGAAGGAAGTCGACAATTTCACATTACATAGTGAAAAAAAATACGAGTCGAAGTTGGGACATTGGAAACAAAACAGCAAATAATGAGAGCTAAATGAAATCTAAGAGGGTCCAAGATATACATAAATAATGAAGAAAAAATCGTACAAAAAATATATAAATAGCAAGAGAAGAAAAAGCAAAAGGAAAGGGAGTGAGAATAGGATACCGAAAGATAACAATTAACGGAGAGGAGTTCCAATAAGAAAGCAATTAATAGTAAAGCAAATAAAAACCAAGACATCACAGCGAGAAAATGGCACAAAAGAAAAACAAAGAAAGAACAAGATTACAGAAGATATAAACTAGCAAATAAAATAGTGATACACAAAATCATGATAGCAAAAAAGCATTTCTGGGATCAGTTCGGTAAGAAACTGAAAGAGACGTTCACAGAAAACCATAAGATGCTTTACAGCACAATTAAACAGATGAGGAATAAAAGGCCACTAAGCCAACCAAGTATAAACGACAAAAACGGAAATATAATAACAGAAGAAATGAAGGTATTAGAAAGATGGAAAGAATACTTTAAGGAAAGAACCAAAACAGACCATAATGGAAATGAAGAAGGTGAAACAAATGGAGGAAACAACGAAACAATCGAAGAACTGGAGGCAGCAATCAAGAAAATAAAACTAGGAAAATCTCCAGGTATAGATGACATCATCAATAATAAGAATAGGAAATAGCAAACAAAGAACCGAGGACATAAAGATAGGGTATAAAACTATTACAAATGCAAATATTAATGTTTGCCGACCACATAACACTAATCCCAATGAAAAACTTGGAAATATACAAAGAGGACCTGGAAAAGATAAATATAAACAAAACCAAAATTATAATATCAACAAAAAGGAGCAATCGCAAAATAAAGTTAAACGGAAAACAGATAGAGCAGGTTAAGCAGGGTCAACAAGAAAACAGGGAAGATGGATTCAAAAAAAGAAGAAAAACTAGGCAAAGCAGGAATGATCTACAACACAATAAAGAAAACATCCTTAGAGAAAAAGAGATTACAAAAACAATAAAAGCAGAAGACAAAGACAAAGTCAAAGAATTGTAAGACATTCACTGCTATATAGTAGTGAATAATGAGTACCCACAGAGAGTAAAAACAGCAAAACCAATTCAATGGAAATGTTGAAGGGAATTACAAGAAGAGACAAAGTACAAAATATAGAAGTAAGAAAACATCTCAACAGATCAATATTAAACCAATAAGATCAGTAATAAAAGAGAAACAATTAGGCTGGTTGGGTCATATATACAGATTAGAAGATACTTGATTAAAAATGAAACAGGAAGACCAAGGAAGGGTTGGAAGGAGCAAGTACATCAAGCAACGGAAAGAAGAGTAACAAGATAGGCAACAATGGTAAAGTGATGTAAAAGAAAATAACTGAGACATATTGTACATAATAAGTCCGACGCGTAATGGATAAAAGGGGAAAAGATAAATAAAAATAATCCTCTATAATAGGTTGATCCACGTTTGGTCTATTTCTCTGGTATTTAGTAATTCGAGGTTTCGTCATTTTAATTTGTAATTCGTTTAAAATATCGACAGCATCATTACAAATTGTTTAAACGGTATGGCAGTATTTTTCCTCTTATTGGATAAATATTAAGTTATTAGCGTGAGATTTATCCATTTACTCAAAGTTTTCGTATTTCTCCGTATTTCTAAAATTATTGGACGAAGAGCAAAGCGTAACTGTGAAAATTCGAGTACAAATCGAATTCTTTAGCAATTTAGCTTTATAAGAAGATTATCTTCTCTTTGCGACATTAATTCCAATAACTCCACAATTTTTAAAAATTGTGTTTATTACATGATATCTTTCGGATGAGGCATTAAAAATTAAATGACTTATTTAATGATACCAATGGCATTGCAAGTAGCCTATATTTGCATCATTTTGATATGGACAAATTTAAAGCATGGTTTAAACATGGTGTTCTAAAAACGTTGGACAAGGTTGACTGCAATATAGATACAGCACCCTTCAATTCTTCCATCATAACGGAGCATTCATCTGTTCCAATTTAAGTATAGGCTCATGAGTAACATCATTATAGTTATCATATTTCAAGAGACATTTGTAAAATATGTTTAACTGTTTTCCAAATGATTTTTTTAAGTACTATCACTGCTGCAATTTGAAACGTAGAATTTGACGAAAATTGCCCTGGTTTGTAATAAATTTTGTATTTAAGAGAGAACCAGAGTCACGATGATCTGGTAAGGTTTCCCCCCAAAAATATACTTTTGATTATTAGTAATTACCCAATTAAAAGCACAACTCTATGAAGTATTCACAAGATGGTCATTATTTTGACCATTTTGGATATTCACAAATTGAGAGAGGTACTAAAGTTGGATACTGTGTGGTACATTTGTATAAAAAAATCTTCGAGATATTATATGTCAGGCATGTAAAAACTAAATTGATGACGTATGATTATTAAAAAAATACTGTAGCATTTAGAGACAATGGTGAAGTTTATACTGATATTTAACACCTAGGTGCCAATTAAAATCAGTTTATTCAGATAACACAACATAAAACAAAATAAATTGTATGTGCTAATAAAAATATTCAACATCACTTAAAGGTTCGTGACAAAGAAGTTAAAGGGTTTTTAACAAAATATTGACTAAGGATTTCAATTAATTGAAGATATGTCTAAATGCTATATAAATTTAAATCAAATCAATATCTGTTTTCTTAGTGAATATGAAATTAAACACAATTTTCTAGGAAAAATACATCATCTAATTTCGGAGATCTGTAGCATCAATGGCTATTTAATGAGAATAATAAAGTAACATCTATGATTTTAGGAGAAGAGAACATTTTAGAAAACAAGTGTCAACTAACGATTAGAATATCAAATACCATTTGACACTGACAAGGGATATAACAACCTTAGGAATACTTTGTGCGCTGAAATAGACAAAAAGATCTTTTACTTCATCTGAAAAAAAAACTAACTAGAGAATCGTACAATTTGAAGAAGCAATCCCCAAAACCTGATCATCGTAAGCACAGTTCAAAATAATGTAAATTCATAACTACATGACATTCGTTAAGATTGAGTAATGTGCAAGGATTTATTTCATAACGCAGCAAAATATCCCGGTGAACCTATATATTGGCGTTCCATATTACCGAATTACTTTTCATTATAATATTTTATATTTAGCCTAAAAAGGCAAAAATAAAGCAAAGCTATATCTGCTCTTTACTTTTACAAAATTTATGATATTCTTAATCTTGGTTAGGTACACGGTACGCCATTGATAAAAACTACCCATTTAGACTCGACCTTTATGTTGCCAAGAAGTTACAAGATGTGATTGCTCTTCTGGTAATCAAATTTTTTATAATAACGATGGCTATATTCTTGAGTGATGTTTTGTCTCGTATTTTACTGCATTTTCTTCTTGTAAGGCCTTGGCTACTTGTAGTTTCCGCGATATCTACATTTCTCTGCAGATATACTCCAATGATCTATTGATACTTCATTTGTTGACACATTATCAAGAATGTAGACTATCGTATTAACTGCTTCACTATAGAAACTCTTTGGCTTAATACATACATTACATATTTAGCAATTTTTATGATCTATTATTTGTTGATGTTTTGCTGCTGTATAATTTTTAGGATGATCCACGTCTTCTTTAGGTGATGTAATAAATATTCAATAATGTACTCGCGACTCTTATCACAGAACAATGGCCTCAATTTGCGACCGTATTACTCATCTACTATCTTCATATAGTCCTTAAAGGAAACGAGAACACATCGCGTTATTTTAAGAGCTAGACATTTACATGTTTCTTCAGTTGAGTTATTATCAATCTGTCAGCATATTTTGGAAAATACCTGTCCTACGACTTCTTTCTTTTAAACATTATTGCTCAAATGTAGAAAATTATACTTGTAACAAAATATCCGGGATTATTAGAAAAAAACTAGTGCTTTCTTTAATTTCAGCATGTTGCACATCCCCTCACCTCTTTTAATATTTGACCAAACCTTCTAGATCACGAAAACATGTCTCTTCTTAGGTCATGTACAAAGTAAGTAAGTAAGGAAGTAATCTTTATTCACATCGACAAAATACATATATTCTGTACATGTGAGTGCGTCATAATTACAAGAATAAACAAAAATATTTAAAAATAGTACAACAGAAAACTACATTAGAAGCCCGCATTTGTCTCTGCAATATTATTATAACGTATGTGCAAAGAATTCATTAAAATTATATAGTTGTATGTTACAAAGTATTTTGAACAGTTCGTTCTTTATAGAGGAGAAATCGGGGGTCTTTTTTACTGTAATTGGTAGATGATTAAAAAGTTTCATAATAGAGTAAGAGCATCCCTTTTCATACTGGTTTAATATGTGCCTGGGTAAAATATATAGTTGGCCATGCCTTGTATTATGGGTTGAGTGCATTAGGTTTTCATCAAATTTATCCTTGTGCTTTAACAAAAAATTTATACATTCGTATATATATACAGGGTAGGATTCAAAAGTAGTAAGCCTTCGTTCAAGAAGATAAATTTATTGAGCCGATCGGTATAACTCTTCAAAATAGAAAACTCCTATATCAGTAGACTTTTGTAGGCGGCTATTCCACGACTCAAAAGATTCTGCGAAAGCCTGTTCCGGGATGGCTGCAAGGGCTGCCTTGACATTGGTTGTCCTTGTTCGGGTCGAAACGTTTTCCTTTCAGCGCTGATTTTAAGTGCTGAAAGAAGTCAGAAGGCGACACGTCCGGACTGTAAGCAGGCTGGGGGACCACAGAAATGTTGACTCGGACCATGTAGTCGGTGACGATGAAGGCGGTATGGCTGGGGGGGTTATCGTGATGAAGCTTCCAGCTGTCCTTGATGTCCCTTCACTTGCCCGCGACTGTTCTTTTCAGCCATTTCAAGACTGGTAGTAAGCAGCGATTACAATCTACCCTGGCGGGACAAACTCATAGTGGACGATCCCTTTCACTCCGAAAAATACGTCTGGCGTCCAGACCAAGGTTCGTCAATCACCTCTTCCGGGCCCTCATGAAGAGCCTTGTGCCACTTTTTCACTTAAGAATATGACGGATATTCAGTCCCAAACGCGTGCTAAAGCTTTGCGAACGACTTGCCCAACCGAACTTCCCATTTCGACGTACAATCGTTCCGAAAACTCCAAGTTAACTCACCCGCAAAGCTAACATCCCCCTCCACCGTCGCTGTCAAGGGAACGCGCTTTGAGGTGCGCACGCGTCAGTATAAAGTGAGGCTCATTACTTTTGAATCTTACCCTGTATACCACATAAAGTAAGTATACTATTTTTACGAAAAATACCTTTGCTCGATTCTCGATATTTTAACTTAAACATTATTCTTATAGCTCTCTTTTTCTGCCTATGAACTACATCCCAAAATATTACTCCATATCGTAAATGAGAATAGACGCATGCATAGTAAAATTGCTTGGCTAAATGAACGTTAATTGTATTTGTCAGGACTCGTAAACCATAGCACGCTTTGCTTAATTTGTTACATATTACTAAGATATGGTCTTGATACGATAACGTACTATCTAAAGTTATACCTAAAAATTTAGTATTTTAAACAATATCATAATTTTTATTATTAAAATATATACCATTAGGTGTTGGTGAATGGCGTGTTTTAAAATGACTACCTTTCGTTTTATCCTCATTAAAATTTAATTTTTTATCTCTAAACCAATTTACCAAAAGTATCATGGTATTGTTTCCTTACTCTGTTATGTCTATGAGTGTACTTTTATTAGGCATGATGTGTCATCTGCATAGTTTAAGATGTCCATGTCATGCGTTTCTTTATTAGGCATGTCGTTGACATAAATTATGAATGCAAGTGGGCCCAGTATGCTTCCTTGAGGAATGCCTCTATTTAACTTAAGTTTATCAGATTTTGCTAGCTCCCCAGTAGGGCTCATTATGGTTGTATAATGAGCTCTATCGGGTAAGTATGTTTTTATTAGATCGAACGCCGTCCCTGGAACACCACAGCGATGAAGTTTTGCTAATAGGATTGAGTGATCAATACAGTCAAGAGCTCTGGATAAATCCAGAAAAACCCCACAAGCGACATCTCGTTGTTCCAAGGCTGAAAAAATCCAGTTAGTAAAATAAAATAAAGCAGTTTCAATACTTCTGTGTTTTAAGAATCCATGTTGATTACATGAAAACAGTTTACATTTCATAAAAAAAAACCAAACGATCGTATATCATGCGTTCAAATATTTTTGAAAAGGCAGGTAAAATGCTTACAGGCCGATAATTTCCTAATGTGTCAGTATCACCTTTTTTATAAGTTGATTAATAATTTATTAATCATTATTATTATAGTTCCGCGCTCAATCATCTTACTAGACTTAACCAGGTAACTTCTCTGCTTGATTTCTTAAGAGATTAATTTTCCAAATAGTTCAAGGTCGCCATATTTTTATTGCCCTAGTAAAAATATGACTCAAAAACTCAAATAAAAATAAAAACATAAGAATCGTACTGAAAGTAATATGAAATATTTAAAAGAGAGAGACAAACATCTTTATTTATTACTTGAAACAATAGGTATCTACAACAACAATCGAAATTTATTTTCTTTGTGGCTATCGACCTATGATCTTTCTGTCATATTTAAAAGATTTATAGTGGAAATTTAATTTCAGCTCATTTTTTGTTTATGAATAAATTATCAAATAATACTGCTAATTTAGATGTTTTTGCATGAAAATACCTATGAATTCGGATAATTTCAGGAAAACCAATAATAACCTATTTACGTTAATGATTTATTGAAAGAAAAGTTTATATAGTTAAAGACAACAACCACAGTCTCTTTTAATAGTACATAATTTTTCATAATATCTTCTGGATCTGGGATAATAATTAATAGCAAATTTTGATAGAATGGCTTGACTGTTTAATTTTGACAGGCCAATTTACGGTTAGTTTAATTCCTTATACAGACGTATATTTGAGCAATTTGAAAGTGCTAGCTTATATTAAAGCCTATATAAGCTAGCACTTTCAAATTGCTCAAATATGCGTCTGTATAAGAAATTAAACTAACCGTAAATTGGCCTGTTAAAATTAAACAGTCAAGCCATGGCCTTCTTAGTTACTGAAACAGAGATAATTTATATTTTAATTTTGAGGGGGTATGGCGATAAGCAGAGATCATATCAAAAAGTAAGTGATACTTTTAACAAGTTGCACCCAGATAGGCAAATTGAAAAAAAATGCAGTTTTGTACAGCTTTATAGAATGATTGGGACTATAAAAACCCGACGGAGATCTGGAAGACCTCGGAGTGCTACCATTGTTGATAAATGATTGGACATTCTGCTTTCAATACAAGAAAATCCCAAACAATTCACCAATTACCTTGCTTCGGATCATGAAATTGATCAAAAATCTGTAAGAACCTTTCTCTTCTCTAAGAAAATGAATCCATACAGTATTAATGTTGTGCAAGAACTTTGTGAAGTTGACTAAGATCAAAGAATACAATTTTGTGAAATAATTACAAGAAAGATTGAAGAGAACCCGACTTAAAAAACCGTATTGCCTTTTCGGATGAAGGGACCCTCACACTACCTGGAAAGGTTAATAAAGAAAATTGCCGTTACTGGGGGCGAAATAACCTAAACTTTTAGGAAGAACTGCTTACACAGTTCACAGAAAAAGTTAATGTTTGGGCTGAATTGTTTGCGGGTCATGTAATTGGACCCTTTATATAGAGGGAAATTACGATATCTCTAACTCCTTTAGCAAGAAATAGTTCCAACTATAAACAATTTAATTCCTGATATTAACTTAACCTGGTATTAGCTAAATGGAGCTCATACACATTTTTCTCGGGAAGTTAGAGAATTTTTGGATGCCACGTTCCCAAATAGATATATTATAATTGATTTGTTATACCTATTATTTATGTTAACTCATTAAATTGCTTAAAAAAAGATGGCGTCTAGTAAAGGTGGTGAAAATCTTTTATCGTGCAAATCTTCCAAAGTGCAATTAACTATCGGCGACGAAAGTATATCGTGTTTTATATGTAATGTAAAATTTCATATATCGTGTGTTATGAAGAGAGTTGATTCTGTAAGTTCCGAAATCAAAAATCTCAAATGGGTATGTGATTCATGCGTTATCGACATTCCTAGCAAACGGAAATCTTACCATAATTTGAAGTGTACACATAACTGTGTGGATTATAATACCGAACTCACAATTAAATTTAACACGTTGTTTAATATGGTCAAAAACAATGAAAATCAGATCCTAACCATAAAACCTAATAATCCAACCAAAACGAAAACTTTAGCAGAAAAATTGGATTCTGTAATAAAACTAAATCCAAGTAACGTAAGTTCGTCTATTCGCAAACAGAGTGAACTAGTCGTCCCAAAATTAGGTACGAGGGATATCAACATCGGGGACAAGTCTCAAAAAACACTTGAACTAACACATACTCAAGGGTTCAAGAAAAAAACTTTTCGAAATAATCCAAATTTATCCGTATCGGAGGCCAATGGCGCTATAAAAAAGTCCATTGGAATTCACGATTACAAAAAACGTGAGGAATTAAAAATAAACACCACAATTACTGGAAAGGACACTGGATCAGCTGATTTTACACTAGTTACCCGAAAAAATGAAAATAAGAGGAAAACAGCAACCATTCATAGCAACACAGAAAACCCTTTGTTTAAATGTGTCCAGACTAGATCCAGCAGAAAAAGTCGAAGATATTAAACAACATTTAGAAGAAAATAATATTGAAAATGTTTATTGCGAAAAATTAATCTCAGAATATCCCGATGAGTATTGTTCAATTAAAATATCGGCCCCTATTTATCTAATACAGAAACTTAAAGATCTTTCCTTATGGCCAACAGGAGTTTGTATTAATAATTTTTTTCCGTGGCTGTTGAAGAAAAAAGCGACAACTTAGTGCATCATAGCGGTTTCAAACAATTTAATAATTTCAATCATAAACATTTAAATGAATTCATAAATATATTTTATATAAATATACAATCACTTAATAGTAAAACTGCAGAAATAGAAACGTTTCTTGCTGCAGAAAACAACCAACAGTATCATATTCTTTGTCTGGTTGAACAGTGGTTGCATGAAGAGAATATTATTAATGTAACTATTGAAAATTATACAATTGTATCATATTTTTGTAGGTCAGCTAAGATACATGGAGAGACAGCGATTTACGCACATAAATCCATTAGCTGTTTTAATAGAGAAGATATTGTGAATATGTCCGTAGAACATCACTGAATTATAAGCTGTAGAAATCGAAAATCATAAAACCATTGTTATTACAATTTATAGAGCTCCACTTTCAAATTTTTATAACTTTTTATCAGTAATGGAAACATTACTTGCATCTGATGAACATAAAGTAATTATAACAGGAGACTTTAATACTAATTTTAATTGTAATGATACTATGCATAACAACTTTGCGGATGACTATTTAGCAAACGGCTATATTGCACTTGTTACGGAACCGACTCCCGGCCTCAAATGTATAGACAATGTTTTAACAAATATACAAACGGATATAATCAAACATGTTGTATTTGAACTACATCTTTCAGATCACCGTGGAATTGCTGTAGAACTTAAATTAAATGTTTCCGATAATAAGTCAATTGTCTCTCTATGTAGACCAATAACACAATATGGTTTATTTTAACTTCATAATATGTTATCAACAGTCTCGTGGGATTTTATTACCACAACATATGATTTAAATAAAAAAATTGATATTTCATAAATACTATTAAAAATGCAATGACACTTTCATTTCCATATATACCATAACAAAGTAAACACAATAATTTTACACCTAGCTGGTATGATAATGAATTAAGGCTCATGAGAGAAAATCTTCACTTTTTAAATGGTTGGTTTAAAATGCATCCAAGCAACAGTAATAAAATAGTTCTTAACGAATTTAGAAAAAAGTATAGACATGCAATTAATTAAAAAAAATTAAATAACAATGATAGGTACATATCAAATTCTAATAATCGTGCCAAAGCAATGTGGGATATTATTAATCACAGTAAAAATTCAGTTACTAACCCCTTATATTCCTGCGCCTTAACATCAGACGATTTGAACAATTATTGTATCAACATTTCGGAAAAGTTAGTAAAGCAAATAATATCGCAAAAAACAAACAACGTAGTAAATCCTTCTCACTACCTAAGCTGTAATAATATGCACACTAAATTTGAGTTTAAACAAGCCAGCTATAACTATTTCCGTAACATAATTAGAACATTGAAGAACAAAAAAAGGAAGCACATCTACGGAATGAATAAACAAATATTAATGGCCATTTTTACCATCATTCTTGTTTCTCTAACTAATTTAATTAATGAATGTATACACGAGAATATATTTTCTTCTCCATTAAATATTTCTAAAATTGTACCATTACACAAAAAGGGTGATTTGAATTATCCAAGTAATTTTAGGCCTATATCAATCATCCCAATAATTGGAAAAATTTTTGAGGTTATTCTTAAAAACCAGTTGCAAGAACACTTTGAACAAAATCATTTACTTAACGATGGTCAATTTGGCTTTCGAAAGAATAAATCCACAAGTGACGCAATTATTAACTTAACGCAATACATTGCTAATGGTTATGAAAAAAATAGCTACTCCGGTTGCATATTTTACGATTTATCAAAGGCGTTCGATTGCGTATCGCATGAAATAATGATCAATAAATTACCATATTATGGCCTGGGAGATAATTCGATCAAACTACTTGAATCATATCTAACAACTAGCGTCCAATTAACAGTCCTAAATGGAACCATATCCCAACATCAATTGGTATCAAATGGTGTCCCACAGGGATCAGTTCTCGGTCCAGTATTATTTTTAATTTTTATTAATGATTTGATAGCGTGTTATAATTTACATTATATGCATATGACACTACTTACTGTCAATCAAGTAGCGATTTAAATGAGCTAAATGTTACTCTCAGAAAAATTCAAATCAATGTTAAAGAATGGTTTGCATCCAATTTATTGACATTTAATGAAGATAAAACATCATTAATATTTTTTTCTCTTAGAGATCTCTCTGTGGTAGAAAATATTGACAAAATTAAGTTTTTGGGTGTAATACTTGATCCAGGGCTAATATGGTCAGAACAAATTAACTACGCTTCCAAAAAAATATCCAAATATGTATATTTGTTAAATAGTTTGGCTAAAGTTTGTTCATTACAGGTCCTATTAACAGGATATTATGCATTAATAGCATCTCAAATAAATTATGCAATTACGTCATGGGGACACTCTCCTAATGCGACACGCATTTTAAAATTACAACGTAGAATCCTGAGAGCAATCCTACAGCTTGATTACAGACATGATGTACGTGAACATATTAAAATTCTAGGGATATTAACAGTATATTTTAAACAGTGTTTTATTAGTAAGAAAACATCTTGCGAATTATAATGTCTCAAAAGATCACCATGGATATAATACTAGAATATCTAGTTATATACCAATTAACTATACCCGCATATATAGATCTCGCACTTGTTTAAATTACTACGGTCCATTATTCTATAACAAACTCCTGACAGAAATAAAATCTAAATGTTTTTCAGTTTTTAAAACTGCGGTGAAGGCATTATTATGTAGCAAAACCTATTATCATTGAAAATATTTTCTTGAAGATCATCTTTAACTTAAACTTAGTTTATAAATAATTTCTAAATTTAGGTTTTCTGTTATAATTTTTAAAGTGTAAAAATTGTACTTAAAACTAATATGTATTGTATGACGTGTGTAATTTTTGAGAAGCACTAATAAAAATTATTATTATTATTGAAATTTATTTTGATCAAAATGTCATAATATATATGCAACTAATGAATTTGGGTTTCGTATAGTTAATAAAATATTCAATATTGCACTGTTATTCGATATAATTTGAAACGACAAAATGTTCAAAATTTACATGACTATCAAAATAACTGGTAATATACGTGATGTTCCATTTAAAAAATGTAACTTTAATTCACCACAATTTTATGGGCCACCCTGTATATTTCAATTTATTGGAAGTAAGTAGACTTTTTAATTTCTTACAACTTTTATAAAAGATATTTTTGCTAACTCCAGTATGTTTTGAAATAATCGACCTTTCAGGTTATTTTTTCTAACCCTGTATAATGAAACAAATAATATAAAAATATGCAATAATAACACATATATACTTACAAAAAGAACGGTATATCTATAAAAGCAGCGGTTAAAATATATATAAAATGATATGCCGTCCTCTACTCGACTATGGTAATGTCCTTTTCTCCAACTCCTGCAATCCTACTATCCACAATATCCAAGTTAGCGAGCGATCCTCCCTAAGAACTTTAACCAAAATCCGACACCCCAGTAAACCTCTACACAATCCCTCTAACCAATTCCTATATGACTCTACCTCTGTTATCCCCATCAAGGAACGCCTTCTATACTTAAGTGAAAAATTTTCCAAAAACCCCTTCAACCATCAAATCCTTACTCTCTACTGCTTACGCAAAAATCCTAACCTAATCCCAAAATTCAAAACCCCCCCATTTACTATTTTCGAATTCATCACATCACATCATCCATCATCATCATCATCATCAGAGACAGACTAACGTGACACATCAACAAGGACAAATCAGGGCTGAAAGACCGCCGGTCGATAGCCATTTAACAGACTAACCTCCTAACACTCATATCATCATAAATGTATTATATTTGTCTTATCTGTATTTTATTTTTGTCTGTTAATAAAGATGTTGTATATATATAACACATATAAGCGAAAGTAAACAAACTAGTTATTGAAATATACAGGGTGTCCCGTTAATGCGGGGAAATGGCTGGACCATAGATTCCTGGAGTCTAAATATGATGATTTAACGCAACTTATCTATATCCAAAAATTTACGGTTAAGCCGGAATTTGGCTTCAAAGTTTAAAAAATCTTTATTTCTTTTGTTTATAACAATTGAACGCTTTATTTGATTTGAATGAAATTTATTATCAATAAGTACCATAATATTATACATCATTTCAGTTATTGTGAACATTAGTGATTGACAGGAAGTATAAAAAACAGTAGTACCACCACTTAAAATCTAAAATATTTTTTTATTGGTGCATCCAATAAAATCCAAAAAAATCTATTTGAAAGGGCATTAGATTTAAAAACTTTTTTGACTCTTACTAGTTTTTGATATCTTGTACGGTTTTTGTACAAAAAAATAAAATATGAATATAGTATACTCATTATGCACTCATTAATAAGTAAATAAACATACTCAATTGAATAAAAATTAAATAATATCAATTAATAACATAAATCAAAACAACATCTAACACTTTTCAAACAATTTTCTTTGCAAAATCCTAATACAAACAAGATAGTTATTTGTTCCAAATATGAATATTTATGAACTAAAATAAAGTTAAAAATTAATTGTTAAAAGGCACTAAATAATTATTATTATACATAATTTACATTTTTTAAACAAAGACGGCCACGAAAATCATTTATTTTCGATTCGATGAAAACCTAGATTTTGTTTTTACTAGATAAAAAATATATATTTTATTTTTTTGTGAGAAAACCGTAAAAGATATCAAATATTATTAAAAGATGAAAAAGTTTTTAAATTAAACAGTCTTTCAAGCAGTATTTTTTTAGTTTTGATTAGATTCACGATTAAAAAAATATTTTAGTTTTTAAGTGGTGGTACTACTGTTTCTTATACTTCTTGTTAACCAATAATAATCATAATAACTGAAATGGTGTATTATATTATGGTAGTTATTAAAAATAAATTTCATTCAAATCAAATAAAGCGTTCAATTGTTATAAACAAAAGAAATAAAAAAAAATTAAACTTTCAAGCCAAATTCCGGCTTAACCGTAAATTTTTGGATATAGATAAGTTGCGTTAAATCGTCATATTTTGACCTCAGGAATCTATGGTCCAGCCATTTCCCCGCATTAACGGGACACCCTGTATATCACAGCAGGATATCGCAAAATAAAGTGTATAATAACATATAATAATATAACAGATTGCAGTTAAAGATTAAATGTAAGAGAAACATAATTTAAAAAAATAAAAACTTAAATAAATAAAACAAAGTCAAGAATAAATGGAAAATAAAATGTCAACGGTATAAATTAATAACACTGGACACATCTATTTTATATAACTTCAAATCATCTGCAAAGAGAAGGAAATCTCTCTTTCAAATATTGTCCAATGTCATTAATAAACAATAAAAACAATATAGGCCACAATGAGAGACCCGAGGCATCACAGACAATACCTGTATTTTAGAAGAACACACATTTCCAATTTTCGCCCTCTGGATCTTTTAAGTAGCTTTTACACCATTTTATAACGTTACTACCAAATCCATTTGCAGCTAATTTCTGCAATAAAATATCGAGGTCCACACGATCGAAGGCTTTGGTAAAGTATAAATAGCGTCTACTTGATAACCTCTTTCCAAGGACTCAGATAAACATGTCGTATAAGTTAATACGTTACGTTACAAAACATATTGTTCATTAATTATAATGTCTTTACAATTCCACCATAGTTGATCAGAAACCAAATGATCTAACATTTTAGGAATATCAGATTGTAATGGCACCCCCCTACAGTTTTCAACATCATCTTTTTTTCTACTTTTGAAAATTGGTGACATAAAATTACTTTTACAGCAATTTGGAAATGGGTTTAAGAAATAATAAACTTTGCTAGTATCACGAATTTTTACACTTTTTATGACTTATGTGACTAGTTTCGTCCTATTCGGACATTATTAAACGAATACAATTCGTTTTATAATGTTTTATAATGAAAAGACGAAACTAGTCACAATAAAAAGTCACGGCTTCAACAATCAATCAATTTGGAAATGATTCTGAGTCTAAAGATAAATTAAAGATTTTGTAAATCAATTTTGCAAGAGAATATTTACAATACTTTAAGAAGAACGCCGGTACGCCGGGATGCCATTAGGACCCACACTGCTAGATTCACTTAAATTAAATAAAGCATTAGAAACTGGAAAACATTTACATTTAATTTTCTGAAGTTTAGGAAGCGCATTTATACTAACTTTACCATAAGCTGACAAAAAATGATCAGCAAACAATTCTATCGCATCAAATAACTTATTTTTAAAAAAAATATATTTTTTGAAGATCAGATTAACTTCGAGATTTGTTAACAAAATTCCAAAACAGTTTAGAATTCATATTTATGTTTGCTTCCATACGGTTAATATACTGACTATGTAGAGTTTTGTTTAACTGTAAAGATAGGATACGAATATTGCATAACTTTAAATTATCAGTATTTATATTTAATACATAAAATATATTAATAATAATTAATATTCGCATTAATGAAACTTAATTAAGCTCTTTATTAAGGATATTCAAAATTACCAAATAAGTAAAGTAAATAAAGAATAGATTCCGTTTTATTTGGAGTTATAATAATGTTCAAATAAAAAGCAAGATTAAGTCATTAACAATTAAAATACCTAAACATTTTCGTTACGAGTTGTAAATAGTAATATATATTTCATCGTATTTATAGAATCTCAAATGTCTTGAGTATCGATACTTATACCGAATTTATTCGGCAACATGAAATATTTATGATTAATGGTTATTATGAAGCGACTAATTAATCATCTTTTGATTTTTTAATGATCCGATCATAACGAAATTGGACTACAGTTGGAACGGTGTATCTTATATAGAATGCGTGGGCGAGAATCTGATCCTCGCCTCGGCCGTGTATGCACCTTCTTCATCCCGTCGATTCATATCAGGTTGATCGAAATGAATCCGAACGGAGTCATCCGGTTTGGTGAATGTCGAAGAGGGCACATACACATCCATGCATAACTCGTGCACACACACGCGCGCACCTACGAACACAAACACATGCAGGCTCAAGAACCTGAAGAGTTGGAGTGAAGAGAAGCAGGTGCAAGGAGATCATGGATTGACTCCCCCGCGCCCCATTCGGTCAAGCCCCATCTCGGACACCGCATAAACAAGGTCCTCCTGTCTCGTATACAAGCTCTGCGGGGCGACATTTAAATGTCAGCAGAGGCGCGCGTTGACAGACCGCGGCCATTTACTTTGCGACCGCTGGATTTACGACAGCTCCACCAGATCCGACCAACGCAGGGACACACGATTGTATTGCTATTGTTTCCGAGGTATCCTGCATTGTCAATTGACAGGGGCTAAATTTTCAATCGATTTGTTATCGCTCCTAACTTGTAATTATTGCACATTCCACAAGGTCTTGGTTTGTGATGAAATTAAGTTTAAATCATTTTGAATTTAAATTCTTTCATTCGTTTTCATTAACATTTGGCATTTTTTAAAGCATCTAAAGAATCAGTTAAAATTTTGCCAACGAGATTTACTTTTAGATAATACGAATAAACCATGTCCCAAAATATTAACCATAACATTCTTCTCCTTTGTTTCTTTACTTTGATCTATGTCAATACATTCTCTAGTCTAAACTATATATTTTATATGTCGCGTTAATTCTGAAATTGATATCATTGTAGAATTTAAACTATATAGATAAACGAAGTAGGTTAAGAAATAATAACACTTTGCTAGTACATATCACGAATTTTACACATTTATTGTGACTAGTTTCGTCCTATTCGGACATTATCAAACAAATACAATTGAATTCATTGCATTTATTTGATAATGTCCGTAGGACGAAACTAGTCACTAGAAAAGTGTAAAATTCGTGATACTAGCAAAGTGTTATTATTTCTTAACCTACTTCGTAATCAAGATGTATCTTAAAGTAACGGCTTCAACAATCAATTATATAGATAAATTATCTACAAGTAATTGTATATCTAATGGAAAATATTTTTGTAAATCTAGAAAAAAACAGTGAGTTGACGTCTAATGTCTCAATCATTGCATTTGGTTTTGGGAAATCTAATGCAATGATTTAGACAATAGATGGCACCTTAAAGGTTTATCTATATTTATCATGGGTTATAAAACTCTTTTGCCTGCCTTAAGCTGCACTATGGTGATCTAAAACAGATTGAAACCAGTTCGTGGCTGTTGTTAACAGGTAAGCAATAAATCATATATATATATATATATATTAATATTTCGTAAAATATTATGTGAATGCCATTAGTCTTAATTTAATTGGTTATTGTGTTTAACAAACAGATTCGGATTAAAATGAAGAGATTTATTCCAGGTAATGGATTTACATAAAAATTAATTAGCCCATTTAAAAAAAAATTGGATAGACTGTAGCATGTTTAATTTCTAAGAAGACGATTATTTAAGTAATTTAATGTTTTCAATTTTGTCTTACTTTAATCGGCGGTTAGTCACTACGAAATTTACAGGGTTTTAATTTTTGGCGAGTGTTAAACGTTATATAAATCTTATTTATAAATTACATTGAGTTTAAAATTCGTACCCTAGACATAAAATGTAATCAAGGTAAATAAAGGGTACATTCCTACTTCTGCCTCTGATTCAAGACATTCATTTATTATTATACTACATGGTAATACTCAGTTCTGATTTCAATTTTCAAATGGTGCTCTAAAATTATGTTATTTAAACAAAAACAATTTTGACTCATTTAATTAAAAATATCTAACTTTAACACGTAAACATCCTCAAATCTACCGCCCAATTAGCTTGCTTAATGTTCTAGACAAAATCCTTCTCGCGCGTTTATCGGCTTTTACTGAAGACCAAATTATTTCGAACTCCCAGGTCAGTTTTCTGGCTGGACTATTCACCCATAATCATCAGTTTTTGAAGCTGACTGATTACATCACGGAGGACTTTGCCATCAAAAGCGACACTGCTTCATTAACCCTTTGAGGCATGCGTTTGGCAGAGTTTGGCACAATCCCCTTATCTATGAAGTATTACAGTTAAAGTACACATACGTTATTCGGATCTTGTATGATTTATTTCGAAAAGGAAATTCCATAGTAAGGTGAAAACTGCGTTCCCCAGTTTATCAGGCCTCTGTCCTGTCTGCAGCTTTGTATAATATCTACACCTGTGACATACCGAACGTGGTGCCAGTATTAATTACACAATACACAGATGATACTGCTCTCTTGTATAGAGGGGCAACTAAAACCCACCTGAAGAATACTCTCCAGAAGGCCCTGGTCTTTTTCGAAGAGTGAGCTAATGTATTTCCGGATTAAAGTTGACAAAAGAGTTTTCTTGCACTTCCTCAAGCGTCGACCATCGACTTTTTTGAAATTTTCTACAAAGAGTCTGTCATTTCTATTCAAAATGAAGACAAATGCCCCGGTTTGATTTTTGACTAGAATCCAAAGTTGTTTAAAACTATTTTGAATGCCATTAATAATTCAAAAGCTTCACTTTCAAATCCATAGCCTTTGATAAACTTCAAATCAAAGTTAGCCCTCAAGACCAGGGTTATTTTTACAAAATGATAATTAAGCCATAGTTTACCTATGTACCTCCTGTATGGGTTACTGCCAATCCTCTCAGATCACGAAACTGCAAATCAACAAATATTGCCTTACGGCTTACGTCTCATCGTGAGACATTTACGACAAATTAGAAAATGCTGGGTGATTTGTATTATATATTTACTATTCAATTAACTAATATTATCTTCTTAAGAACCATGAGATTTATATATACATCAAAAGTTTTAATAACTGTGAAAATAAATGAGTTTTTTTCATAATTCATTTAGGTTTTGAAAATTCCGACAAACAAAACTTAAACATTTGAAAGTATCATTATCAACATAATCAATATGATGTTTGAATAACGATATATAATTAAAGTATAAGCCAAGATCTATGAAAATTTAAAAAAGTCCTATTTTACATTATAAATGCAAAAATGCGCAAGGTCTGCGCGAAGCTTGTGCTGAGTGTTAACGGAAGACCAGAAAAAAATGTATGTTTTACGTTGTCAAGAATTGTTGGATAACCGGAGATGTATCCCGAATGTTTGAGTACGATCAAGAATGTAAAAGGCTGGGCAGCAAGGGCACAAAAAATCATCTCCCCGCCCGAAGATAGCGCGCATCAAAATGATGCTTATTGCCTTTTTTGACATTCGAAAAATTATTCATTTTGAGTTTGTAACGCAGGCAGAAACTGTCAACTCAGCTTTTTACCTGCAGGTGCTCAAGAAATTGACATTAAGGACACAGTCAGGGTAAACCATGACCATGACCACAGCCACACGGCCTTCATTGATACCAATTTTCTGGCTTATAGCAACATCCCGGTGATCCCCCATTCCCGTCGATGAGTTTCGTAATGTTTTCCAGGTATGGCAGACATGTTTCTGCAAGTATATTGGTGATGGGCATAAAATTTTCCCAAAAAATTCCCATTATTTTTGTAATTAGGATTGAAATACCTATTTTGACTTAAATATAGAAAAAAACTTTCTTGATTTCACACTATTTATTTAAAAAGTGACTCGAGTTTCGATCAACAACTGATCATTTTTAAACTTAAAGCAATTTAAATACATTTCGGATTAGATTTTGCTTTTGTGATATCAACAAAGTGCGTTTTTACTTTAATTTAATATTCAAGAAGTACCACGAAGTAAACGCCTCAACCATTAATCAATTACAATATTCTTAGTGCTACTTGCTAAATACTTATTAAAATTATCTGCAATGAAAAGATATTCAGAGTTTAAATTATAAAATTAAATTATATTAATAGAGGGCCTAATATTGAAGCTTGTGGTTTAACTGATATCTTTTTCAGTATGAATCGGATCTAGAGATATTAAGGACTAATTATGACTCACATTAATTCAGTTAAGAAGCAATTAACAATTTAGCCGATTTACAAAAACAGAGTTTACTTATCTCACAGAGTAAGAAATTGCAACTTACTTCGTAAAACGATTTTGGTAAATCAATATCAAGCACTCAGTAGAGTTAAGTATTTTAGTATTATTATAAGTAACTATAAATAGATTTATTCTCTGTTAAAACTTGGTATTAAACTGACATATAAGAATTAATACGAATTTTATCAAGCGGAACTCAAAAAAGTTAAATATTTTACAGTTTGTAGTAGGATTTTGATTAAGGTAAGTTATTATTGCCAATAACAATTCCTTATTATGAAGGAAGGTTTTAATAAGTTTCAGCTAGCCAATCTGTTACAATAAAGGAAACATAAAATAAAACTATGTACATAACTGACATCATCGGGTTTAATGTTATTTGATTATGGTTATATACAGATTAAAAGAATTCACAAACGAACATTGACTATATCCTCAGGACAGTTTAGATTTTTATTATCATCTATCAGTTATTTTGGAGTTTATATATATGTTCAAAGCTGTTTTTACTTTGAGATACTTTAATTTTTAACTGATGATAAAAATTGTATTATAAAATGTATGCAAAATTTTAGTTAAAATTAAACAATTGTTAATTTTCTTTAAATTTCCATTTGTATTGGATCAAAGTATACATAATAGGTGGCAAAATGCGGCAAATATAGTATATGCAGTATTGAATTTTCTCTGGATCGTGTGACTTAATATCACGAGTTTCTTTTTATAGGGTTGTTTAAAGTTAAAGATCCATTCCAAAAAATCGGCCATTTTTGATACAGATTTTTAGTATTAAATATTTTAAAAAATGCAATTGTTGAGTGCTGCGATTACCTAGTAGGTAGCATATCTGCTCACGGGCGCCGAGATTGTGGGTGTGAATTCCAATCTAACAGTCAATTTTCCTAAGGAATGATCGTGTGGATGAGAATGAGTGACAGGTCTGTGTGGCGAATTTTGCATTTAGATTTACACTTTATACCAAAACTGCAACCAAAACTCGCTACGAGGGGACAACGAGTGAATCCTAAATGAGGAAATTTTGATTGATTTAAAGCCATCAAATCAAACATATGCTTAATATTAAAAAATAATAATAATCTATAACTTTCTTGCTGCTTGGGATTAACAATACCGCGACTTTGTTTTACCACTATAGTTTATAACTCTTATAGTCACTATAGTTTTGATTATAAGTTAGCCATTAACAAACTACAAGAAGAAGAAATTCTATTTTAATAATTTTAAGCCAATTTTGAAACACCCTTCATAATTAGAATGTGTTTATTTCAATTTGCTTTTAGTAGATGTTCTGTCTTTAAATTTACTTTGTATGACGGAAGAATTATTAACTAAACTTCTTTCTGATTTATTTTTAAATAGACGTCAGATAAACATTGGTTGCCCGCAATAATGGTAATGTTGCGTTAATAGTCAAATGTTTGGTGTTTATCTTTAGCTATTGGAAATAATGGGTCGATTGGAAGAACACTCAACTGAAATTGTGATCTTATAAATATATTGGATCGACAAATAAAAAAAATATTTAGGTTTTTAAGTAGTGGTGCTACTGTTTTTTTATACTTCCTCACAATCTCTAATAATAACCATAATAACTGAAGTGATGTATTTTATTATGGTAGTTATTGATAATAAATTTCATTCATATCGAATAAAACGTTCAATTGTTATAAACACGTGGTGTTCAAAATGTACATATAGTGTAAAACAAAAACTGTGAAGAAGTGATATATTTTTTTAAGTACTATTAAAAGAAATAAAATTTTTGGAACTTTGAAGACAAATTTCGGCTTAACCGTAAACTTCTGGATATAGATATATTGGGTTAAATCAATATATTTTGGCCCTAGAAATCGGTGGTCCAGCCATTTCCCCTCATTAATTGGACACCCTGTATATATATGGAATTAAAATTTGTATGAGAAAATTTCTCCAAGCATTACTGCACTGTTATCTTACAATAATTAAACAGAACATCTAATAGTTAAAACAACTACTTCTCGTACTAATGCACCGCCAGGCGTTGAAAGTCATAACTATTAGCTGCCGCCACATAACGTAAATCACATTAAGTACAATACGACGTATTTTGTGTTGTTATCGGTTTTTAGACACATCACGAAATTATTACGATGGGAAATCCCTGTTTCGCTGTATCACATCTCGTCAGCAGAGCTATATCCTTATTACGTTGGTCCTCCCAGGAGGAAGGTGACTGCAAATCGTTAAACGCAACATCTGATTTTTACATATTAAATGTTCGCTAACCAACAATAGAAAATGGAATATATAACGATTGATTTTAACATATTTAAGTCAAAATTGATATGCTTAAATGAAACATGATCCGAAAAATTATTCTTAACAACTAATAATTTTACTAACTATTCTCTAGCGTCGTGTTACTGTAGATGCAGTAAAAGCGATATGGCGCGATAATAATATCGCCACGAAAGCTCTGGATATTATAATATGGAATTGATTATATTATTGAAATATGAGGTACATCCTGGGTAGTAAATAAGTCACAATTTATTTATAATTAGCGTGTATCGGCCAAATATGAATGCATTGATACATTTCTAATCCAACTTCAGACACTAATTGAAAATATATTTACAATAAACACTCTAATAGTTCTTTGTGGAAATTTTAATATAAATTTCATGGTAAGCTCTTTACATTCAATTAGATTATTTAATATTCTAGAAACATTCAATATAAAATTAATGAATGTCCATCCTAAAAGAATTACAAATACAACTTCTACTTGTATTGACCATGTGTACTCGAATATTTCATCTAATGTAGTATGTACAATTGTCAATAATTAAATATCAGATCACGAAACAATATTATGCAGCCTAAATTTAAAATGTTTTAAAGCGTTCTTCTAATTACAAAATTAAAACATGGTATAATGATGAAAATATGTGTAAAATTATCAATAAATTCAATGAAAATGATTGGTTGGGTATGTATTGAGAAAATAATATTAATGGAAAATTTGATGTTTTTACAACATTTTCAACATTTGTTTCCCCAAATATAAATGCCATATGAATATTAATCAGAAAACATTGGTAAATTCTGAAGTTAAAATATCTAGCAACGAACTGTACAACTTCTATGAAATGAAAAAACAATTTCCTCAGCTTAAAACAGAATATCTTAAAAGAACAAAGATCTTTAACCAATTGACGCATAATACTAAAACGACATATTATCAGAACAAAATATTTACATCAGACAACATACATAAAAATATATGTGAATTTTCAAGAGCAAACAGATTTAATACCGATAATATAAAACTTGATTATAATAGAAATTTAATTACAAATTCTTTACAACTACCTAAAGTTTTCAACAATTTCTTTATTGAAGAACCTCTAAACCTCTAAACATTTATCAGCAAATAACCCAACTTATGCACCTCTAAAAACAGTTTCTCAAAGCATATATTTGAAACCATTTACAGAAATGGAAATATATCATATTTTAAAATATAAATTGAAAAATAACCGATCTCCTGGATTTAATGATATTCTTGATTAGGTAATTTAGGAGTCTACGCATTAATTACTAAAGCCATTAACGCACTTAATAAACTTCTCTTTAGAAACTGTGATAATTTAAAATTAAGTATTGAAATCCCAATATATAAAAAGAACGATCGGTTAAACATTTTTAATTATAGGCCAGTCTTCCTACTTTCAGTTTACATAAAATTTTTGAACTTTGTATTAGAACGTGTGCTTATATTTATTAAAAAGCATCAAATACTAAGAAATAGCCAGCATAAGTTTAAAAAAACTAAAGCTAAAACAAAACTATATTCTCAACAACCGCTAATGTATATGCTGGGGTCTCTCAAGGATCCATTTTGGGGCCAGTTTAATTCATAGTATATTTAAATGATATTATAAATATAACACATAGCGAATTATTTATTTACGCAGAAGGCACGAAAATAGTATTGATTGATATTTATCAAAATGCATTAGCTCATAAGTCCAATGAAGTTATACTTTTGGTTTTCAAACAATAAATTATTACTTTATATATAAAAACACACTACATTAGATTTAAAACAAAACAAGCCGATGTGAATTTACTCATAAATCTTGCAGTGAATAATATAAAAATTAGTCCAACTAATACTGTAAAATTTTTAGGTTTACACTTTGACAGTTGCTATGATTGGAAAGATCAGTGCATTAGAATTGTACAGAATTTAAACAAAATATCATATCAGATGAAATGTCTAAGAAACATTTTGAGTATATAACAACTAATGCAAGTATATTATTCGAATGTTCACTCGCGTCTGGTATACGGTATATGTTTTGGGGCATTTCAGCCTATTGGCATTCTATATTTACTACCCAGAAAAATGTCAAGAATTTCACGGACCATATTTACGTGAATATAACATTTTACCTTCTTCTTGCTAAATTATATATGAACTCATTTTGTACACTTATAATAATAAGCAATTGTTCCTAAAAATTGAAGAGTTACATAATTATAACACACGTTATAAGGATGGTTCCTGTCTACAAATTCGCCACTTAAATATTAAAAAGTATACACCTAATATACCTGGACCAAAGTTGTTCAATAAATTGCCAGATGATATCAAATCGACTACGACTGGGGCTTATAAGAACAATTTATTTTCTTTTGGCTTTGTTAATTTTTGCCACTTCCGATACTGTAATACTGTCATACAGTTGTGGAATAAATATTGTTATTATTATTATTATTATTATTCTAAGATTTGTGGTTGGGGCTGTTTTAAATTAGGAATACAAATGTAAGCAAACATTTAGATAGCTTCTTATATCTGCTCTGTATGATCTTTCCTGGTTTTAATTAATTCCATTGCAAACTTCTGTCCATTTGCTACGTTTATATTTTAAGATCAGTTTATTGATGTCTGTCCGCACTTATCAGGTTTGGAAAAAAAAATTAGTCAACTCTTCACGTACTAAAATATTGAAATAGAAATAACAATATGGCCTCCTGGTCAACCGAGTTGATAAGTGCGGACATCTACTTCCTTCATAGCGCAATCCGCTCAAAAATTAAAACAAAATCAAATATAATCCACAAGACAGCATAATAATTAAGTCGCTCAACTTTTTTGAATTTTGTTTTTATTATTTTTTATCTCACATAACTATTGATAATGAACACTTTGTGTTCGAAATGTAGGTAGACATAGTGTATAATAAAAACAGTGAAGAAAAGCATATTTTTAACTACTAGTAGTTATTAAATAATAATTATATGAATACATTTAAAAGACTTTTTATTTTCCGAACACTTTTTGAAGATGGCACATATAATTACGCCGAAACATCGTAAAAGCGGTCCTTATTTGTCATTTAAAATCTAAATGAGTTATTAAATCAGAATATTCTAAAATCCAAGTATTTAAAATGTGCATTAAAATATCATTCATTTAACATCCGACTAATGGACCCATAAAGTGTTAATTAAAGAAAGAGATTTATAACTCCTTCCTTTGGAGCGAGCGGAACGGTAGTCGGCTGGAATTTATTTATTTATTCGAATGATATACGAGCACTGATGATGTCCAGCCTTTCCGGTCGGAGACAAGGAACCGCCGACCCGGAAAAATGCGTTTGAATTATGCCCGATCCGACGCGGCCCGCCTGATTTATGATCATTACGAATTTTATATCTCACCGATTGAGTGTGCCGACGACTCTCCTATCTCATACCCAGTGGCGTTGCCAACAATAAAATATAATATATTGATAATGTGGTGTATAAAAGAATACGCGTAATGAAGTAAAAAATGGTAATAAATATACTTTCATCGTATTGTAGACTAACAAGTATCCATTAGCATATGAAATAAAGTGCTTTGAAGTGAGTGGACATGATTGCGTTAATTTATTATAGTGTATTTATCGGTGAATGCACGTAATAAATCAGTGTTGATCAATTCAGCTTATTTGGATTCGCTGAATAAATAAATACGTTAGCCATTTCTCTCATAGAGGAAGGAAGAATTACGATGCAAATATCACAAATAAATATAATGGCACTAAACCAGTGCCAAATGCAGTAAAGTGCACTTCGTGCTTGCAAGAACTGTTGACATTGTTGTGGAAATGTAACTAATTTGATTTATTTTATATTGATTTAAAATATACAATGAATTACAATTTGAAATATCTAATTTTGAAATTTATTTTAAATATGACATTAATGAACTTCTTTAGTGTATTAATTCCGATATAAAAATAGGAAGGATACTTCACCTAACGCATGCATTAAATTAAAATGATTAACTTCTCAACTCTAATATAAGTTACATGGTGGTGCCTCAAGGTACTTAAATTGGTTCAATTAATTATTTAATAATAATTACTAGTAGTTAAAAATATCCCTTTCTTCACTGTTTTTATTATACACTATATGTACATTTCGAATACAAAGTGTTCATTTATTACGTTACACCGCGAGCCAATGATTAGCCCTAGAGCAGTAACGTTGGAGCTCGCTTTACAAAGGACAAAATTTTGCTTAAAGGAAAAAAAAAAAAATTGAAAACAAAAGAGCAAATACAAAAGAAAATAATCACGTTCACTCGAATTCGTTATAGCAACCAGTATCCTCCCCTAAAGTAGGCTTACCCCGCTGTCAGCCGATAGAGTGGCTGGGTTCAAAGTTGTAAAGGAGCGCCACGAGCTTAAAATTAAAGTCTACCCTCAGGAAGGTTGGGAGGTAAAAGCTCGAAACCTATGTTGTTAAATAAAACGAATGAGTAACCAAAGAAATAAGATATTTAATTCCACACGCAGTGAATTATATTCTAATACAAGAACAACAAAACAAAATAAGATATTCAATTAATAATAGTAATTCAAAATAATCAATAAGGTACTATAATAGTAATTCAAAATATAAATAATGTCAAGATGAATGAACAAAGAAACTAATTCGATGGTAATAGTTCACAATACAATCTTATACATAACAATAAATTCAATAGTAGTAATTCAAAATACATAATATGGCAATCAATAAGTTCAATAGTAATAATTCAAAATAGTAATAATTCAAAATCTAATTATCACCCCTTAGACGAACATAAACCCTACGGCCTGAGTACAAAATTTACACCGAATATTGACGTCAGTTATATCATACAAATAACGTAAGATTACTTAGGTAAAAAGGAATAAATACTGAATCCCTTAAACTCACCACCCTGATATGAGAGGGGGTTGCAATATACACTGGCTAAGTAAGGTATGAACGTACTCACCGAATATCCGTTGACCTGCTGCAAGCGCTTACTGCAGATCCCACGTCGTTAACCTACAACAAAATTTACACAACGCGAGAACTGAGCCGGTGTAATTACTGATAAACTGGTGACTTTAAGTTAACACGTTATGTAATATAAGGTAACTATATAATATGCAAACTAAAAGATCAACACGGTAATGAGATGTAATGATCAACTACGAACGTATAACTGACTCAATCTCAACTTGAATAACATAACATGAACATAAAACTGATTAACGTAACTAAATTGAAACTGAGTGTCAAACTAAACTGAATGTTAATAATATATATATGCTTAACTGCACTGAATAGCATAATCTGAACATGAATGACATATGTTTAAACTGAAACTGAGTAACGTAGACTAAACATAAATGATGTACGTTTTTAACTGAACTGAAAACGTAAACTGAGCATAAATGATATACGTTTAACTAAACTGAGAGACATAAACTAAATGTAAACGTTATACTTTAAACTGCAACGGGATAACATGAACAAATACAGTCCCCGGAATAGAAGAGCAGCAGTGCGCTAACGCCTTCTTCCGCCGTGTCTGTCAATCTCTCCGATCAGCTGAGCGAACACCACGATGATATGGTCCACAGGCTACGATTACGTCTGCACCCCTGGCGGAATGACGTTTCGCAGTGGACTAAGGCCAACTGAAGGACGGGCTCCGTAATCAACACGGGTATCCAATTGGACTGAAGAATGAAGAAACGAAGGAAGAAAAGAAGCCAGGTGGAAAACCTTCCTCTCCCGGCTCCTTTTAGGTTAAGTCTGCACGTGGAAGTAAATCCGTCGAAGACGATGGAAATCTCGCAGCACCCAAATTCAATGCCAAAAACAACGCACCACGCTGGAGAATTCCAGTACACGGGTTCAATATAATAGGCCACTACTTCGGCTAATTATTTCATTACAAACTGAAACTATATGAACACGTGCGTTCCACTGCATAGAACAACAATAAGAATAAAAGGAAGCGGAAATGAGAACCTAATACGGTTTAATAGTGCCCTCTGTCAGAGAGAACAATTATAAATATGTAAATGAGGTTGCCGATATTACGCATCCTTAATCGAATTAAATCAATGCGCCGAAAAGTAACACCACTAAGAGATAAGACGGAGAATAAAAGGCAGTGCAGTTTCGCACCGTAACACATTATCAATAGTTGATAATTATTTCAAACAGAAATAATTTCTTAGTATTTATTAAAGATGTCATGGTTGTTTTGGTATTTGGGGAAACTTTTTAACTTAAACTTATTGTATCTCTAGTAATGTATGTTATACAAGCATAAAAGAAAAATACATATTTATGAATATTGCGCGCACGCCACTGCATATACTTATCTGAAGAAAAATCACTTGAGGCCTTATTTATCGCCGGGAGACTAATTAAAAAGTCGGGTCTGTTCAGCACCCGGCATTTTTGAAAACTCTCTCCTTGACTTTTCCCAAGCGCGCTAATTAGCGCGATCGAATTATAAGGCGATTTCGAATTAATCAAATACCTGCAGCGAAAGACAATTGCACAGATGCAGGTCCATCAATTATAAAAATGAATCGCAATTGTTGGCCAAATAATTAGCTTTACAGGAAAGAACAGTGGTGCTGCTCCAATTAGGATGACGATTTATTACACCAAATATCGTTAATTAAAAACATGATTATAAATATGTACACGAATATTATATATTTTTAAATTTTTATATTTAATATATATTTTATGATCTAAATTAATATTTATAATTGTCAAACAACATTGATTTAATGTTGCCATAAGTTTTTCATAATACAACAGATATATTCACATAATGCAATGCATCTGATATAACAATGTATTGTCACTTTGTGTTATACAAACAAAGTTACAAAGTGTTTTATTTATACTCAAACGTGTATAACGAAGTAGAAGCCGCAAAATATAATAATATTATCAATGTATTGTCAGTTAAAATCCGATTAGTTAGTTTTTTCCAATATATTTTTCCTTTAAACAATTGATAAATCAACTAGATTTAGTTATTATGCCAAGAGAATCTAAAATAAATTTTGCTAGTAGCGCTATTATTCATTGATTCCAGTAGTCTATAGATTCGTCTCTGCGGGTAGATTTTTTCGACCAGAAATTTGAGTTTTATTTCACTTATTATCGTATTAGTTATCCTCCATTGTATAATGTTGAGATACTAAATTAAGGCCGTTTGAACTGATATACGTTATGCATTAGAAATGGTGCCCTTGTTCAGCACCATTGTAGAGTCGAGTTCACCTATTTGCTTGCTGAATGCTAATTAAGATATAGTTGGTGTTCTATCGCAGTTTCTCCAGATAATTATGCGGAAATCCTGTATAAACCTTTTCGCCTGCCGCAAGTTAGGCGTGCTCCTCAGGTGGGCACTTTTGGCAGTATTTTCCTATTGCTGGATCATCCCCTTAATGCGATCTTTTGTTATTCCCCTAGACGGTTCTGGTCCAACAAATGGAATCTTTGGTCCCGGTGTGATTTGGAACCCAGAGCTATTTAACATTGTTTTTCGTTGCCAGCTGCTTTAAGGATAGGTCTGGATTATTCTTAAGTCGTCTAATGCAGCTCCCCTTATCACGTGCAGGTGCAGAGGTAAGAGGTTTAGCATGCCCTCCATTGCTCCAGAAAGGCACGTGCTCATAGTCCCTGTAATACCCAGACAAGCCAGCCGTTGAACCCTGCTGATCTTTTTTTTCAGTTGTGATCTCCGTTGTCTTTGTCAACCAGACCACCGAACCATAGGTTTTATCACTATCATGAATAGCCAATATATAATCTTGAGATGTAAACTCCAACTTCTGCCGTACTGCTTAGGGGGTGGTATTATTTACATGAGTTTTAAGCTTCTGATCAAAAGTGAGGCCGAGATATTTAACTGGGTTAGAAAACCCAATGAGTGTCCCATTAATTATTGATGCCTGAAGGCTCAACTTTCTTCACTTATAAATGGAACCTGGTTGTAGTATAAAAATAACTTTAATTTCTTCCCTCACTGCTGATAGAAAACATCAAAGGGCTCATAGGATGCTAATTAGTACCCAATAGCTCGGTGACGCTACTCCTTTCAAAGAGGGCTTGGACGACCGGATCCCTTAAATACTTGCCATCGTTTTCCGTGAGATTCACCTAGAAAAGATCCATGATCCAGATTAAGGATTGGTTATAATCGGTGTAAATCCGACCCTACTTCACTATAAGGTGTGTAATTCGATTATGTATGTGTTGTTTGTAAGACAACCTAGTTGTACGACCCGAAGTTAAAAACGTGTATGTGGGTGTTAATAAAACCAAGTATCTCGTGCGACTTCTAAATTAATACTATTTACAAAAATATACATCAATTATACAGGAAAACTATGTCTCCACCCTTAAAGAGGAGGGAAACAGTACAGCGGTCACCCGAAAAAGTACATCTGGCAGCGATGTATAATTTTGGAATTTCATGGTTATCACCAAGTGTCTATTTTCTCAGAACTAACACTCCATGGGGCGGGTACTGGACCTCAATTCCGGGAAGATACAACACTTGTAATATTTCGGCACAAAGGCAATAAATTTAATATTTGATTTTATTGCCAAACCCGAACATGCCGCCGCCTCTTGCAGGACTGCAGTCTTTCGGATCTATTGGACTGGTAGGATAGCTATACGTGCCACCGCTCGCTTGTACACTCCGGATGAATTCTTGATAGTTACTACTCTTGGGATTCCATCTGTACCTGGATGAAGTGTCGTTATGCGTCCCACCATCCATTGCATAGGAGGGATATTATCCTCTTGAATCATTGCTAAATCTCCAATTTTGGGCAGCGCATCTTGAGGGGCCTTGACTTTCCATTTAGGCCGTTGTTGGCCACTAAGCAAATATTCCTTTGTCCAACGATTCCAAAAATGTTGCCTAACCAGGGGTTATGTAGGTAGTGTCGTTAGGATCATTGGACATAGGTGTTAAAGGGCGCGAATTTAAAATAGCCTCGATTTGAACTAAACGTGGTACTTTTACATTTTTTACCCCCTGACTCCCACAGTCCAAGACCATCTGGGGCAAATGTATTAATCAATTTATGTTTATTTTCTTCGATATTTGTCAGTCTAGTCAGCTCCTCTAGTTCGTTAGAGGCCCCTATAAAGTTTGTGGCGTTGTCTGAATATATATGACATACCTTGCCACGACGAGCAATGAATCGGCGAAGGGCAGCAATAAAGGCTTCGGTCGTTAGGTTGCTGACTAATTCCAAATGTACTGCCTTAGTAACAAAACATATAAACAAGGCAGCATAAGCCTTACATATCTTCGGTGTGATGCCTTCCTTTATCAAAAAAGGGCCATAAAAATCGACACCGACACTATAAAATGGTTTCTCTATTGTGACACGAGCCTTTGGAAACTCACCCATATATGGGTGATTAATGACTGGTTTTGACTTAAAACATACAACGCATTTTCTTATGATCCTCTTTATAGAATTTTTTGCGGAAATAGGCCAATATTTTAATCTAACCGCCGCGAGCGTTGTACTTACGCCAGAATGTAGGTTCGTAATGTGATTGTCTCTTATTAAATTAATATTAAATCAGTGAATGAATGAGTACCGGGTAGAATAATGGGGTGTTTTTGATTAAACGCTAAATTCGATTTTTTTAATCTACCACCGACCCTAATTACCTTATTAAGTTTATCAAAAAATGGAGATAATTGTAATAATTTACTATTTTTATGGATTTCCCTTTCTTGTTCCAGCTGTTAGTATTCAATAGGAAAACACTCTCTTTGAATAATTTTAATTAGTGCAAATGTTTTTTATTTTTTTTATTTCTAAACTAACAATTGGCCCGACCTGTCGGTTGTGGCGTCCTACCTTACAATTAAATAACTTTATTTGTAAAAAGACATAATTCAATGTATTACAATTGTCAATAAATACAAACTACATATTATTACGAACTAAAAGGAAACAAAAAAAAAATATATATATATAAAAGATCATACAATTATCAAATCACGATTGGGGCCCGTTGAGTGGATCTTGGAGAAAATCGTTAATAGTATAGTATGCTTTTTTTTTTGCATTAGCTCTTTGAGTGCCTTTTTAAATTGTCTATGTTTCGTAATTGTTTTAATGCTATCGGGTAGGTTATTATAAAGTGTGAGACACTTATAGTAGGGGCTGCTCTTATATAAAGATGTGCGATGCAGTGGCACCGATATATTATCTAGTTTTCGGGTAATAGAGCAACTGTTATAAACTCTATTGGTTACAAACTTATTTTTATGTTGATGTACATATAAACAACAGTTATATATATATAAAGAGTAAAATGTTAGTACTCGTAGTTTGACAAAGAGACTTTGACAGCTTTGAGTATAACTTGAAAAAGTTATTCTCCTAATTATTTGTTTTTGTAACCTAAACAGGCGTAATGCGTCGCTAGATGCACCCCATATTATGATGCCATACTGTAAGTGGCTGCACGCGTGGGCATGGTAGAATTTAAGAAGCGCCTGCTGACTGACTGCAGCCCTCATTGACAGTACCGCGAAACTTGCTGACCGAAGTTTGCCACTAACTTTATCAATATGTTCATTCCAGCTTAGTGTTGGAGTTATAATAACTCCCAGAAAATTTTCATGTTTTATTTGCTTAATTTCAATATCATTGGAGATTAGGTTGGGTGCGTTATCTTGCATACGATTTCGTGTATGCCTAAATTGCATGAAACCCGACTTATCCGAATTTAATATTAGATTATTTTTTGAGCACCAGGTATAGAAAGTATTTATCGCTTGGCAGGCATTTTTATATGTATTATTAACTGTAGCCTCAGTGACCAGTAATGATGTGTCATCGGCATATTTACACACATAAGTATTTGGAATATGCGAGAAAGATGTGTCGAGGTCATTCATAAATATTATGAATAAAAATGGAGCCAAGATCGAGCCTTGCGGTGTGCCTTGTTTTGTCATCTCTTTTTTTTTTGAAGAATACTGGTAATTAACAATATTGTCTAAATTAGATCGAATTATAACACTTTGTGATCGTTGTTGTAGAAACGATTTTATTAGATTATATGCGTTACCTGAAATACAGCCGTTAAGGAATCGAAAAGTGAGTCGACAGTTGACCTATTTTTGAGGAAACCCGATTGAGTGTTAAGAATAAGGTTATATTTGTTAAAATATGATACTAATCGTGTAAAAATGGCTTTTTCATATATTTTAGCAAAGTAAGAAAGTAGTGAAATAGGCCTATAATTCTTTATGTTGCAGTTATCTTTCTTTTTGTAGACAGGGCATATATGCGCGAATTTAAGCCAGCTCGGGAAAATACCTTGTGCAAATGATTCATTAATTAAATAGGTAATTGGTTTAGTTATTACAGTAGCGATATCTTTGATAATAAAACCTGGAATTTGATCTTGACCGGGAGATTTATTTGGAGGTAGATCGTTAATAATATTCAATATTTCAAGCTCATTAACTGGATGGAGAAAGAATGAAGCATGAGTGTATCTATTTGCAACTGGCATTCCAGGCGTAGCTGAATGTATTGTTTCTGATCCCTTAAAATACTCACTAAAGAGATTACATAACATTTGGGGATCGTTTACAGCTTCATTGTTATGATTTAAAGTAATCGGTTTTGAAGGTCTCTTATTATTTGAATGGGTGTTTATGATATTTTACATTGTCTTATTCGTATTGGGAGAATTGATTATTAGTGATGTAAAATAATTTTTCTTGGTTTGCTCTATTAGTTTCTGGTGAGTTTTTTTCGCCAATTTGTAATTTTCGTTCGATTTGTTGGTATTTAATAATTTATTAGCCCAATGAAGTTCTTTTAATTTTTTTGCACTGGAGATAATTTCCCGATTCACCCATGTTTTATTAGTATTCTTAATGTTTGTTTTGCGGAGTGGAAAAGCGATATTAAATTCAGATAAGATAATATTTATAAATCGAGTGAACTTTTCATCAGCATTAGCGTAACTGGACTCATATATGGGCATAAAGTTTATGGCGGATATTTTTTCACAGAATTAAGTCTAGAGGCGGGTGTAAATGTGCGTTTTAGAATATATTTGACACTATTATCTCCGTTAATGGAATCTTTATTTATTGACATCAATAGGGCACAGTGATCGGAGAAACCGCATTCAATAGTATTGGATTGTGCTTCGATATTGGTAAATATATTGTCAATAAGGGTTGCAGTTGTGTCAGTGATGCGCGTGGGCGTGTTATTTGTTACAGTCAGATTATATGACATTAATGTGTCTATTAGCATAGTTGATTCTCTATAGATACAGCACTATATTCAAATATTTTTTCAATTATTTGACCGTCACACGCGACGTTTTCTGCGACGATATCATTGTCATTTTTAATAAAAATCGCAGTCCCGCCGCCACGTGAATCCTTTCTGCAAGAGTATAACCATTAATAGCAAAGAAATTGATTTCGTCTATAGTGAACCAGTGTTCGACCACACAGAAAATATCGCAATCAGTAGATTTTAGAAATATACAAATTAGATCAATTTTATTGCGCGCACTCTTAGATCTTTTTGTAGCCGGGCTTTCGCGTGTGGGTACGAGCGGCACGAAAAAATGATGTTTGGATCCCCTCGGGCCAATTAGTTTTATTCAAGAGGGCATCCTTCATATTGGTTGGTGCGATAATTTTAAACGTATTGTAGCTATCTTGGTTGTGGTTGTCTTTGTGGTTGCGCTCTGTTACTGATATGTTCTGAGTGCCGAAAGTATTTTTTATATATGCTTCCATGTCGGGTTGTTTGAATTCATTGCGGAATTTCCCAGCATAAATTGTAACAGTTGATGGTGGGCGCTTCTTGTAGACAACATCAGTTTTCGTGAGGCAACTAAGCCGATGCTCGTCTAATACCAGCGGATGGATGATGATTGAGTTGGGTGCCGGAGTGGTTGCGGGTCCGTGCAGTGTGTTATTCTGTTGATGCGAAATTGTTGAATGAGCCTCGCGTATTGGAAGGGGGGCGATTTCGATTGGAGGAGGAGAAGAACTGCATAGTTTATTTGAGACTTGTTCATCTTTATTGATTGATCTATGATATGTAGAATTAGAATTTGAATTAAAATTAAAATTGAGCGGCCCCTGATGACTGGAAGCCGAGACTGGTGTATGATTGTTGTTTTCATTATTTTTATTAAGGATAGAGATCTGCTGAGAAGTTGTGTTTTTAGCTGGTGTATTAGTTGTCACAGTAAAACTAGGAGTATGGCTTGTTAAATAACTTATTTTGTCCTTTAACAGAGTTATTTTTTCCTTTAGATGGTGAATAATTTCATCCTTATGTTCAGTGCACTGTGTTAGATATTTGATTTCCATTTCATACATCAACTTATCTGCATTTGTAGAGGCGGTTTCTTCTTTGGGCTGGCTCTCACTCACCCCATGGTCCCTAATTGTATTATTAAGGAATTCCAGTGATGTAGTATGTTCAGCCTGTGGTTCTTCCTCATCATCCTCCGAGTCACTGGTGCATGATGTTTTGTGGCAACGGCGAATCATTGGATGTATTCCGTGTATGCAAGTACATTTTGGGGTTATATCCGTGCAACATATAATGTGGCCAGAATCGTCTACTAGAACATTGTTTTTTTCTAACAAACATTTGGGGTGATAGTCAGCAGAGCACTTAACACAACTCACGAACTTTTTCACTTTCTTGGTGCACAATACACATGTAGATTTATCCGTCGGATTACTGTCGGCGGCCATCGTATTCGTATTTAATAATTATTTACGAATCAAAAAATGTATGCAGTGACTGTAGTTAGTTTTCCAAGATTTGAAAATTTATTATATTGATCGAATTTGTACGTTTTGGAGGGTTTCGTTGCGACAATATTACACTGCTTGCGAATTTCGGTCAATTCGGCGCTTGGGCAAAAGTTTGAATATAGGTCAAGAGTACGCTAGGATAATGCTTAACTTATTAGACTTCGTTAAGAATATGATAAGTATACGCCAATTAGTATATCCAAAATTTGAAACAAGAAGTGTCACGGAGTCTCCTCTCTTTATATTTTATATAAACATACCATGTGTAATTTTACATATTATTTTCAAAACTGCACAAGTTTTAAGTTGAAATTTGTAATTTAAGCTTTTTCTCTTGCGTTTGGTAACGGGTCTTTTACTGGAACTAGATTTTTATTCCATGCTTTTTTTAATTTTGCAGGAGTATCAATTATTTTATTAATATTGTGTAGTTTACATTTTTTGAAAAATTCTTAGTAAACATTAGTTAAAATTTTTAGAGATTCCGTTGTTTTGGTATCTTGAAATCGATTTTGTCATTTTAAAAATTTTATTGTTTTTGAAGATATGTATTCATACTTCTGAAAAGCTAAAATATTTTTGAGACTTTTAACAATTTGTAAATTATTTTCATTAATTTTTTAACTGTATTTTCGTAGTCTCAAAAATTTTGTATAGTTTGGTAAAAATTATGTTTAGATATATAATTTTTTGTATTAATACCTTAAACTTATTTTTCTCGTTTAAACTATCGTTGCAATATTTATTAGTATATTATAATAATTTCAGCTGTTTTATGTAATAATTTTCATTTTTTGATACATTAGGAGGGTTTATATTGAGATTTGTTAAATTTAAAAAGAAGTATTTAAATTATTACTTACATCTATAGGCAATGAATAGTTTATATATAAAATTCAGGAGTATATTTTGTTGTTATTAATTATTTCATGATCTTTTTCAGAAAATTTCAATTTTAAAGTTGACCTGATATTGAGGTTAATATATTTTGAAAAATCCTAAGCAAACATTGAAATTTTGATAAATTCCATAGATTTCATATCTTGTATCTCATTTAAACATTTTAAAAATAATACTTTTGATAAACTAAATATTTTTATCCTTGTAACTGTTTGTCAACCGTTTCATTAATTTAGATGGTTTTAGTAGGTACAGATTATAAACTTACAGCCGAGTTTGATAATATTTATGTTTTATAATATAATTCATTTGTTTTTTTTTCAGTATTATACGAGGGTGGAGCAAATATATAACTGGAATTCTTTATTTCTCGGCCGCTTAGTGAAGTTTCATGCGAGTTCCGCTGAATGTGTTGGAGGTAATTGTTAAGGGGTGGGGAGGACGTCGATTTGGTTCACTAAATATAGAAATTTGTTGTTGAGTTGCGTAATGATATGATTAAAACTTGTTAAAACACTTAACACTTTCTTCACAATTAATTTTTAATTCGCTAGATGTACATTTCGGGTAGTGTGCACCCATTATCAATAGCTTATAACTGTTATAGTGTTTTAATCAAGTTTTTGGTTTACTAAAGCTTATTGTAGCATCATATCTGAGCACAAGTACGTACGTCTGTTGAGCAACGGATCATCATTAAATTTTTGGCATGGGAAGGCGTAAAACCTTTCGAAATTTTTCGCTGACTGACTGCGCAGTTCGCTGATAATACGCTTTCGTAAACTGAAGTCTACGAATTGCATAAAAAAAATTTAAGTGGCCGCACAAGGGTAGTAAACATCATGCACGCCAACCGCGAACAAGCATTATGAACATTCGTGCATACTGTTTGTTTCTTCATGAGTGACGTACAGTCAATGCTAAATATTATTGCAAGCATGTTGATCAAACCAAACTGGTTCATCGACAGAAAAGACAATGCATGCCCATCCGAAGTGTGATTCTCCTTCATGACAATGCTCGGCTACACACAACTGTTTTCGCTCAAGAAAAATAAAAGAAAATTAATTGGGAAATATTGGGATATACTCCCTATAGCCCCAACTTCTGCTCGTGTGATATATTGGGTTTACTTAAAGAGGAATTTGGAGGACGCCGTTTTCACAGTGAAGTTGTTAAATCGTTTCACAATCGTTTCTGAGAAATTGCCTGAAGACACTACCGACTTCTAAAATGGCATAAAGAAACTTCCTCTTTGTCATGAAAAATGTGTACATAAAAGTGAAGACTATGTAGAAAAATGAATTAATTTTTTACAATATATACATACATTTTTTAACTAAATTACGCTTTATATTTGATTCACACTCATATCAACATTTCAGCAAGATTAAGTAGCATATTTTATTAATTTCGGTTATTTTTTTGACATTGTACTGTTAAAAATAATAAAAAAAAATTATTAGAGTGACGAGGGCGATCCTTTAAAGTAACAAACTCATTTACACACACACAAATCACATGGCAGAAGGACCACGCGGTTGATAGCCTACTACTACTACTACTACTTATAATATTATTACTATTATATGTATAGAAAATTAATAGTTAGGACACAAGTATATGTACTAGGTGAATGACAAATTTATTAGTATAGGTTAGAAGTACGCTAGGACAATGAATAATTTATTAGTGTTGGTCGAGAGTACCGTATGGCAAATAATAATTTATTGGGATAGGTCAGGAGTACGCTAGATAAGTAGATGATAATTTATTTGCTTTGGCCAAGAAAACGCTAGGGTAAAGAATAATTTTGATAGCTCTAGAGTACGACAAAACAATGAATAATGCAATAGCCTGGGTCAAGAATACGCTTGAGCAATGAACAAGTTATTGGGCTAGGTGAAAAGTACGCTAGGGTAATGAATAATTTATTGATTCAGGTCATTGTTAATTTATTAGCTTAGGTCAAAAGTACGGTAGGGTAATGTTAGAACAACGAATAATTTATTGGCTTTAGACAAAAGGATACATAAAAATGTATTGCGATAGATTAAGAGTGCTTTAAGACAATGAAAAAAGATACGAAGAAGGTAAAATGTATTCTAGCGCAGTAAAATAATTATTGAGGTATGCAAAGAGTACGCTAGTTTAATAAAAATATATTGTGATAGGCCACAAATAACGTGAAATAATGAATAATATCTTGGAATATGTTTTAAAGCTGTATATATTTTATTAATAGGCGATATGATAGTAGCTAACTGTACACCTCATAATATAGCTTAACACTAAATTGGTTGCTTGAGTTACGTGAAGATCAAATTAATTTATTTATTTGTCAAATAGCTTAACACTGTTTCTATTATATTAAAAATTATATGGAATTAGAAGCACAAAGGGTTCTCGGAAAAGAATAGTGTTTATCTCGAGATAAATTGAAAGTATTTATAGTTTTTTTTTTTTATAAATTCGTAGTGCATATGAAAACAATATTAATGCATCATTTTCATGGAATTAAAAATAAAAATGCTTAAGTATCAAGAGTATGGAACGCATTCATGAATAACAGTTAAATCTGTTACAAGCCACCCTCAAACCTATTAGAGGATAACCAGTTTTTCCCGACGAAAGCTGCAGGTTTTCCTATTTGGCATGTATTTCAATTCCGTAGTTAGGAAAATATTAAATTAGATCATTATCAATTTAATTAACTGAATTTGCCGTTTTAAAGCTGCGGCGGAACCGTTACTACCTATAATTTTTTTTACAAAATCTTTAATGGCAACACAGCTTTTGCATGACTGTGCTCTAATAAGCTACAAAAGCAAACAAAAAATACTTTTTCCAAGTTCAAAACATAAATCTCTATCAGTGACCAAAAAAGAAAGTTAGTATGAAATTATAAATCCGGTAGATTAAACATTCAAGTTTATAACTTTATTAACTTGAGTGTTAAATAATTTAATTATTTTATATTTAATTAAATCACAGGTAGATTTATATTTTATACTAAAAATGTAATTTAGCCACCATATACATACGAGTTTAATTCTGGAACTTAGAAATCTCTGGTTCAGCCATTTCCTCACATTAACGGGATACCCTGTACAATTATTATTTATTTAATCATATCTTCTTTATTAAAGATATTATGATTTTAACCGTGCGTTAAATACGAATACGTTTTAAAGTCGACAATCTACTTTTAAAGAACGTTTATCGGAGAAGGGAACAATTCCAAAAAAGCGATAATATTAGAGTACGTCAGCGAGGTAAAAAACTGCCAACGAATGCGCACTTATTTTGAGCACGTTTTTTCCCTTCTGCAAATTACACGAATGTATATCAGAGATGATACATTCAGTAACAAATTTGTCACCGGGTTATGTGCGTGTGCAAGTTTTTCTAATTGTTCGCGGAAATTTGGATTACCTTTCAGCGTTAAACTATCAAATGAAAACTTGTAATTTCGCAGTGAGTGCTAGTGACTTTCACAGTAAAAAAACTGCTGGTGATTCTGAACTAAAGACATCGATGCCGAAGGAAAAATTATTGTAAGTATCGACTATAATAAAATATGAAGTTTTTAGATTAATTATCATTAATTTTATGATTGAATTTCTGGATTCTTGTATATATGGTCATGGAATTGTATTTTTAAAATTTATTTGTGTATAGTGTATAATTAAAAGTTTTCTATTCCTTAATTGTGGTAGCATAATAGCAATATTATAACGGTAGATTTATTCTAACTGGGTTAATTATGTTTTTTCAACAGTTTTAGTCTAAAAGCGTCGAGCCTGAAATAATTTTTAACCTATGATGATGAATTGTGACATTAAATATTAACTTCAAACAATTACTTTAATTAACTTCTTTAATATTCCTACGAAGAATGCCAACCATTTTCTCTATGGCTCGTCGGTTATGCGACCATATAAATAGTTTTAAAGTTGTGTTGTACTCAAGTGGGTATATGCTGTGCCCGTGTGATATGATATAGTTTTAATTCTACCACTATGTGGATTCACTGAATTCAGCAGGATTCAGGTACGTCAGGATAATACAGTAGGTAGTAAAATTTTTAAGACGTCAACCTACGATAGCTTTTTTTACTACTTATATATTTTATCTTCATCTTAATTCATGGTGTTCATTCCCAGCTGCGCATACATTAGTGAGACGTTTTTCTATAATACAAAATCGCAAATGGCGTTCGAATTTTTGGCATAAATTCATTACAATAAATCCTAGCTCTCTTCCCAAATTAACCTTCTGTTAAAATGTTTATGGATTTTTAAGAACTTTAGGTAGGAATTAATGATGGGTTAATCTTATGGGTAAGATAATGTTGCTGGCGAAACTTTTATGTAAATCAAAAGTTGGCGTATCCTTCAAGTGTAAACAAGAGACTTGTGTAATTAATTAAATTATCACAATTTTTACAAGATTAAAAATACATTTTTTATTATGAGTTTTTTTCGGTACTATCAATATATTTTTAACTATAGTCTGTCCGTTGGATCTTTATAAAGTTATACATGCTGGCCACATAATTTTGTTATGGTACCAGATAAACACCATTAAATTTTATGTTTTATTACACTGTTTCTTATATTTATATTAGTTTATGTTGTCATTTATTATTATAACTATGCTTTTTTATGTTTTCTATGAATAGATCTTTGTAGATTTAGTTATTTTTTAGATACTTCTGAATTTTATTTGCATATTACTATTAGTAATATCGAGCCTTTATACGAACTGTTCTTTTTTTCTTCTATGTTTGCATTTCATTCTGCCGTTGTACGTGTTATCTCAATAGGTATACAATATAAGGATAATATGCGGAAAAAAGATTTTTGAAGAATTTTTCTGATAGGAATCGAAGACGTTCTTGGATGGGAATAACTTAGGTAGTACATAGAGAAGCCGGTTAGGAGGATTATGTAAGGGATTCAAAGGATGCCGGAGTTTTGATTGGGTACGAAGGGATGCTTGCTCGCTATCTTCAATATTGCGGGAGATTTTTTTGCTGGGATTGGAAAAAAGGGCACAACTATAGTCCAGTAATTGCGGGAGGTTGGATTGTCGGGATTTGGATTATTCAGGGATTCAGATTATCTTATAAATTTTAACAGCTGTTCTTGTGTTAATACCATTATTCTTGTAGGTTAAACTAATACAACATTTTACACTAGAAATTATTTTAGTCTTTATTATGGTTGTATGTATTTTAAAATAGATTTTTTGATCTATGATTATATCCAAGAACTTAACGGAGACTGCGGGAGGGAAATATCAAATATGGATTTTGTGAGGTAAATTATTGGTGCGATGATATGGAATTTTAAGGAGCTGGTATTTTTGGGGATTGATTTTAATGCAAACCATCGTTAAAGGGAGTCAATAAGTTTTTGAAGGGATTGAAGGGCCTTTGGCAGTATAAGAGCATGTGTAATTAGGGCAGCGTCATCTGCAAATTGCAATAGATATTTGGATGGATTAAAGCAGAGATGATTAGGGTTGTAGACATCAACGCAAAAAAATGTTATATAACAGATAACAAACTACAAATTCTTTTGTTTAATTATTTACAATGGGTATATCCAATTTATACAACTGAGCTTTAATTTCTGCTTTAATGAAATTTACATTTTTCTTTACAGAAGAAATACATTAAATTATAAAATACGATTTTTTTCTTTATGAAGGCTATCGGCACGCAATTTTTGAATGTAGATTAGATTTATTTGGTGTACAAATGTCGGTATTTATACGATTAATTAATTTCTCACTTAACCCGTGGTGAAACATTTTTATGTTAATAAAATGATTAATTAAGCACTTGGTTATGTTTCACTACTTTTATATTTCTCCGACTAGTTTCGACCGTTGGTCATTCTCAAGGAGTTATGTAACTCCTTGAGTTATTTAACTCCTTGAGAATGACCAACGGTCGAAACTAGTCGGAGAAATATAAAAATAGTGAAACATAACCAACTCCTTGAGTTATGTAACTCCTTGAGAATGACCAACGGTCGAAACTAGTCGGAGAAATATAAAAATAGTGAAACATAACCAAGTGCTTAATTAATCCTTTTATTATCGGTATTTATATAAAGGTTTTATTAGAGGATTGCGAGTGGTATATTTATGATTGAGGATGTCAAGTTTATGTAGGTTGGTGGCTAATTTTTGTGAAAGGAATTAATGCAGAAGGGTGCTAGATAACTTATGTATAGAATTGACGGGATGCTTAAGTATATGTTCGAAAAACTGATATTTTAGATAGCTCAATTTTTAACAATGGTATCAGGTTTATGGAAAATGATAGCTGCTTCGTCAACAAGATAGATCGTTTCGTATATATTACTCGCTGTTTTATTGATATGTTTTGATTTTGGTATACAAGGCTTCTGATATGCCGAGCTCACATTCACTTTAAGGTTTTGGAAGTGGATTTAGAATTCTAAGGTATTTGCATTCACTGTCAGTATAAAAAATTATATATTTTATACTTTCCTTTTCTAGGAAACATAGATTTGCAGCGAAATTATTATATTATTTGAATAATTTTCTCTTTTGGTGAAACATGAAATTATTATATTTATTATATGAAAGGGTAATATCACAACAGTAAGAACTTAACAATATTCTGACAAAAGCAAATAAAATATTTACGTTACGTTCATGGTTAGATATTTAAGGATATTTATAGGAAAATATACTAGACATTAACTCAAGAGAATTACACTATTAATAATGTATAAATAAAACATTATCGCAAAATTCTCTTCGTTCTTATGAATTATTAAGCAAATAAATTCTTATATTATCCATATTAGGTAAAATATTTTGCGCATATACTTTTTTACCTCTAAAGTCTAAGGTGTTGTGATGATTTAAAGCATTTAATTACCATAGTTAGAACGATCCGATTTAGGTCAAATATGCGCCGTTCTGTTCGATAGCTTGTTTCCATTTTGAAGGTAATTCATTATACCTCTGTCATAGAAGCCCCCGTCCCTGTTGGAAAAACATTGAGACAGTCGATTTTTACAGGCCTCTCTTGAAGCAAATATTTCACCAGCAAAATTGTTCGCCGTGGACAAGAACGTATGGTAGTCACTTGGTTCCAGGTTCGGACTAGAAGGTGGATGAAGAAGAACCTCCCAACCAAGCTTCCGAAGCTTCTGACCAGCCACTATCCATGTCTGGGACCTGGCGTTGTCCATATGGAACACAATTCTTCTACTATTCGCTTATTTCAGACGGTCTAATTGTTGATAGTACAGTTCCGAATTAAAAGTTTAGTCATAGGGGAGAAGCTCATAGTAGATAAATCATAAAATTCTTGGTAACGCGTTTAATACAATTGATAATTTTATTAGGATCCAAAAGCGATTAAATACTGTTTAGCAAAATGAACACTATTCTAACCTGTATCAAAATGCTAAAGTGAAAATATTTACCAAACTTTTACTTTACTTTAAGATAAAAAACATGCCGTGATATTTATAAGGATTTAAGGTCATATAATTAATACAACCTTCATTACTCATGATAATATTGAAGTGTTCATATGCAAATAATAATATTTATGATTTAACGTTAATATACACATCATTAATTAATACACAGTGGGCAAATGTATGAACCTTCCGGTATACCTGATTTGGATTAATATGTATCAGTTAAAAAATTATTTATTCGTTCTTGCTGAGAGCGAACAGAAAATTTTAATTTGAGTTACTTTATTAGCGGCTCTAAAATACCATACTTAGTTTGACTGATAAAGAGCTTAATATTAATAATGTCAAACTTTACTGAAATCCATACACGCTATGTGAACTTCAGTTCCGTCTAAAAGAAATGCAAAATGAAGTTGGTGTATAAAATTGATTGCTGTCAGTCGATCTTTTATTTATAAATCAATGGTATTAAGGAATGATAATATTTTTAATAGAATTTATATGTCCTTACAATACATGATTTAAACACTTTTCGAATTATTGACATTAAGCATACAGCTCGGTCATTCTTTATATTAATTGAGTGTCCTGCATTAAATATAAGTTGAATGTATGATGACGTCTATATGAAATAATTATTTAAAAAGGATTTTTCAGGAAGACTACAAATATAAACAAACATTCAAGTTTATGAATAAAATCTTCACGTAACTCAACAACGAATTTCTATTCTAATCTAAATACTTTAAATCACGCAGATTAATAATGTACACTTTGTTGTTATCAAACTTTTGTATTAAAGACAAAATGTATTTTAGTAATATTGAAATATTAATGGCATAAGATAAGAATTATTAATTATTTTATGTTACAATACTTTCCCTTTTTTCTGTATATATGAATATTGTTTTGACTAATTATTTTCATATATATATACAGGGTGACTGACGAAAAACCTTTGGTGCTGTATCTCGCTTATTTTTTATCCGATTTTAATAAATAAAACATCAAATTAAACCATTTTTAAAAGACTTTAATAGGATATGAACTGTTATTTTTTCTCGCACCCAGTTTTTGACAAAATACGATCAACATTTTTTTTAAAAATTGCACTGTATATATATTTTTATTGATTCGCAAGGAGATTTTTTTTCTGAATATAAAATTGTAGACAAATTTATCCATACATCAAACTTAAGTCGAGAAATTGAGGATTAAAAAAATAAATAAAAAGTCAAGTATCCATTGTAAACAATATACAGACCCTATTTTAAATGTCAAAAGTGACAGTGACAGCCATTGATACAATACTGCAACGATTTTTAATTATTTCATAATAAAAATGTTGCAATATTTCAAACACTGTACCAGAATTTTGTGCTTCTACAGAAATCGTTTTTCAGTTTTTGAAATCTTGCAACATTTTTATTATGAAATTATTAAAAATCATTGCAGTATTGTACCAATGACTGAATCTGTCACTTTTGACATTTGGAATAGGCTCTGTATATTGTTTACTATGGGTATTTGATTTTTAATTTTTTTTTAATCCTCAATTTCTCGACTTTGGTTTGATGAATGGATAAAATCTTTTACAAATTTAGATTCAGAAAAAAATCTCCTTGCGGATCAGTACAAAATATATATACAGTGCAATTTGAAAAAAAAAGTTGATCGTCTTTTGTCAAAAACTGGATGCAAGAAAAAATATCAGTACAGTTCATATTAAAGTCTTTTAGAAATCATTTAATTTGATGTTTTATTGATTTAAATCGGATCAAAAATAAGCGAAATACAGCACCAAAGGTTTTTCGTCAGTCACCCTGTATATACAAACATCTTTATTGCAGACAATTTTACATAGTAAAGCAACATTATAACGAAACAGTTGAAAACAAGAAAATTTCTGCTAAATGGCTATCAACCTGGGGTCTTCAAGCCATTTTCACTTATTTTTTGCTTTTTTCTGTATATATGAATACTGTTTTTGTTTTAGTCAATTATGTTATGTTACAAGCTTTTCACTTTTTCTTTGTTTATATGAATATTGTTTTTGTTTTGTTTTGAGTCAAGTGGTTGAGTAGCTTTATTGGCTAAACTTTGCCCTTTATTCTGCAAATAACGAATAATATAGACGGTTATTTATTTATTTATTTTATTTTATTGCAACGTCAATGTTCTACAATGTAGTTTCAAATTCAAATTGAAATAAATTAGAATTTGATTTGTTGTCACAAGAAATAGAATATTTCTAGGTTTGTTTGAAATAGAACTCATTATGTTCCATCTTTTTCTTGAGAGTTTTATTCTGGCATTTTTAGAATTTTTATATATATAATATGTATAAAATTATAATAGTCGGTGCAATTTTCAAGTACATACATGACTCGTTACATTTAATTCTTCATAATGAGATGGCCTCCTATTGAATTTTCTAGATGTGTATTAACAATGAGTTTACCATTCTTAATGGCCGTTTTTATCTCCATGTTCTCTAAAAAGTTGAATTTTAATCCTTTTTGCTTAAAGTGTAGTGGCCTAATTATTATTAATGCAATGAAATACGATTCCTGTATGAAAAAAAATGTTTAATATAGATTATTTTGTTCTTTTATTCCACTGTTGATATGTGCCTATTGTTTTGTTGATAATTGATTTTTACTTTTTCTTTAGTATTTTATTGACCAAATTAACTAAATAACATTTTTTTTAGCTTTTTGCTTTGGAAATAATTGTTGATAAATTATTCTCGTAATTATATATGTTTAGGAGAATATTGATTATTTATTTATTTATTATTCATTTCCCAACGGAAACATCCATTTACATTTAATTACATAGTATAATGAAATAAACATATTGTAAAAACATTCATGGTAGTAAAATAATAAATAAACTACACTATTTTAGCGTGACAAAACATATAAATAATCGCAACTATATTTAAACATGAAAAAAAAAACAAAATCATAAAACAAAAAAATCGCAATTCAACGACATAAAATTATAGCACTAGGTTTATGTGTAGAAAATATATCAACAAAATTTTGCAAATTGTGATAAATATTTAACATCTGATATAAAGGAAATTGTAATAAAAAGATAAAGAGTGGTATGTGAACAATTTTGAAACATTAAAATTAAGAAGGTTTAAAAAAATGTATTGTCAATGTAATAATGAATATATTTATACAGTGTTAAAATTAATATATATCTATGCCGTTGCAACATAAAAGGCAATGAAAATTCATTGAGAAGCATATGACAATTAATAGAGTGTGGTGGACATACTCAATACTTAAAATTATATAAATAATAATAATAATAACTTTATTAGTGCTAATATAGAGATACACAAGTCAAAAGATTACACAGATATATTTTATATATAAACATATATTAAAGTTACAGACTATCTTCGAGGAAACCTTTCCAGTTATAATAGGCTTTTGTACATAATAGTGTTTTCAATTTAAGTTTAAAAGTTAAAAAACGTTCAGACTTAAGTGAGGCAGGTAATTTATTAAAAAATAATGGTCCGTAGTAATTCTGGCTATTCCGTGTTCTATATACACGTTGTCCCCAGAAATTTTGAATATGAGTAATGTGTTTGTATTGCATCTCGATTATTATTATTGGTTGCCATGGTTGTTGCTGCAAATGAATGTCAATTTGACTTATAAAGCTTCAAAATAGGAATTTTATGATCGTTTGGGATATCGCTTGGCTCAACAAGGAGATGTTTTCGAACATTTAATAAGATGAACATTATAGTTATTTGTTATTCGTTACGTCAGAATTGTGATTGTAAGAATAGTAATATTAAAATATCATGTAAATATGTTTCATTTTGATTCCCTATTTTATTACAAGCGTGGTAGCTAAGCAACAAGTAATGCATTCAATTGCCCGTATTCAAAATTTCAGGGGACAACGTGTATATATACGAGTGTAATTTACTGCAATGTCTGAAGATGTTCTAGTATTGTAGCCATGATGATCCGCGCTTATATAATTGTCAAAATGTTTTTTAACTAACAGTATACTACTAAAAATGTACATGGAGGGAACCGTTAATATGTTCAGGTCGATGAAATGCCCTCGAACATCATGTCTGTAGTCCAACTGTAACATAGCTCTCAAACATCTAAGTTGTTGCGCAAATACACGTTTCGCATTAGGAGAGTGTCCGCACGATGTAATTGCGTAACTTATATGCGATGCTATTAGTGCATGATAACCAGTTAAAATAGTTTCAATAGAACAAACTTTGCTCAAGTTCTTTAATAAGTATATATCTTTTGACATCATTGTACAAACATGATTAATTTGCTCTGACCATGTCAGTCCAGTATCAAGAGTTACACCTAAAAACTTTTTTTTGTCTATATTCTGAACTGTTGAAAGATCTTTTAATAAAAAGAACATGACTGAAGTTTTGTCTTCATTTAGCGTTAACAAGTTGGATGCAAACCATTCTTTTGTTTTTGTTTGCGTACATTCGAGGCAATTAATTAGATCCGTAGTGTCATCGACATAAAGCGTAAATTTACATGTATTATCATATTCCACTAAATCATTGATGAATATCAAGAATAATAAAGGGCCGAGTACTGATCCTTGTGGGATACCACTTGTAGTATATTCTCGCTGAGATGTAGATCTGTTAAAAACAGTTATTTGCTCTCGGTTCATTAAATATGATCTAAGCAGTTTTATTGAATGATAACCGAGACTGTAATAAGCTAATTTATCCAAAAGTATTTCGTGCGATACGCAGTCGAAAGCTTTTGACAGGTCGTAAAATATACACCCTGAGTAGTTATTTGTTTCTAATGCATTGACAATATACTGCGTTATATTAATAATTGCATCACTTGTTGATTTACGGGTCCGAAAGCCAAATTGACAATCGATGAGAATGTGCGAATTTTCAAAATATTCTTGTAATTGGTTTTTGAGATTAACTTCAAACATTTTACCAATTATTGGGATAATGGAGATTGGTCTAAAATTGCCGGGATTGCTGGGATCGCCCTTTTTATACAGAGGCACTACTTTTGAGATTTTTAATGGAGTTGGAAATACCCCCTCTCGATTGCATTCATTTATCATATTTGTTAAAGGAACTATGATTATGTTTAATATGCTTACTATTATTTGTTTGTTCATTCCATAAATATCTTTACTTTTTTATTTTTCAGATTTTTAATTATATCTCTCACATAATTATAACTAATTTCATTAAATTCAAAATGTAAGTGGTCGTAAGTTTTAATTTTCAGGTAATCGTAAGGACTTTTTTAAAGACTTTAATTGATGTACCAGTCTTTCTGGTATTTTGGCAAAATAATAATTAAGATCGTCTGGAATCAGGTTAGTAGAAGTTATGGAATTATCAACGGAATTTTTACCATAATTGAGTATATCCCACATAGCTTTCGGGCGATTACATGAATTTGCAATGTATGTATCATTGTTATGTGATTTTTTAAAGTTAATTGTTTGTTTGTATTTACTTTTAAATTGATTTAAAACTAGTTTATTATTGGTACTAGGGTACAAATTGTACCAATCATTTAAGAAGTGAAGGTGTTCTCTCATATACCGTAGTTCATTATCATACTAAGTAGGTATAAAGTTATTGCTATTTTTAATATGTTTGTATTTGTATGGTATTGCAAATTTCATTGCATTTGTTATGTTATTAATAAGATGTTGGCATTTTTCATTTAAATCAAATATTGACGAGAAGTCCCATGAGTACGTAGATATTATATTATGTAAATGAAACAAACCGTAAGCTGTTATAGGGCGGCACAGGGTTTTAATTGGATGAGTGTCCATTGGACTTAGTGTGACTTCTACAGCGATTGCATAGTGGTCAGAAAGATGTGGTTCGAATACAGAATGTTTGATAGTAACTGGATGCATATTTGTCAAAACATTATCTATGCATTTATGACCCCGAGTGAATTCGGTAACAAGTGCTCTTAAGCCATTAGATATATAGATATCCGCAAAACTGGAATGAATTGAGTCATTAGATTTGAAATTAATATTGAAGTCTCCCGTTATAATAATCTTTTACATATTAGAAGTAAGAAACGTTTCCATTACAGATTAAAAAAAATGTTGAAATCTGAAAGGGGCGCTCTTATACACTGATATTATTATCAATTTATGATTCTCAATTTCGATGGCCGATAATTCACAGTTGTATTCTATGGACATACTGACAATATTATCCCTGTTTTGGCAACGCACCGTCTTGTGAGCATAAATAGCGGTCCCACCATGTATTTATTTTAACTGACCTACAAAAATACGATAAAAGTTTATAATTCTCAATGTGTAAATTAATAATATTATATTCCCGCAACCAGGGTTCGGTTAAACAAAGAATATGGAACTTTTTATAATTTTCTGTGGCTAGAAATGTAACCAATTCGCCAGATTTATTGCTAAGTGATTGAATATTTATATAAAATATATTGATGTGACTATCTTGTTCATATTCCTTGTTTTGTTTCTTCGTTTTCGTAAGTTTAATAACGTGAATCTCCAGCCTCAAGTTGTAGCTTTCTTCTTGAGTAGTCACGGAAAAAAATTATTAATACAAGCTCCTGTAGGCCATAATGAGGGATCCTTTAATCTTTCCAGTAACTGAATGGAGCCGATATTTTAAACGAGCTTTGGATTCTATTTAATTTTTTAATAGCACCTGTGCTAGTAGATAAGGTCTCTGTTTGTTGTTCACTCGCTGCACTTCCTTTTAGAGCCTGAGTATATGTTTTTTGTTTTGTTGATGTTTTTTTCGATCTGTCTCCGATGTTGTCGATGTCACTTATATTTGATTTTGGAAAGACCAATTTCCTCTGCTGGGGAGTAGTTGGACTTAAAATTTGCGAATTTAGTTGGATTGCAGAATTCAATTTAGACTCTAAACTTTCCGGTTTGTTTATGTTGTCACCTTTAAAGGTTATAATCATTTTCAATATTTTTAACAATATTGAATAATGTATTTAGTTTGGCGTTGAGATTGGTGTTGTTACCTGCACAATTATGACTGCTATCCAAATTCAGGTACGATTTACGCTTCTTTGGAAAATCAACTATGCATGCATCACATACCCATTTATAGTTATTATCAGGGCTGATCGAATCCGTTCTCTTCATAACACATGATATGTGAAATTCCACTGCACATATAAAGCACGATATATTTTCATCACTTGCATTTAACTGAACGTTGCACGTTTTACACAAATAAAGATTTTCACAAGCACCTTTACTAGGTGCTTGTGCCATCTTTATTTATTATACCTAAGAAATTAGTAAGATGGGCGCACAGTAATTAAGTTAAACAGAGTTATAGTAGTTTTTTCTTTTAATTATAAGGCATTAGGAAATTGAATAGCTATAAAGACTAATCAAAGAAGTACCTTCCACTGATTTTAATTGTTGAATTTGCCTCCTACGTGTCAAGAATTAATTCTTGGCATGGTGATGCAGACTATCTTTTGTTTTTTTCTAATGTATATAAATGTTTAATTAAGATGAACTACGAATAATAAAACTCAACATTTTAAATAAAGATTAAACTGTATTATTATTATTAAATGTGGCACAAAAGTTAGTCGTTAATCAAACACCACGCCACATCAGTTATTTTCACTAACCTATTAATAGTTATACTATTTATCGTGTAAGTAAACATTACCGGACTTAACTTACGATTAAAGAATAATATATTACATTTCTTAATATTAATCTAAATGCCATGTTGTAGGCACCACCATAAATGTAATCTGTCAATATTATAGATGAATACAATCAGTTAATGAATATACTGTTTTATAAAGTTTATTGTCATCTGCATACATTAAGAACTGACAATCACGAACTTCTTTAACATTATTAATAATGATAGTAAACAATAAGGGCCCAAGGCTGAACCCTTGGGGCACACCACTTGTAAGATACGGTGAAGACTGACAGCCATCAACTTTAACGGTTTGTTGTCGATTAAATAAATACGACTTTATTACAGTTATTATATTGTCATTGATGTTATATTTATTTAAGTAATCTATAATAATGTTATAAGGCATGCAATCAGATGCTTTCGATATATCGATCATAAATTTTGTTTTCCTAATCTAATTCGGAAGCTATTTTATGTGTTTTATTATTTAAATTGGTTGTAGTGCTCCTCTTTTTAATAAAACCATGCTGATTAGCGAATATATCATGCAATACCTGACCATAAATTTCATCAGAGAGAATACTTTAGAGAAGTTACTAAGATGTGAAATTGGCCTATAATTTGAGATATTAGACTTATTTTCCGATTTAGAACCAGGAACAACTCGAACATTCTTCTAACAATTAGAAAGTACACAATACAATCGCACAATCTTTTATTAAAAATGCAGGCATTTGGTTAATCCCCATTGTTAGATGAGTCTTAACCGCTTCATTCTTTTCAATACCAATACTTGGAGATGTAATAGTCACCCATATGTTCATATTCTTGATCCATTGTTTGATTTTTGTTTAATAGTTTTAAAAATCATACATTTTAGAACCATTATCTAACTCATTAGGTAATGGCGATTTAAAACTAGCATTATAGTTATATTTAGTTACTACTAACTAAAAAAATTATACCAGGAATTTGTTATGTTTATGTTATTAAAATTAGGTTTAAACTAATTAGAATAATGTTTTTTATCTTTAAGAAAATTAATAAGACACATATAATAAACTTCAACAACGACATAAATAATATTTAATTGGGCCTAAAAATACCATCCTCTAAAATAAACGTCCCTGCATAATCCTGAATACACTGCATCGTGATCTCGGACAATACAAACGTGTCATTAAAGCTAATCCGGTGGGCAGTAAATTAAGTCGTCTTTATTTTATCCGCCATTATTTCAGCGATTTTTCACCTGCGACGTTGTCGTGTCGCCATAATTTTCCTCGCGGAAAAGGGTGCCGTCTCTGTCCCTCATTTGTTCGACCAGTGGAAAATGAAACGTCGCCTCGCAGCTGTATGCTGCATAGTATACCTAGAAGTTATTAAAATAAATCATAGATAATATTAGTGTCACTGTTAAGATTAAACACCTCTGCCGGCGGTTACTTATGCACTTAAGTACCACCAAATGAGCTCTCTCGCCGTACTTTATTTACAGTACTCACTTATTATTTGCACGTTATTGATGGCTTGTGGTAACGCTTTATTGGCCACGTCGGGAAAGAGGCACGTCCTTGATTTTTACACATTTATGCGACTATGGAATAAAGCGTTGTGTAAAGTTTTAAGTCAAAATCAATGCGCCTTCTGGGTGGGTAACAGATATCATTGTAATAACAATATAAATATAATTACATATGCGTTGAAACATGTATTATAGAGTGTTTAGTTTCTTAATAATGGTTATTAACTTAAAATCGATCAATACATAAAGATTTCCAAAGCTGTCTACACATTCTAAGGAGAGTCTAATATTTGATAATAAAAATAAATTATATTACGTTTTTTACTTGATGTATAAATATATGCCTTTAAATTACCTATACTATGCAAAAATATGAAGGTAAATATATCATTTTTAAGAATTACAAAGTCGTCACTGCTAATGTTACTATGATGAACTTTAATATAGTCTCTGTAAATTGGGTATTTAGAACGCATTATAATTAATCATTAATGAAGGAGAAGAGGTACTAGATATGATATTTAAAGGACACCATTTATAGATACATATTCTAAATCCGATAATTTTGTATTTACAAACGGTGTTCCTCAAGGATCAGGTCTAAAACCTCTTGAATGATTTTTTCATTTATAACTTGGTGAAACATTTTAAACTATTATTGATGAAGGTTTCAATTAAGTTATACATAGTTTGTTTTACAGGTTTTTGAAAGAATACATAGTTTATCAAGTTAAATACAAAGATAGAAGATGCAAAATATTATAATCAAAACTAAAATTTGGTTATAGGTATGCTTTGAGATATTTTATCAAATGCTTAGATAAAATCATTTTGATAACGATTATCGAGATTATAAAAAATATTAATTTGTAGGTATAGATTTATTTTTTAAGAAACCATACTGAAAAATAAATATTATTGATTTTTATATTAATAAATAACAATAACTATTCAAAATTGTAATAGATATTTTATTTGAATAATGTTATTATTATTTTTTAACTGAATTAAGGACTTACATTCGAAGCTAACACACAAAATTCAACCTAATTAGTGATTATTTCAAAAAAGAATCATCGCAGAAAAATATTATAAATATTATTTACAAGAGCAGCAAGGGAGGGCAGACAGCTTGGACTTAAAGAAAGATCTGTAAGTAATACGTATTAATAGAACTTTAAAGTTACAAACAACGACCATAGATATTTAAGCAAATAAAATTAAAAGAATAATAAAGGAATTCAATAAAAAAACGTGGAATAAAAAGGTGGAGAAATAGATAATTAACAAATAGATTAACAATGTCAGAAGAAATAAAAAATACCAAAAGTACAAATAATGCAAACTAAAATAATAGATTTTAGCCTTTATAAATATCTGCTAACAGAGCAAAGAATAGAAAACAAGTTGCAGACATGTGTCAATATAAAGATAGATAACGAAGAAATAACTATTGATAAAGTATTAGTTTATTAGCCAATAATAATAAAAAATCAAGTTCCTCAGAATATTGTCACAGAATTACTAAATAATGGAATTTTAATACTATTACAATTCTTTACTTCTTTATTTGGAATTGAAACAAAAAAGGGTCGCGGAAGAGTAGCAGATGCAATATATAATATTTATGCATAAAAGTGTATTGTAAAAATTATAAGCAGAAAATAGTTTAGTAGGTGTCCCAAAAAATAGATTATATTTCTTTAGCTTCCTGCATAAACGCAACGGAGGTATTTCAATAGGTAGTCTAGCTCTTAAGAATTTAGTAGCTACGGAGCGTTTTACAAAAAAATGTGATGTACTGCAGCGCATAAAAGATTCTGCAATATTCGAGGATTTGGTCACTTAACCAAATCTATCATTGAAAAATCTGTGAAGAAGTTTGAAGATAGCGGTATGACATTGGAAAATCAAAAAAAAGTTGACCAAGATTATCAAGAATAGCAGAGAACGTGGATAGTGTCAACCAGACTGTTTGTGATGATTCAAAATTTATAAGCGGAAGCGCGCAAGCGTTTTAATGTGCATGGTTCGTCATTACATTATTATTATGCACAATTGGTACAAGAATTAGAAGTCCAAGATGCCAGTTAAGCTAAAATTCTCCTAGTAAATTTATCTCTAGGAAAGTCCAAGATGCCAGGTAAGCTAAAATTCTCCTAGTAAATTTATCTCTAGGAAAGGTGACAAAAATTGGTCTCCACGCAGTGGTGATTCAACCCTTTTTTGTTTCTTATAGGGTTATGCCAAGTTTAAAGTTTACGCTAAAGGACCACCTCTTCTGACGCCTTTGAAAGAAAATTTCCATCACGAAACAGCAACTATTACAGTGTCTATCTGCTTAAAAAAATTAGTGTTCGAATTATTTTCAATAAATAAATTCCAAAATTATATAGTTTAATAAATAATAAACACAGTTTGGATATATTGTTTTTAATTGGTTCATTAAATATAAACTGTCATTAAGGACACCCTATACGACGGTAGATTGAAAAGTTTCCGGAATGGGCAAGAGATGGCGCGCGTATCGTGAAATTGTTATAATGGTTATCAAGGCTAACCTATTTTAGGTAAGCTGTCAAATTTTCAGACATGTGCGTCATTCCGTTTTTGTTTACTAGGATATCTTGTGAAGCAGAGTCAAGGAACTTTTGCAAAAATGGATAAAAACGAATTTCGTGCAGTCATCAAACATTTCTGGATGGATGGGAAAAAGGCGACGGAGATACGAGATATTTTGCAGAAAGTTCATGGCACATCCACACCTTCATGTTCGACTATTAGTCCACGCAGTGGACGTCCAAAAACGGCCACAAATGAAGAAATGGTCGACAAAGTCCATGATCTCGTGTTAGCAGATCGACGAGTGAAGTTGCGCGAAATAGTAGAAACCACGGGCATCTCACATGAACGTGTGCAAAATATCGTGCACGAACATTTGGGTATGAGGAAGCTGTCGGCGCGATGGGTGCCACGTTTGCTGACTGTGGACAACAAACGAAATCGTGTGACCACTTCGAAAGAGTATTTGGCCTTGTTAAAGCGTAATCCAACGGATTTTATTCGCCGATTCGTGACCGTGGACGAAACATGGATCCACCACTACACACCAGAAACCAAGCAGCAGTCGAAACAGTGGATTTCTACAGGCGAATCTGCTCCGAAAAAGGCAAAGACTGTCCCATCGGCTGGAAAGGTCATGGCCACCGTTTTTTGGGATTCGCAAGGTGTGATACACATCGATTTTTTGCAGAAGGGAAGAACTATCACGGGACAATACTACAGCGATTTATTGGATCAATTCAACGGCATATTGAAGGAGAAACGGCCTCATTTGCAGCGGAAAAAAGTGCTCTTCCACCACGACAACGCGCCGGCCCATTCATCCCGAATCGCCAATGCTAAATTGGTTGAATTGGGCTACGAGGTGGTGCCGCATCCCCCGTACTCTCCAGATCTGGCCCCGTGCCACTTCATTTTGTTCACAAACATGAAGACTTGGCTCGGATTCAAGCGCTTTACGTCAAATGAGGAGGTCATCGACGCCACTAAAGCTTATTTTGCAGAGTTCCCGAAATCATATTTTTCTGAAGGCTTAAAAAAGTTGGAGCACCGCTGGGAAAAGTATATCGCCCTGCAAGGGTACTATGTTGAAAAATAAATAAAGAAACCTGTTTAATTACTGCGTTTTCTTGCCCATTCCGGAAACTTTTCATTCTACCCTCGTATTATCAGAGAACCAAAGATTTGATCGAAATAGAATATAAAAGCGTTTTTGCATACATCTGATTACCGAAGAAAGATTCAAAAGGAATCTTGTAACTCGTTTAACGTTTGTAGTGCACAAAAGGCATACAATGTTGTACAAGAAAAAATATAATATTAATCACATTCCCGTACGAGCTGCTCAAAATATGTAGGTAAATACAAAATACTATATTACGAGAGGATTGTAGCATATCTTAAACGCTATTCAAGATTTATGTTGCTAAGAAATGGAAACGAAAGTGTGTCCAGATAGATTACAACAATGGTTTCTACATACTTAGGTTTCATGTGGTGTATCCATCTGAGTGAGGAATATGAAAATTAGGGTCAACAAGATACGGTATTTATGTATTAGGGAAGAAAATACCAAAACCATAAAAATATATCTAAAGTATATATAGCTGAGAATAAACTTTAATGAAGAATAAAATAATATCTAAAGTAAATAAACAAAAACAAGTAAATTTTTAAATAATACGCATTAAAGAAAAATAAAATTTTCAACGATTAAGAATCTTGGGGTAAAACTGACCAATTGAAGCGAGAGCTAACAATACAGACATGGGAAATCCCTTTGGTAATATTGTGTAATTACAGAAAGAGCGATTTTGATATTATACCTTCAAACGACGCATGGGAATACAAAAAAAAACAATTATGTTGGAAGGCCACCACAATAGATGGGATACTACAAGGATAGAAAATCTTGGTCGGAAGGCGATAGTTCGTATGAGACCTAAAGGAATTGTAATAGTTAATCAAATCAGTACTTTGTTTATGATACTTTCTATCTGACGAATACCTTTAGGCTAAACTACTCTAACAAATATCAGTTTCGACTCTTTTTAGATAAACCTTATATAAATAACAAATAAAACTTATATCTATAAACAAATTTATAGATATTCTAGTCAAATTCGCGTATTTTTATAATGTATTCCATAGAATAATAAGCTATTATTAATTATTGTAATTCTTCCGAGTAATTTACTTAATTTGCACGTTTATGACTACATTTGATAAAAAATATCAGGAGTCAGTGGGGTGTTGATGAAGTGGGATCGCATATCAGTAATTGCGAATTAATTGAGAAATTTATTACAAATAACAACAAAGTTTGGTTTAACTAATCAGCAAAACTAATATTATCTAAAGGCTTCTCAGAAATTTGAGGAAATCTTTGATATTAGGGTGAGAATTCATTCAAGTCACCACATTCAGTACTTTGCAGCTAATGGCGTTCTTTCATCATAAAGCTTTAAACTAAAATAGTATTTTTATGTATTGTGATGATTCTATTAGACTTCAAATAATTGACGAGCGGCTTTCAGTGTGATAATTTAAACGAATTTTCAAATTTTTAGTAGAAACAGAAAATTAGTACAGAAGTAAATTAAAAACCTAATTCATATAAATGTTGTTGAAATAATGATATTAAGAAAATAAAGGTTATAATTATAATTGATTATTTTGTGCGTTTCTGCGTCGTAGTTTATTACAATCTAAACACTACAAAAAAAAAACTAAAAATTTAAAAAACTACTTTTTTGTACTGTTTTGTCATCGCTTCCTAACCACGTCATGGAATTAATATGGCAATCCGCAGACACGTGTATCACTGTATCAAAGCTTATCAGTGCAGCTATGTCATAACTTTGATGTTCGTGTTTCAAGGCGCGTTCAACAAACGATATTACCACAGATGTAAAGCCCTCTATTGGCATTTAAAACCGTAAATTAAATAATGATTTACAGGTGCAGTATTATGAAAGTAAAAGTAATAATTAGAATTAATAATTTAAAAATGCGAAAACATTTCTACAACGAACTATAGGATTTTAATATATCTTATTATTCAATTAGAATTAATTATTTTGAGCGTTTCTGCACCGTAGTTTTATATTATTATAATGTAAAAACTATAAAAAAACAATTAACAGTTAAAACAACTACTTCTCCTACTAAAGCACCGCCAAGTATTGAATTACATAATATTAAGCACACCAAATTTTAAATTAATAATCTAGTACGTACCAAATACTTTCTGAAGTAACAAAAACCTTATTTTGATATGCAACAACAACATAAATATTCCTTCAAAGCTTTAATAGAAGTTATTTATATAATTTAGAAAAATATCAATCACAAGGAACAAGAATTGATTTATATTATAAAGGGTTTTCCAATAAGAGGTTTCATTTTGAATAGCCCTCTATCTAGACAGCTGTCACTTTTGCAGGTGTCATATTTTGACATTTGACAAGTAAAAACTACGCTATTAGTAAAAATGCAACGATGCACGCTTCAACAACGCATTGAAATTACTAAAATTCACTACAGAAATGGTGAAAATTTTGCAGTCACAGTTCGCCAAACTAAAGCACTTTTGGGTCGTTGTGAAGCACCTTCTCGGCCAACTGGTTAAAAAAATTGAGCTGTTGGAACAACTTAGTGAAGTGAAGAATCGAAACTGTGTGCGTCGCTTAAGAACAATTGGGAATATTGCTGCTGTAGCCAATAACGAAAATCCAGGTTTGTCGATTCCTCGTCGATCTTTGGAATTAGACATTCCAAAAACGACATTACACCGTATTTTCAGAAAAACTTAGGTTAGCAACGTTATCTTTGCTGATTGGGTCCTTGAAATGCATCAAAATGATGCGGATTTTCACCGAAAAATCATCTTCAGTGATGAGGCCCATTATT